>CP106731.1:1744310-2100458 GCA_025506655.1 Gossypium rotundifolium | reverse complement strand
TTAACAAAAAGCATCAGACTCTAAATGAAGACATTAGTCGCTTACCCTAGAGAGAAATAGCGACCTAAGGCACCAAATTCACTGGAGGAACGTTGAACGCCTCACATTCTTCTCCTATTGGAAAACCCAAAACTAATAATCAATGAAATTTGTAGTGCATCAAAACGTAAACGAAGTACCAAAAACTAAAATCCTTGCCACAGAAAGTAACGATACTTACACCAGATTTACTTACGCTCAATTCCAATGACACTCTGCAATGATCGTATGAATGATGGAAGAATAAAATAGGAAGTGGAAGAACGAAAATAAAATAAAATACAATAAAAGAAAAAGAAAGAACAAGAAGCAAGATGGCAGAGAAAGAAGAACGTGAAAAAGAAAAAACCCTAAAACTAGAAAACAAAGTTACGACAGAGAAAATGAGAGAGAGAAAGGGAGTGGGAGAGTGACCGTTGTGAGGAAACCACCCATATCCTGCTAACCCCACTCAATCCACTAAGTATGATTAGTTATCCTTGTCAATAAGAAATTTCCCCTAAAGTTTAAAATAAAAATATTTCCTTCTTGTACACATAAGATTCAAACGCAATACCATTGGGTAAGCTAAAGCCTTACCACTAAACCATCATGCTCATTCTTATTATTAGATGAGCTTAAATATTTACAAATCAGATGTTCAAATATAGGGGTTTAGGCAAAAATAATAAAAATTCAAGGAAAAAGATTCAAACCCAAAACCTCTCACATGCAAGCACAACACTTAACCATTGAACCAGATCATTTCACTTGATAAAATTTCACAATCTTAACTAAAAATCAGGACATGAGAACTCTTGGTTTCACTAACTCAATTTCTTCTAAGTCGATTTTTGGGATGTGACGAAAGCAATCATGTTTTTCATGCTTCTTAAGGAGTTACATTTCGCAGGCCAATACCACCAATAATTTTTCGAGAATTAACATTCTTCATGTACTACCCTAGCCCACATCAAAGTAATGATCTATTAGCCAAGTGTTCATCTTCTTGAAAATAATTTTAGTTTTAATCATCGTTATAAAAAAATCACCTTAAATAAGATAAATAGATTATACTAAAATTTTCAAATAATTTCTTTCCTTAATCGAAATTTAACACCAATAACAATCCAATTAATTGCTACTTAAAATCCTCATTGTAAGAAATTAATCAAGATACTCTATAAAAATATTCCAAAATATAAGTTTGGTTGAGCAATGTCCGATTACAAAATGAACTTTACAGATGTTTATACCAATCACCATGAGGCAAATTTTGTTTATATTAACACAAATTGATATGTCATAGCCCAATTTTGCCCAGCCCAATTACAAACCCGAATGGCCCAATTTACAAACAGGCCCAAAACATTTAGATTTTTCAGAAAAAATTTAGGGTTTCTAAAACCCTAAATTAGCTTGGTTGCCGCCCCACCTGCCCTGCCTTCTGACATCCACTTGCCTGCCACCGGCACTGACCGCCCGACTTGCTCCACCGCCCTAGCACCTGCAAAACAAGACAGAAGCAACACAACACGCAAGTAAAAGCAGTAGAAATACTAATAGATTGTAACATTTCAGGGGGATAAAAAGGGCTTTTTCAATTAATTTCTTTGTAAAAAAAAAGGGGATTTTTTCGAATTCAAAAAGAAAAAAACGAACATTCAGCAATCGGAAAACCAAGTATAATTTTTAGAAGGTTGATTTCATTTTTTTTGACTGTTGTTAACTACTGCTTTCATTTATCTTTCGTTTTTTTCTTTTTTTTTAAGATATTTTTTAAACTAAATCGACAAAGAAACGAAAAGAACTCACCTGAACCCTGGGGTCACGTTGTCGGAGTATTCCCTCCGTTGTCGAAGCCGGATCGAAGGCCAAAAGGGGAGGGTTTCTTTTTTTTTTCTTCATTCGGCTCTTCGGAGCTCGAAGGCATGGTCTTCGAAAGGGGGCTTCAAAACGGGGCACAAAGGCCCATCCCTACGCCTCGTTGTCCACCGGACTGGTGGTGGCGTGACGGGCGACGGAAGGGAGCCTACTGTCGGACAAAAATGAAGATAAGAGGGAGGGAGGAGAAGCCTTAAAGTTTTAATTTTGTTTTCTTTCTTATTTTGTGAATCAAGGAAACAAAGCAGAAATGGGTTTAAAGACGACCAATAAAACGGCAGCTGCTTTTGCTTTAAAGGTCTTTGCGATATTCCTTCAAAGGGATATTTGCTATGGGTCCTTCTCTTTGCAAATATATACTCGATCGACTCCCATCTAGCATTTTTTTCTTTTTAAATTGGCCCTATTATTTTATTTCACTTTCAATTTGACCAGCGCCCGGGCCATTTGAAACGTCGCACATTCAGGGGCTGGGTTATTCACCCATTTAGCCCCCCTAAGTTTACGTGCGTGGCGATATGGTCCCTGTTTTTTTATCTATTTACAATTTTAGCCCTCGTATATTTATTCTGACTTCAATCCAATCCTCAACCTATTTAAGGATATATTTATTTTCTTTAAAAAATTGTATTCTTGTTATCATTTATTTATTTTAAGTTTTTATGTACATTTCTTAAAACTTATATATATATATATATATATATTGCTTATTTTAAGATTATATATATACATATATACACACATTATTTACTTCAAAATCTTTCAGATATTATTTATTTTGATTGATTTATTATTTATATCAAGTTTTCTTCACATTATAATTTTATACTTTTACGTATAGATATATATTAGTACTATTTTATCTAAAGTTTTCATACATCATTTCTTAAAATTATTATTTTATATCGATTTTAAATTTTGTTTTTACATCATCCATTTTGAACTAATTCATTGGGGTTTCAAATTTTATCTTTGGTACATTTTGACTATTTTAACTTGTTTTTCTAAAAAGTTATATATGATGCTTGTATTATTAGTCCTTGATTTTGATGTGGATATTTAAATAGTATAAGATGTGTGATTATCGTTCTTGTATGTATTATAATTTGTTTATTTGTATTTCCATATTATTGATATTATCATCATCATCATTATTGTTTATATTATTGTTCCATTATCGTTATTGTTATTCATGCATATTAGTGTTTTAGATTAATGATGCCAATGTTATGTATTACGGTATTATGTTATCATGGCACCAAATTTGTATTACATTACCATTATTCATTTTATCTCTTTTTTTATTATTTAATTATTGTCACTTCTATTATTTTGTTTTCATTATTATTATTAATAATATTATTTGATGTTATTATTATTACTATTATTATTCATTATTTTTATACATCTATATATTTTTATTACTATTTATTAGAATTATTATTTTATTTCACACCATTATCGTATTTATTTACTAGTTTTATTTTATATTTTGCTTCCTACCATTGTTTTGCTTATAGTTGTCTTCATTGCCTTCGTTATATTCATTATCATTATCATTTCTACTATTGTTTTGTAACTATACTATTATTATTATCATTGTTCGATATCATTATTATTGCTATTAGTTTAATACTACATTGTTAAATAAACCATCATATTTCATTTAAAAGATTTTTAAAATAAAGGTAATATTTTTGTATTTAGAAATTCGGAGAATAGTGCCCTAACGTGCTGGGTTGCGATTTTCTGTTTGACTAAATAACCTAACGTCCTTTCAACAAACTTTGTAAATCACGAGATAACTTTGATTACGGAAGATTAAAATGTCGTGTCCTAACGTGCTGGATGTGATGTTTGTAACTTCTTGGAACAAAGAAATCTCAAATTTCATTAAATTATCCGAACATTTTCTAAAGGATCTCGTATTTTAAAATCTTTTCAAATTTCGACATTAAGACACTAACTAATCATTTTGGTACCAATTTTGGGCGTGTCGAGGGTGCTAACTCTTCCTCGTATGTGAATCGACTTCGAACCCGATTTTGAAATTTCGCGGACCATCGACATTGCTTTAGTAAACCTAAACATTTTATTAAAACGAAGGTGATCCGATCACACCAAATAAGGATCGGTGGCGACTCCGTTTATTTTCATTTTCAAAACCAAAGTCGAACCCTTTTTGTTTTTTTTCAAAAAATGGTTACGACAGCTTGGCGACTCCACTGGGGACATTGAAGAGAGTCAAGCCATAAATTGATTATTTTCTGTCTTTTGTCAGAAATTTAAAAATTTGATTAGAAAAATTATGATCCTTTTATTGCATGTTGTTGCATTGTATGACCGTTGTGGCCACGCCCTCTTAAGTGGGAGTGAGAAGCTACTCCTTCGTGAGGCTTTCACCTCCGTGCAGGATAGTGGATTGCTTTCGGGATACATCCGTACCTATGTCTTCGTGAGATTTTCATCTCCGTGCAGCCATAGGGAAATGTATTCCCCTGAACTGAACTCGGTCTATATGAGCCTATAATGGGTGAGGATCAAGGAATCTGCTAGTTTGGGTACCCTTACCTTAGAGCCAAACCACATGTAGTAAACCCTAAGAGCCCACCTTAGGTAGAACTATGTTAAACCCCTAGTGGTCACCTGGATAGGTACTCTATTTTGTTTATTTCTCCTGTGCTAACGTGTTTTGTTTTGTTTGTGATTGCATTGCATTGCATCACACCGCATCATCTTAGAAAGGAGGTGTTGATTCATATTCGATTGCTAAATAGAAGAGTTTATCATAAGAAAATGTGTTACTTGATAAAGGGGATTATAATACGGTCGTTCGAACATAGTCCAGGTAAACAATGAGAGAGGACTGATAGCCCACAGAAGAATACAAGACTTTGCCCGAGGATTCAAGCCGACAAAGATTATTCGAGAGTCATCATGTCTCTATTTTCTAAAAGAAGCTTATGAACATCGCGAAAGATAAGTGAGCGAAGAAGTACGGCCGGGACCAAACAACAAGGAGCTAGAAGAGGTATCTACTGAGAAAGTTCACGGGGCACGACCATAACATCCGGATACGAAGAAGAGGATTGGTGTTTTCACCTGGACTATGAGCATAAAGCCGTATATGCAATCCGTTTTATGTAAAGAAATGTATTTTCTAGAGAAGTTCTTCTAATGGAATTGAATTCATAATCAACGCCTCTCTTTCTTTGTGCATTCATGCATTTGCATTGCATCATATCACGTGCATTAAAATTTGTAGAAAAACCCTAATTAGGTAAAGTTATTTCAGTAACCTAGAAGACATGGAACAAAGGTTGGAGAGATTAGAGCAAAAGTAAATACTGATGCAAGAGCAGTTGGCCAAAATTCAACAAGATATGCTAGATCAAATAAATATCATAGGCCAGTTAACCCAGTTACTAGCCGGAGGACTTGAAAAAAAAGAGTGGTTCAATGGTTAGCAGTGTGAATGATAAAGAAATTGTTTACCCCCCGATAAATATTCGGACTCAACAAGACGCGCAGTTGCATAGGGTACCCGCCATTATCAAACCCCAATGTCAGACTAATACCTCGACCTTTTTGAACTTCCCGATGGGCTCATGTTTTAACCCTAAGGATGATCGTGCCAAACCGATTGTTCAGGCAGAAACAAAGGAAAGGAGAGAGTGGACTTTGAAAGCCCCGAAGAAGAAAGAAAAGAAAGCGGGTAGTACGAGTAAATATGACAAGGGCCATTCAGAGCCGATGATAGTAAGCCAGCTAAGGATGGTGACTACCAGCCATCAAGGGCCCCCTAGGCAGGATTTCAACTCAAAGCCTAACACTGGAAGGCTCCAGTTCACACCCATCCCGATGACATATAAGGAGCTCTATCAAAATTTATTTGAGGCGCATGTGGTGTCTCCTTACTACTTAAAACCAATGCAGCCTCCATACCCCAAATGGTATGACACAAAAGCTCAATGTGAGTATCATACGGGGATTATAGGACATTCAATAGAAAACTACCTTACTTTCAAAAAGTTGGTCGAAAAGCTCATTGAAATGGGAATTGTGAAGTTCGACGATTCTTCAGAACCTAATCGCTCTGACAAAGCAGTAAATGCGATAGTTGATGGTAGAGGCAAGAGAGTTGCAATGCCTTGAATAAGACAAGAGTCCGAAAGAAATATCGAGGAGTCTGAATAACATATCTGAAGAGGAAATTTGGGGAATAAAGTTTTCAAGCCCTTATATGCTTGGGAGAGTTTTAAACAATGGGAGTGTAGAAGAAATCCCTGTGTTTTTAGAGCTAATCTAGAGTAATACTCGGAACACACTTGTCGCTTTAAGTCTAGAAGCAATAAGAGTCCCTTTTGTGAAGCATGACTTTGTATAAAACGTCGTTATTTTTAATGAAATGCACCTCCGCCATCTTTTGAGCAAATCTTCTTCTATTTTCACTTCATTCATCATCATTATTCTTTTATTCTTTAGTTATTCTTCTAAATATTTCCATTCTTCATTCATGATACCAATAAACATGCTTAGATTCCTTTGTTCTATGAGCCTTTATTCATCTCCATAACAGGTCCCCAAATATCAATGATTTGAGTAACGCTACCTATGAATCAGAATGTCCCTTTGAGCAAGATATAGGTGCGGAAGATTTTCAAGATTTTGAAGATGACCAAGGTTGTGACCTATCTCCTGAACTGTTAAGGATGGTAGAACAAGAGGAGAAACAAATTCTACCTCACAAGGAGTCAGTGGAAATAGTGAACCTGGGGGATGGACAAGAAAGGAAAGAAGTGAAGATTGGAGCCGGTATCACCGTAGAGACAAGGCGAGACCTCATCGAGTTACTCCAAGAATTCAAGGATGTCTTCGCATGGTCATATCAAGACATGCCCGGTTTAATCGATATCGTGGTACACCGCTTGCCCATAAAAGAAGAATACAAGCCGGTCTAATGTAAACTTGGAGGATGAGGCCAGACGTTTTACTGAAAATAAAAGAAGAGATCAAGAAGCAATTTGACGCAGGTTTCTTGCAAGTGGTTAAGTACTCGGAATGGGTAGCCAATATCGTCCCCGTCTCTAAGAAAGATGAGAAAGTACGAATGTGTGGACTATAGGGATCTAAACAAGGCTAGCCCGAAGGATAATTTTCCGCTACCTCATATCGACACCTTAGTGGATAATACGGCGGGTTATTCATTGTTCTCATTCATGGATGGCTTCTCCGGAAACAACCAAATAAAGATGCTTCTTGAAGACATGGATAAAACCACATTCATAACCATGTGGAGAACCTTTTGCTATAAGGTAATGCCATTTGGGTTGAAGAATGCGGGAGCAACATATCAGAGAGCCATGGTAACCCTATTCCATGATATGATGCACAAGGAAATTGAGGTTTATGTCGATGATATGATCGCCAAGTCCCGAACCGAAAAGGAGCATATCCAAGTCTTAAGAAAATTATTTTTGAGGTTGAGGAAAGTCCAATTGAAGCTTAACCCGACTAAGTGTACCTTTGGAGCCAGGTCAGGGAAACTGCTAGGATTTATAGTCAGTGAAAGGGGGATTGAGGTTGACCCAGACAAGGTCAAGGCTATACAAGAATTGCCTCCGCCTCGCACGCAAAAAGAAGTTCGAGGTTTCTTAGGAAGATTAAATTACATTGCTCGGTTCATTTCACAACTGACTGAGAAATGTGATCCCATATTTCGTCTTCTTAAAAAATACAATCCAGGTGTGTGGGACGAGGAATGCCAGAAGACCTTCGACAAAGTAAAGCAGTACCTGTCCAATTTTCTAGTATTGACACCGCCTAATCCAGAGAAGCCTCTAATCTTCTATTTGACGGTACTTGATAATTCAATGGGATGTGTGCTCGACCAGTACGATGAGTCAGGAAGGAAAGAAAAGGCAATATACTACCTTAGTAAAAAGTTCACTGAGTGTGAAACAAGGTACTCACCAATTGAGAAACTATGTTGTGCCTTGGTCTAGACAACTCGGAGATTGAGGCAGTATATGTTGTATCATACGACCTGGCTCATCTCGAAGCTAGACCCACTGAAATACCTAATGGAGTCGACTACTTTGAATGGATGGATGGCCCGATGGCAAATTTTACTTTCCGAGTTTGACATAGTTTATGTAAACCAGAAGGCGATAAAAGGAAGTGCAATAGCAGATTTTTTGGCCAGTAGAGCTCTGGCAGATTATGAGCCTTTGGACTTTGATTTCCCTAATGAAGACCTAATATATGTGGCAACCACTAAAGAAGGTACCCCGAAAAGTTGTCCTTGGAAACTGAACTTCGACGGGGCATCGAATGCTATGGGCAATGGAATTGGGGCAGTTCTGGTGTCCCCAAACGGAGATCATTACCCATTTACTTGTAGGCTGGATTTTGATTGTACAAACAACATGGCAGAGTATGAAGCTTGCATCATGGGTATCCGTGCCGCTATAGAACATAAAATTAAGGTGCTAGAATTATACGGGGACTCTGCACTGGTGATTTATCAACTTAAAGGAGAATGGGAGACGAGAGATCCCAAATTGGTCGAATGCAAAAGATTGGTCCAAGAACTGATCAAAGAGTTCGATGACATCACTTTCAGTTATCTATCAAGAGACGAAAATCAGATGGCTGATGCTCTAGCCACATTGGCTTCTATGGTACGAGCAAACAACGAGGAGGATATAATGCCTATACGAATGAGTATTTATGAGGCTCCAGCCCATTGCTACAGCATGGAAGAAAAGGAGCAAAATGATCACCCGTGGTATCACGATATACTACAATACGTGAAAGATCATAAATACCCTGATCAAGCAACCGAAAATGACAAAAGGACGTTGAGAAGACTAGCTTGTGACTATATCTTAGACGGAGAGGTCTTATACAAAAGAAGAAAGGATCAAGTGCTATTGAGATGTGTGGATGGCGCCGAGGCTAAGCAGATCCTAGAAGAAGTCCATGAGGGTGTCTATGGAACACATGCCAATGGGTTCGCAATGGTCAGACAAATCATGAGATTCGGGTATTATTAGTCTACCATGGAAAGAGATTGCATTGATTATGCTAAGAAATGTCATAAGTGCCAAATTTATGGGGACAATATTCATGTACCACCCTCACCTTTACATGTTATGACCTCCCCATGTCCCTTTTCTATGTGGGGCATGGACGTTATTGGACCAATCTCTCCAAAAGCTTTCAATGGACATCGGTTCATCTTCGTAGTAATTGATTACTTCACTAAATGGGTGGAGGTCACTTCATATGCTAATGTGACAAAATCAACAGTCAGCAAGTTCTTAAAAAAGGAAATCATATGTCGATATGGAATGCCTGAGAGGATCATATCTGATAATGCGTTAAACTTGAACAACAACATGATTGCATAAGTCTGTAGGCAATTCAAGATCAGATATCACAATTCGTCACCATATCGCCCAAAGATGAACGGTGCAGTAGAAGCAGCTAACAAAAATATCAAGAAGATGGTAGGGAAGATGACCGAGACTTACAAAGACTGGCACGAGAAACTACCATTTGCCCTTTTCGCCTATCGAACGTCGATCAGAACATCTACCTGGGCAACTCCTTTCTCATTGGTTTACGGCATGGAGGCGGTTTTACCCATCGAAGTTAAAATTTCGTCCCTTCGAGTATTGTCCGAATTGAAATTGGATGAAGCGGAATGGATCCAAGTTCGATATGATCAGTTGAATCTGATCGAAGAAAAGAGACTGAAAGCTATCCGTCATGGTCAGATGTACCAAAAGCGAATGATGCGAACATATAACAAAAGGTGCGCCCAAGAGAATTCCACGAGGGGACTTAGTTTTGAAAAGATCCTCCCATACAAAAGGATTTGAGAGGAAATGGATGCCTAATTGGGAAGGACCTTATGTGGTGAAAAATGCTTTCTCTGGAGGGGCACTAATTTTGACCGAGATGGATGGGAAAAATCTACCCAATCCCATAAATTCAGATTCAGTTAAGAAGTATTATGCTTGAAGAAGGGAAAGGCTAAAGTGAAAACCCGCAAAGGGCGCTTTAAGACCTAAAAAAAAAAACAGAGAGGCCGAAGCGAAAACCCGTAAAGGGCGCTTTAAGACCAAAGGGGCTTTGAGTCGAAAATTCGATAAGGGCGGCTCAAATTTGCACGAAAGAGGAGGTATGTGACAATTTTTATTCCCCAGAATTAGCAAAAGGAGGAATGTTACACCTCGAAACATATACAAAGCACTGTAGATCTCCCAACGTCTATTCAGCTCAAAATGATCTTTCGGAAGGATTCGGTAGTGAAGCTCAGGCTGCAATATCTGGGGCACCTACTTTTTCTTTTTACCCATTTTTTTTACTCCAATAATGTTTACTTTTGTTGATTTAATCCAATTCCATTCTTCATAAATTCCATTGTTACTTTAAATCTTTAAGCTGTTTGCAATTGAAATAACGACCCATGGACCCATAATGCTTCCATAAAAGGAGTCCCGCCTATTACTCTGGAAGCCTCTAAACAGCGTAGGAATCTAAAATAAGACTGTTGTTTAGGAACCTCCACACTTAGGGGTTGGAAACGTTCGAGGAAGAAGAGTCTAAAATCATGATTATTTCTTCAGATTCACTGTCATAGATATCAGACGAGATATTGCGTCCGTGCCGTGACCTTGACGAGCGAGCGAGCAATTACAGCCCTAAGCTTTTAAAAAAGAGATCATTCTCATGACATCCTACATTCATGCAAATGTCCTCCATACTATCATTTAGTTAGGAGCATTCGATTTATCACAATCATTGCATCTTAATGAAAAATCATCATTCTCATAACATTCTGCATTCATGTAAATGTCATCCATATCACACGTAGTCAGGAGCATTTGAGTCATTTCGACCATAGCATCCGCATCCTTTGGCATAAATACAAACATATAAAATCGAGTCTACAGGATATGTCCCTAGAGGACGGTGTAGCAACACTATTGAAGATTACCCTATTGCCACTGACCAGCAGTGGAATAGATGTAAGATCGTCTTATTACCACTGACCAGCAGTGGGATAAGTTGAAGATTATCTTATTGCCATCGACCAGCGGTGGAATAGGTTGAAGATTATCCTATTGCCACTGACCAGCAGTGGAATAGGTTGAGGATTGTCCTGTTACCACTGACCAGCGGTGGAATAGGTTGAAGATTATCCTATTACCACTGACCAGCGGTGGAATCGGTTGAAGATTGTCCTATTGCCATCGACTAGCGGTGGAATTGGTTGAAGATTGTCCTATTGCCATCGACCAGCGGTGGAATAGGTTGAAGATTGTCCTATTACCCACGACCAGATGAGAATAGGTTGAAGATTGTCCTATTGCCATCAACCAGCAGTGGAATAGGTTGAAGATTGTCCTATTACCATCGACCAGCGGTGGAATAGGTTGAAGATTATCTTATTGCCACTGACCAGCAGTGGAATAAGTTGAAGATTACCCTATTGCCATTGACCAGTAGTGGAATAGGTGGAATACCGTCCTATGTCCTTGATCAGCAGTGGAATAGGTCAAAAATTGTAGGTCTTGTCGCCCTAGCCAGTAGTGGGGCAAGATCGAAGGCAAATCTTGGCTCCCTAACCAGTAGGGAACATGATTTAGGCCACCGTCCTATTGCCACTGACTAGCAGTGGAATGGGCCAAAAATTGTAGATCTTGTCGCCCTAACCAGTAGTGGGGCAAGACCGAAGGCGAATCTTGGCTCCCTAACTAGTAGGGAACATGATTTAGGCCACCCTCCTATGTCCCAACCAAAGAGTGGAATAGGTCAAAATTGTAGATCTTGTCGCCTAGCCAAAGGTGGGGCAAGATCAAGGTAAATCTTGGCTCCCTAACCAAGAGGGAACATGATTTAGGCCACCGCCCCTATGTCCCCGACCAGCAGTGGAATAGGTCAAAGATTGTAGATCTTGTCGCCCTAGCCAGTAATGGGGCAAGATCGAAGGTAAATCTTGGCTCCCTAACCAGTAGGGAACATGATTTAGGCCACTGTCCTATTGTCACTGACCAGCAGTGGAATGGGTCAAAAAAATTGTAGATCTTGTCGCTCTAACCAGTAGTGGGGCAAGATCGAAGGCAAATCTTGGCTCCCTAACCAACCGGGAACATGATTTAGGCCACCGTCTTAGGTCCCGGACCAGCAGTGGAATAGGTCAAAAATTGTAATTCCTGTCCCTGACCAGTAGTGGGGCAAGATCAAAGGCAAATCCTGTTGCCCTAAACAGTGGTGGACATGATCGTCCTATCTTCCTGACCAGCAGTGGAATAGGCTGAAGATCACAAATCTATCTCCCTGAAGTTGTAGTGGAGCCATTTAAAATAAACAAGTCTCATCCCTTCGAATTTGCAGCAGGAGCAAATTAAAGCTACAGATCCTATCTCTCTGAAGTAGCGGTGGAATGAATCAAAGCAACAAGATGCGATGAACTAGAATGAAACTACTCGAAGAAGAGAAGCACCAAAGAAGTTAAGACTCGGCAAGGCTGGGCAAAATTGGTCATTCTCAAATGTCTTTGCTCCATTCTCGTTACACGACAATGAGCAAAGAGGGGCAGCTGTCATAGCCCAATTTTGCCCAGCCCAATTACAAACCCGAATGGCCCAATTTACAAACAGGCCCAAAACATTTAGATTTTTCAAAAAAAATTTAGGGTTTCTAGAACCCTAAATTAGCTTGGTTCCGCCGCACCGCCTCGCCTTCTCGACATCCACTTGCTCGCCACCCAAGACTCGACCACTTGACCGCTCCACCGCCCCTAGCACTGCAAAACAAGATGAAGCAACACAACACGCAAGCAAAAGCAGTAGAAATACTAATAGATTGTAACATTTCAGGGGGATAGAAGGGGCTTTTTCAATTAATTTCTTTGTAAAAAAAAGGGATTTTTCCGAATTCAAAAAGAAAAAAAATGAACATTCAGCAATCGGAAAACCAAGTATAATTTTTAGAAGGTTGATTTCATTTTTTTTGACTGTTATTAACTACTGCTTTCATTTATCTTTCGTTTTTTTTCTTTTTTTTAAAGATATTTTTTAAACTAAATCGACAAAGAAATGAAAAGAGCTCACCTGAACCCTGGGGTCACGTTGTGAGTCTTCCTCCGTTGTCGGCCGGATCGAAGGCCAAAAGGGGAGGTTTTTTTTTTTTCTTCATTCGGCTCTTCGGAGCCCGAAGGCATGGTCTTCGAAAGGGGGCTTCAAAACCGGGCACAAAGGCCCATCCCTACGCCTCGTTGTCCACCGGACTGGTGGTGGCGTGACGGGCGACGGAGGGAGCCTACTGTCGGACAAAAATGAAGATAAGAGGGAGGGAGGAGAAGCCTTAAAGTTTTAATTTTGTTTTCTTTCTTATTTTGTGAACTGAAGGAAACAAAGCAGGAAATGGGTTTAAAGATGACCAATAAAACAGTACTGCTTTTGCTTTAAAGATACTGCATATTCCTTCAAAAGGATATTTGCTATGGGTCCTTCTCTTTTGTACCACTCGATCACTCCCATCTAGCATTTTTTTCTTTTAAATTGGCCTATTATTTTATTTCACTTTCAATTTGACCAATGCCGGGCCATTTGAAACGTCGCACATTGTGGGTTGGGTTATTCACCCATTTAGCCCCCTAAGTTTACGTGCGTGTATGATGTGGTCCCTTTTTATCTATTTACAATTTTAGCCTCGATATTTATTCGACTTCAATCCAATCCTCAACCTATTTAAGGATATATTTATTTTCTTTAAAAATTGTATTCTTGTTATCATTTATTTATTTTAAGTTTTATGTACATTTCCTTAAAACTTATATATTTATATATATATCTGCTTATTTTAAGATTATATATATACATATATACACACATTATTTACTTCAAAATCTTTCAGATATTATTTATTTTGATTGATTTATTATTTATATCAAGTTTTCTTCACATTATAATTTTATACTTTTACGTATAGATATATATTAGTACTATTTTATCTAAAGTTTTCATACATCATTTCTTAAAATTATTATTTTTATATCAATTTTAAATTTTGTTTTACATCATCCATTTGAACTAATTCATTGGGGTTTCAAATTTTATGTTGGTACATTTTAACTATTTTAACTTGTTTTTCTAAAAAGTTATATATGATGCTTGTATTATTCGTCCTTGATTTTTGATGTGGATATTTAAATAGTATAAGATGTGTGATTATCGTTCTTGTATGTATTATAATTTGTTTATTTGTATTTCCATATTATTGATATTATCATCATCATCATTATTGTTTATATTATTGTTCCATTATCGTTATTATTATTCATGCATATTAGTGTTTTAGATTAATGATGCCAATGTTATGTATTACGGTATTATGTTATCATGGCACCAAATTAGTGTTACATTACCATTATTCATTTTATCTCTTTTATTTTTTTATTATTATTTAATTATTGTCACTTCTATTATTTTGTTTTCATTATTATTAATAATAATATTATTTGATGTTATTATTATTATTACTATTATTATTCATTATTTTATAAATCTATATATTTTTATTACTATTTATTAGAATTATTATTTTTATTTCACACCATTATCGTATTTATTTACTAGTTTTATTTTATATTTTGCTTCCTACCATTGTTTTGCTTATAGTTGTCTTCATTGCCTTCGTTATATTCATTATCATTATCATTTCTACTATTGTTTTGTAACTATACTATTATTATTATCATTGTTCGATATCATTGTTATTATTGCTATTAGTTTAATACTACATTGTTAAATAAACCATCATATTTCATTTAAAAGATTTTTAAAATAAAGGTAATATTTTGTATTTAGAAATTCGGAGAATAGTGCCCTAACGTGCTGGGTTGCGATTTTCTGTTTGACTAAATAACCTAACGTCCTTTCAACAAACTTTGTAAATTACGAGATAACTTTGATTACGGAAGATTAAAATGTCGTGTCCTAACGTGCTGGATGTGATGTTTGTATCTTCTCGGAACAAAGAAATCTCAAATTTCAGCCCAAATTATCCGAACATTTTCTAAAGGATCGGTATTTTAAAATCTTTTCAAATTTCCGACATTAGGACACTAATTAATCATTTTGGTACCAATTTTGGGCGTATCGAGGGTGCTAACTCTTCCTCGTGCGTAACCGACTACCGAACCCGATTTTCAAAATTTCGCAGACCATCGACATTGCTTTAGTAAACCTAAACATTTTATTAAAACGAAGGTGATCCGATCACACCAAATAAGGATCGGTGGCGACTCCCGTTTATTTTCATTTTCAAAACCAAAGTCGAACCCTTTTTTATTTTTTTTCAAAAAATGGTTACGACATGATACATTGATTTGAAGCAATTAAAGAAAAACGTCATGGAAAAACCCAATTTTTTTGGTTATCAACCCTACAGAAAAAGAATAATGATGTAATACTAATGGCGAGTAAATGCATGAAACCTTTGAAATGCTTGACAAACTGGGTTAATCATTACAACCTTCTTTCCTTTTTAGGCATGTATGAAGAAGAATTTGATCAGTGCAAACTAGACGCAACCCAGCAAACAATTCCATGAATTTGGCACAATAATTTGAATTTATATATAAAAAGTATAATAAATATGTGTGCGTTTCAACTTGTTTCTGATCAGACAAAGATCAAAAGCCAAAAAAAAAAAAAAGAAAAAGAAGAAAAAAGAATGCCCATGATTCATTAATATATGAAGATCTTTTTCAAATCTTTATAGTTATTAGGGTCATAGCTAGCTACCTTCTAATATTTACCATGAATTTAATTGATTTATTCTAGCTGGTGCAAATTATGGGTAGCGAAAATGCTTATAGTCGTAAACCTATGCTATATAAGTCTAAACATATGTTATATCTTCGAAATAAAATGTCATGCGAGTATAAGTGGTTTATTTTGACATTTTTTAATATACATTGAAAGAAATGAAAAACAGATAACAAGTAGCTTGCTACATGCAATGCATGTTGAGCTGAATTGATGATGACCAGTCATTGAAGTTGTCAAGGATTGATTTGTAGAATATAATTTTCTGAAATAAAGTTGTCGGCATGGCGATTTATTCCCTAAAAGAAAAAAAAATCTCTGTGCTTAAGAAAAAATAATAGTGAATTAAAGATCATTGTTATCTACAAGAATGCTCCACAACAAAAGCTTCAAAAGAAATTAACAAGATAGAATATATATTGATTCGTGGGTAGGGTTGGTTTTGGAATGTATGGATATGATTTGAGTTAATTTGGGTTTTAAATTTTTTGGAAAATTTCGGTTTAGGTTATGTTTTGATTTGAGTTAGTTGAGTTTGAGAGTTGATTTTTTTAATCAAGTTATTATGAGTTTCGATTATCTGAATACTTGTGTTAGTCATTCTAGGTTTAATATTTTTGGATTCGATTCATTTGAGTTCGAGTTGAATAAATTGAGTCAAATTTTTAATGTAGGTCAAAATTGACATATATATAATAGTAGAAGTGCTAATTGGTTGGACCTTGTCAAGTTTAAATATGATATTAATACTCTTCCAAATCTATATTTTAGACCTAAAATTTTAAATTATTTTAAGTTTTTTCTGAAAAATATCTATATTATTTTTAATTTCATAATTTAATATATATTCTATATATAGGCAACTTAACAATTGTTTTATACAAATTGCCTTGAACTACCTATAGTTTCCCCAACCCTTCATTAGGAGGATAAATACCTTTCAAAGCGCTCAAACCCACACCTTTTGCATAGGCAATAATGCAAATACCAATTGAGTTAAGACTCGGTTGGCACAAGTTTTAATATATATAGATTATAGTATTATATATTACTATAAATTTATTTTTATATGTTATAAATTACATAGTGTACAAAAGCAATTATATTACAAACTTAATAAATGGGTTGAGCTAGGCTCATTTTCTAACCTTTTTTTTTTTGTCAAACTTATTTTCAAGCCTAATATTTTATCAAAATCTTCTTAAATTTCGAACCAACTTTTAGATTTGGACAAGTAAACTCAAGGGTGAAGCTAGAAACTTTTTTAGGGGTCAAAATTAACTTATAATTTTTACAATAGTAAAAATATAATTTCACGATTTTAATAGCATATATCTTTATAATTTTAAAAATTAAATCAAATTTTTATCATTTTGAGAGAGTCAAAGTCTAATTTTACCTTTATTAATTTAAAATTTTAAAAATTTTAAGGGCCTAAATAAAATTTTTCCATTTTAAGGAGATTGGCCTCTAAGTAAACCAACCCTTGAACAAATCTGAGTTCAACTTTGTAAAGAGAAATGAATTCTCTTTTATTATAGTCTACTTATTACTAACTTTCTAAGAATTGCAGTACCGAAAATTATCTAAACTCGAAATAATTTAAATTTCTAGCATTGAACACATACGTTGAAAAACGTTTTAAAATTGAAAAACTGAAGTGGAGGCCTACATTTTCACTTTCTTCCCCTGAATCAATTACAACCAAGACTAATAAAAGCAATAATGAGGACCATAAACCAAGCACTTATCTTTCTCTGCATGTTCTGTTTACATTTTCCTCATAAATACTTTATTTCCACTAGGAGAGGAACACATTCATGGTTCCACCCAAAAATGGGAGAAGCACAAAGGTTGTTGAGTCGTGTAGTAATTGAATTTTGACTACCAAGGGAAGGAAAAACATCATGATTTTGCTGTCTGGTTTAATACATTTTTGTTTCCTTTTACAAGCTTAAGACCAAAACAAAACCTTCTTTAGTGTAGCTGTGCTCATCTATTTGCTGCATTAAGCTACTGTTTTATCCTACTTTTGCCACCCTTCTCATAGCTCCATTTTCTATAAACTCATTAGATGAGGATTCAATTTTTTATTAAATCAATTTAATCAATTATAATTTACAAAAATTAACTTGACTAATTAAAATTCAAGAATCATCGTAACCGAATTGACTTTAGTTAGGTCCATTTGGTCGATTAGCCAACTTTAAATTATTGACTGAATTATTGGCTTGAATTAATATATATTTATTTGATGTATTATAAATAAATATATTCTAAATAATTAAAACAATAAATTAAATCAATTTAAAAATTAATCGATCGAAATAATTAACAAAACCTAATTCATAATAGAAAAATTATTCAAACCATTAAAACGATTAATTCAATTAGTCGACACACACTTTTAAGAAACAAATTACTATCATATACAACACAAACAAACAATCTCTATAACTCGAACTAATGACAGGTGCTAGGAGTGAACACTATAGGCCAAGCACTAGGTTTCTCATAACTCCATTTGCATTATTGTTTTTCTTGTTAGATTAATGTTTATATAAATTAAATTCAGGATTAAATGTTGGATATAAATATATATTTATTAGTTTAATTTATTATTTTAATAAATACAGAAAGTTTATGCAGTCTGATATGTAGATATACAATCAATCACCGCACAACAGCTGGCATCACCCCATCAGCAAAAGCTGATATTTTCCATAAACATGTGTTGTTTACAAATTCAAATTTTCAATCTTCTAAATCTAAGAAAATCCCATTCTAGATTTCAGGAAAAAGAAATATGAAGCTATGGGTTTAGTAATGCATCTTCATCATTGATGAATATTGGAACTTTCTTTACAGGTGGCATGAAATATCTTTCTATATATTCAATCTTACAATTTTAATTGATATCCAGTGTATAAAATATTTTGGGTTTAAGTTTGCACAGTAAGTTGTAAGTTTTATTTGGGTAGTTTTATGGATCTTTTATGGATTTTTTATCGTATTATCTATCGTTATTTCTAATTATTTAATGATATTTTAATAATTTTTCATGTTATTAATACATATTTTTGTAATTTTTACTCTAAACTTCAAATCTTGAATTCTAAATTATGAATTTTAAACCCTAAACCTTAAATTTTAAACTCGAATTTATAGTTTGGGGTTTTAGATTCAGTTTGAGTTCGGATTTTAAGTTTAAAGTTTAAGATTCAAGGTAAAAAGAATTACTAATGACATAAAAAATACTAAAATATCATTAATTAATTGAAAAAACCATAGATAATGGAATAAGAAGAATTGATAAAATAATTCTTCGTCTGAATACTATCCTCAAATTATAATGTACTAAAAAATTCAAATTGAATTTGTATGTAAACATTAACCCAAACACCCCATCAAGATTCATGAATCAGACCATGAATTTCTGCATTAAAAACCATTGACGTGCTTGCAACAACTATCACTAACAACAACCAACTAGCTAATATAAAAAAAAAAAAAATTGTAATGCTAAAGGACCTGAACTCATATATCAAAACATGAAGAATTAAGTATAGTTATCATAGTTTAAATGTTTCTAGAGCAATATATGACAAGTGGCTAGACATGTTTAGTCAAAAAAGAAAAACACCAGACAAAGATATGGTTTTAATTTGTTCATTGGTTATGTTTCCACTCTAATTTAGATAACCCAAACTCTATATTGCAATTATACAAAATGGGGTTCGAGGTAATTTGTGGTTTATGCAAAAACTTGCGTTTGGTTTAGTAATAAAAGATTATTTATTCATAAAACTTATCCGGAATTAAACTTTTATAAATCTTTATTTCAAAATATGTGATATGATTATGTCTTTATTATGTACGTAAATATTGATTCTTTAATTTTTTCGGTATCAAAAGATAAATCCCAAAAAACAGTAGATAAGACCCCTAGGGAATGAAGGGGGTGAATAGGTGGAAAATTCCAAAGGAGTGGAAAGCAATGGCTGCAATCATAGGAAAAGACAATGCCTTTATTTTAGGGGGAAATATGGAAATGGACAGCAATATATAGGTTGTGGAGCATAACATAAAGGTTGAGATTTTAGATTTGATATTGTACAAAATGGGACCCTTAAAGCTTAGCTCCACTCAATCTTCTGAGCACCATTTTTCTTTATGTTTGATAATGGTGCATGCATAATTACAGATGATTTTATCAAAAGGTCATCTCTATCACTATTTTTTTTCTGCAAAGAATTTTTAACTGGTACTGTGCCATGTCTAATCATCTTGAACGTGATAAGGATAATGATAATGATTAAAAGCAATATTACTGTTATCTAAAATAATCACATTTAAACCCTGTTTTTACTATTACAATATAATTTTGTCTGTGTTTGTTTAAAGTGGATATGGTCCAGAATGAGAAAGTGGCTATACATAATTTGTTGAATGTGATGCATCAACTAATTAGATTAAACTCAAAATTATATGAAAATATAAAGTGATAGGATAATTATTGCTTAGTAACTTAAGTTGCCCATTACAATTTCCACTAATTATATGAAAATCATGTTATAGGAAAAATTTACTTACTTTAAAAACTTTTTGTTACCATTATTAATTATTGAAATATAATGTTGAGTTCAAGACAAACATCATTTGGATGAAATCAACTTGGCTCAAATATGCTATAAATGTTATTTATTAAGAATTTGATGGAAAGGATTATGAATATAAACGATAAAATAAACATGAATAATATAAAAAATTATTGATAATTTTAAATTTTAAATATGTTATAAGTCTCTATATTCTTCATAAATTTGGAATTTGGTCTAATTTTTAGATTTTAAAATTCAGGTCTAACTATTAACACTATTAAAATTATTTTGTTAATTTCAAATTCATTATAGCATCATTTTTTTTAATTTCAAAAAGTCACACCAATAAATTTACAAAAAAATTAATTATATTAACAATTGAACCTAGATTTTAAAATCTAAAAAGTATAAAGATTAAATTTTAAATTTTGAAAAATACAAAAATTATGAAATATTTTGACCTAATTAGAAAAGAAATTTAATTCAAGTTTTAAATGCTTAAACAACATGAGTGGCAATAATAAAAGTTTCAGCCCAAATCGATTTCATAATCGAAGTCCATGAATCATAGAATCGCATGCACCATGGTCTCTAAGTCTAATGGGTCTACCATGAAACCAACTCTTCAATTCAAACTAAACCCAAATCATTTGGATATCAAGTTCAATAACTCAACCATGAAACCAACTCTACACTTCAAGCTTTGGATTTATTATAATTTTCTTCCCTAGTTTTATTGGGTTTCTCTATGGGATCAACATAAGCTCACCAATTTATCAAAGATTTATTCCTTTTAAATTACTTCACCAACACTGATTTGCCAGAACCCAGAAAGGGCTTTAGAAAAATACTTCAAATTTGTGTTGAACCACGCGATGAATAGAATCAATAAGACAACTCTGTTCACAAATTCCGTTCTCTCAAAATAGTAGTTCAAACACTTGTATAAAGTGCTTCATTTTCTATCATAGGTAATTCATAAGACTGAGGTCTTAGGTTTAGTGCTTGGTGCTTTGGCATTTTATGTGAACACCACATTTCTTCACCTTTATATGATGGACTTCATTGAATTTGGTTTCTTGAGTTTCTTCTACTACTGGATTGAAATTTTCTATGTAGAATATAAATGAAGCCTCCTCATAATTTTTGTCTTTGTTAACCATATTTTCACTAGGGGAAAGGATTATATGTGTCAGCATCTCTTTTCCAACAGTTTTATGCCACATCAGCATTTTCATCTGAAAAAAAAATTATAAGATAAAATTATTGATGTGGCATAAAATTATTGGAAGGGATAATATACTTGTTTCATACAATTCTTTCTCTCTCACTAGATAGAATAAAAAATATCACCTATATATATTTGTTCTGTCTTAAATTGTATTTGATAACATCATTCATTTATAATATTTTTATAATCATTATCACCAGGGCTTTAAATTGATATTTGTAGATAAATGTAAGTTGATCATAGTGGTGGCAAAACATATACTTTTGAAGTAACCTTACCAAATACATTGAATTAAGTGACAAAACACAAGGTTTGATAATAGAAATTAAAATAAATTTGTTAACATCTACTTGAAATCTCAAATTAAAAAACTTTAAATGGGACACAAACAGTGAAAAGAATAATCTATTTGTTAATATTTTCTGAAATAGAAACCAATTCAAAATTTTTTAAGAAAATTAAACCATTACTAATATAAAATACTATGTTTTTAAGGAAAAATAAAAATCATTGAAGGAAAATTTATGGAGATATCATATAATTAAATCTCAAAAACAACATTAAGTGATGATAATATGAAACATAAAACTAAAGCAACATAAAAGCTTGAGTGCGATCAACCAGCAATATACCTTGTATTGATATTGGAGTTTCTTAAAACAGCTGTAAACTTATAAATCCAACAATAGAAGTTTTGGCCATGCGATAAGTAACTTTATTCTAAAATCTCAACTATCATTTGATTGCTTAAAATTGAATTCCATGACATGAATTGAAAACCAAATCTGGAAGAACTCTTAACTTGAAACCCCTCAACTTTTTTGTGGTAATGCATTGAAATCTCCAAACTCCATAATTAAAAATTTCAGTGCAATATTCAACAGCACTATCTCTGCAAATCCCAAATAGATAATGGTCTCAAAATCTCAGTTCAAGCACAAAGTATAAAGCAAGCATTCAGAAGAAGAAATTAAAAGTTTACTTGTTCCTCCTCTTTTGTATAGTTAAAGCTCCGACTATAATGGCCTTTCCAAAGATGTACCATTAATTCCCTATGAATTAAAACCAATCCACAACTAGTCAAACAACTTGAGAGGCAGTTACATACAATGAAATTTAAGCCCAAATTGATATGATAATCAAAATCCAAGAAAAGAAAATATTAAGTTGCACCATGATGAATAGAATGAAGAAGGCAAATCTGTTGACAACTTGCATTGTCTCAAAATCTCGGTTCAAACGCTTGTATAAAGCAAGGATTCAGTAAAACAAGTTAAAGTTCTTACAGTTTAGTTGTTCCTCCTTGTATGGCTAAAACTCCAATTAAGCAGTGGCATCATTAAAGCTCCAAAGATTTGTCATTCCCTATTGTCTCTGTTCTGTCATCTTCATTCCCTTCATGGAATCAAATCTAGAATGTCAAAGCTTATCTCTACGTTATGGCGAACTTATACTACAAAAACTACTGATGAAATAAAGCTCACTTACTTATGCAACTGAAGAATTAGGTTTAGTGCTTAAGTGTGGCTAGGACTTTCATGTTGTGGGGGTGGTGCTGGGTTCTTCATCCACATAGGATACATGTACACCACATTTCTCCACCTTTATATTTTCGTCTTCATCTTTTTCTGAGAAGGAAGGGAGATTTTCAATGTAGAATTCAAATGAAGCCTCCTCATAATCCTTGTCTTTTTTAACCATATTCTCACCAAACAGAATCAGCACATGATCACCCATATACCTCCAATCCGAGTCTTCGTTTAGAAAGGACCTCCACTGACTTCTGAACGTTTCATAATCACTACCACTGGCGGTTTTCAATTGGTATTCACAGTTAAATGTAAGATATTCATAGTAGTAGCAGCGCGTGAGATCGACCAAAAAGGAAGATGGAAAAGACCAAGAATCTGCTCCCACTGGACCCATTTGGGGCTATCTTCAAAACTAATGAAGAACTCGTGCTTTGATGCTCGAACTTATTTGCTGAAATTTTGTTTCCTGGGAAACAGCAAAATAATCCAAAACTAAAATAGGGATACACCCATGTCAATCTCTGTTTCTCTGCCAGGTATCCAATTTTGAGCATTGCATTTGCCTCAATGTTATCAATTGAATCTTGATTCAAGCTGAAGCAATTATAGAATAACATGTAAAAAGAATCGACAACATCATCATCTAAAGGATCCAGATTTGTAAATGATACTTTTTCTAATGATGTACAGCCATGTGCATCCAAGTACGGAATATATGGTGGAAGCTCTGAGAGTAATGTAAGACTCTCGCAATGATCCATTTGCAATCTATAAATGCTTTTAGACATCAAGATTGGTGAGAACACATCAACTGTTGGAATCTCTCTTGAACCGAACAGGATGATACTGCATTGTAGCTTTTGAATACTTGAGCAGCTCATCTTTAACATCCGAAGATTATTTAGAGAGTCTAAAGACAAGGTCACTTCCTTAATCTGAGTCCCAGATAAATTCAATACTCTTAAGCTTCTTGGGATTTCTGGGAATTCTATCATTGGGCAATGACTAAGATTCAGATCACGAACGGCGTTTTCCATCTTGATCGATACATTTTTTACCCTTGAGCCACTCATATCTAATTTTTGAAGATTACCTAGAGAGTCGAGAGTCAAGGACACCTCTTCAATTTGAGTTCCAGATAAGTTTTAATTTTATTAAGGTTCTTGGGATTTCGGGAAATTTAACTATTGGGCAATGACTTAAGATTCAGATCACGAAGGGATTCCATCTTGATGGATACATTTTTTACCCTTGAGCCACTCATATCTAACGTCTGAAGATTACTTGGGAGTGTCAAGAGACAAGCACACATCTTCAATTTGAGTTTCAGATAAGTTTAATTCTGTCAAGCTTCTTGGGATTTTTGGGAATTCGGCTATTGGGCAACGACTAAGATCCAGATCATGAAGTGATTCCAACTTTGAAATATTGCTTGATACAATATTGACCTTGGAGTTTTCAAGCACAACTTTAAAAGTCTGACGAGATGCTCAACTGAATCAGGCACTTCTTCGATTCCAGTTTCATCTAATTCTAAAATAGAAAAGTGATTTGGGACCTCGGGAAACTTCTTGAGATTACAACATCCTCTAAGTCCAAGTTTTTAAGTGATGTCAAATGATTGAGCCAAGGAAGTTCAACCAAACTTTCACACCGCTACACTCAAGGATTTTAAGGTTGATTGCTCCTAAAAGACTAGGAATCTTCCTTAAATTCTGGCAATCAGCAACGTTAATTTCTTTTAAATTAACTAGACCCTGTGCAAAGAAAGTATAAATAGTTATATTACTTTCGGCCGTATAAAAAATGATACATTATAACTATTCATAGAATCTATACTATTATTCATTAACATATCAATTATAAACTATTTTTGAATTTCAAAAGTATCTTGAATGAAGAAAGTATGAAAGAATATACTTGATGATCATCATCATTTCAAAGATGTTCTATAATGCCACGTATTAATTTCAGCACAACAAGATTCTTTGGATTAAAACTAGATAGAGATTTGAAGGGATAATAATCCCAACGAAAATACCTAGAGATTTGAAGGGATAATAATCCCAACGAAAATACCTTACCTCTTCAAGAAGAGATACACTATCAACTTGGTCGGCAAGAAACTTTTCTGTCGGACACTTATCCCAAAAAAAACCATGAGTGTAGAAGAAGATAACTTTAAGATTAATCATTTCCTCAAAAGTAGAATGATGTAACCGTAGGTTATCAATTTGAGATATGTCTAACTTCATTCCTTCAATTCGATTAATTCCCTAAGAATAAAAACCAAGACAAAGAAATTTATGGCCATTCCATTAAACAATTATATCACCAAAAAAAGTAATTATATTAGAAAATGTTTAATTTTATTGTTTTTCTAAAGCAATGCATTAGATACTAAGTCTATAAAACATTGCGAAAATCCCATGACATATATCTTAATACATTGGTCATTCACGGTGATTTGGCAATAAACTTAAAATAATTTCAAATAATAAAACTTGTTTAACATTTGACAACACATAATTAATTGAATTTTATACTTTCTAACTAAAATCACACAAAGATATAAAAAATTAGAAGAATATAAATATAACTAGGGCTTTCTTTGTTATATCTGAGCACTTGAAACACGTCTTTAGCACCCCATAACCTACTACGTTTTTCAGGGTCTATAGATTCTTTGCGAACAATGTCCTTGCCCATCTCTTCAAGCATATCATGCATAAAAATCCATTCAATATAAGGTGTGCTATCAAGTAGGCACTTGTCGATCAAGTTGCTTATTCCACTCACAACAACTTAGAATTTTTTCTACATCTTTTCTGAATGTTCCTTTAAAGAAGATTGCAATATCAAGGAATATATTCTTCTCTAGTTCATCCAAGTCATCAAAGCTACTCCTCAAAATCTGTGAAATTTTTGGTCGGTCATATTCATTTAGTTTATCCACCTCACTTTCCCACTCTTTTCTAGACTTTTTATATAGTTTAGAACCCAAAACTCTAAGAGCAAGCGGATTCCTTGGGCATACTCTACAAACTTTTTCGATAGATCTTGAAACTCAGCAGCGGGATTCAATTGTTTAAATGCAAATGTAGAAAAAAGTTGATGAGAGTCATTGTCATTTAACTTCTTTACCTTATGTATTTTGTCAACACCTCCATTCTTAAGTACTTGTCTATCTCTAGATGTTACAATGATTTTACTTCCATCACCAAAATTTTTAACACCAAAACAATCTATTTGGTCTGAGTCATTAACATCGTCAAGGACAACAAGTGCTCTTTTATTGTTTAGCATCTCTTGGATTAAAGTTGACCCAATTGAGGGGGTGTCTACATGAATTGCTGGGTTTAAGAGTTCGGAAAGAAGTTGGTTTTGCAAAGATTCCATCACCTGTTGTTTTAATTTCTCTCTAACATTTAGAAGAAAGCAAGTATTTTCGAAGTTATGAGAGATTTCATTATATATAACATCAGAGAGGGTAGTTTTGCCTATACCACCTTGTCCCCAAAGTCCTATTAGACGACTGTCTTCCTGCTCAATTAGCGTCAAAATCGTCTGTTTCTGATCATCTATTCCAACTCACTCTGCAGAGGCACTTTTTATTTTGCCACTCATCAACTTCTTTATAACATATTCAACAATATCCTTGATGTACTCAGTTTCAGGTCTACCAAATAATAAAAAAATATAATTATATACGAAATCTAAAACAAAACAATGATTATTAATATAAGATGATGGGAAAAATATAGTTACCTGTCGAATTTGCCTCCTTCTATATGCCATCCTTTTAATTTACCGACTTCAGCAAAGGCAGTTTTCCATCGTTGTACTTGAAATAGCATATTTGATTCATGGTGATTGAAGGATGTTTTGAAACTACCACCATGATTCCGCACATCAGAAGGATCGACATGGTAAAATATGGGAAGAACAATATGTCCTTGAGTGTCCTTGCGGCGCATGATGTCGGAGAGTTCAGCCAGGCATGATTTTGAAGAAGCATAGTCTACCGACAACACAATTATTGAGAGATTTGAGGATGCAATTGCTCGAGAAAGTGCTTGTGAAAGTTGCTCCCTTTTTCTGCTGTCTCTTCATCGAAGAAAACATTCATTCCCGTGTCTTTCAAAGCTTTGAGTAGATGAGCGACGAAATTAAGGCGTACGTCTTCACCTCTGAAGCTCAAGAAAACTTGATGCTTCAATCGACTAGAAGAGGCAATTTCTGGAGAAAGTGGTTGTGAAAGTTGCTCCGGTATTTCATCATGAAAGAAGACATTCATCATGGCGTCTTTCAGAGCTTTAAGCAGATGAGTGATGAAGTTAAGGCATGTGTCTGTTTGAGGAGAAGAGGAAGAGGAAGAGGAAGAAGAAGAAGAAGCAGCCATGAAAGAGTATTGATTGTGTGATTGAAGCAAGAGAGAGCAAAATAGATTTATGAACCTTTGAAGAACACATTCATAATATTTTGCATTTCATTTCTTCTGTGTTTTTATAATAATATTTGGCATTTAGTGGTATGGATATGTGAACCTTTTAGTAAAAGTCAGCAATACTTGACTGCTGTTCACTCCAACCTTGATTGCTTACTCTTTTTTTTTTTTAATAATTTTTTTTCAACATAAAACAAGTCAAAAAAGCCAAAGCGTAATTTTGTCTTCTAATTGGTTTTCTAATACAAATTTAATTTTTAATATTTGGGTGAGCTGTCATTTAGTAGTACCAATCTGTGAACCACCAACAACAATTTTGCAATACTAAATTGCTATTTAGTATACTAAATTACTTACTTTTATGATTAATCTTATAAAAATATTAATGTCTTATAAAATAATATCTAATTAAATAGATTAATTGAGGAAGCAAATGGTTTAGTAAATAATAAGTACAATAAAATTGTAATAAAATGGGTAAAGAAAGGGGTGGATGGAGATTATTATTATTATTATTATTTTGCTCAGATGGGTTTGTAACCTCATAGTCAATGTCTTCCAATAGGACAAAGAGCATCTATCTGTTAATATGATTTTTAAAATATAAATCTACCAATTATTTAAGGGTTATTATTTAATAAATTGATAAGTTTTTTTATGTGGTAGTATAGGTTATTTAATAGCAACATTATTTGATTTATTATTATTTTGAATTTCATTTTTACACAGCCCAAAATAATTTTAAGGGAAATTTATATTTGTTATTGCAAGAATTTAAGGAAGATTTCTAGTTTATTAGGAGCCATCAACCTTGAAGTTCTTCTGTTTAGCTGGTGTGAAAGTTTGGTTACTTCTTTGCCTCAATCATTTAACATCACTTAAAAGGCTTGGACTTACCGGATGTCATAATCTCAAAATTACTTTCGTATTTTAGAATTAAGTGAATCAAAAATAGATGAAGTGGCTAATTCAGTCGAGTATCCCATCCGACTTAAAATGTTGAGCTTGAGAAACTCAAAGGTAAAAACAACGTATCAATGAAATATTTCAAAGTTGTAATATTTTCGTAATCTGAACTTTAGTTATTGCCCAATGGTCAAATTTCCAGAAATCCCAATAAACTTAATGAGAACTTATCTGGAACTCAAATTGAAGAGGTGTGCCTATCTCTTGACTCTCCAAGTAATCTTCAGACTTTAGATATGAGTGGCTCAATGGTAAGAAAATATTCCCTTTGTGATCTGAATCTAAGTGCTTGCCCAATAGTCGAATCTCCAAAAATCCTAGAAAGTTTTAAAAGATTAAACTTATCTAGAACTCAAATTGAAGAGGTGTGTCTGTCTCTCAACTCTCCAAGTGATCTTTAGACTTTAGTTATGAGTGGCTCAAGGGTGAAAATGTATGGTTCAAGATGGAATCTTTTAATAATCTAGACCTCAGTCATTTCCCAATGATTGAATTCCTAAAAATCCCTGAAAGCTTACAATTTATCTATGACTCAAATTAAAGAAGTGTCATTATCTTTAGACTCTCTATGTAAGCTTCAGTACTCAAAAGTTAGAATGCAATTCTACACTTGCTAGAAACATGTATTGTATGTTGAATATGCATATGTATTATCCAAATGAACCTCAAGCGATGTGAATGATAATATACTATTATATACTCTTATTTGCTTTTAAAATAATAAAGGTTGGGATTTCCATGGGTCGAGCTGCAGCCCTATCTTAAAAACTATTCCAAACCCGTGCTTGACTTGTCTAAATAGTCAGTTTTATTGTTTAATAAATAAGAAAATATTAATTTTTAATTTTTATAATTAATTTACAATATATATTCTTTTAAAATGTTAATATATAAGAAGGTACCTAAACTTAATTTTAGATTTAACTAATACTTACATTTGAAAATTATAAGCCAACTTGAAATTTAATTGACTATCGTTCAATTTTTTATCTTATCTAATCATATTGCACCATGTGTATTTATAAAACAATAATATTATGCCACGTGTATTAAAAATATTTACTTTAATTTTAATTTTTAATTATTAAAACAAACTTCTAATTAATTAATTAATTCATTTTTTAATATTTCTTTCTTTTCTTTGAATTTCTCATTAATGGTTTCTTTTCTCTCAGAACCGTCCTTGTTCACCATCACCATTGCCAAACTAGAATTGAGCCACCTTGCTCCACTGCTGAAGCCCCAACCCAATACCTAACCCAATGCAGGGAAGTAACTAGGTGAGGGGTTGGCAGTCACAGTCTCCTGAAATATTTTTGATTTAATCTTTTTTTAATTTTAAATTAGTAAAAATAAAATTATACTTTAACCCTCTTAAAAATATAAAAAATTAATTTAATTTTTAAAAGCTATAAAGATATAAATTATTAAAATAATAAAATTCACTTTTACTATCATAAAATACAATTTAATTTTCACCCCTAAAAATATTTTCTGGTTTGGTCCTTGACCCAATACCGTTCATAGACCTCCACCATCATCATTTTTCAAGCTCATTTTAGTATTTTCAAAATCCATTCATGTTCACCACCACCATTGTCATTCAACCAATTCAAGAATGCAATTTTTCCCCTTTCTTTGTATTTTGAAATTTGGGTTACCGAATTGTTGATTATTCGAGTCACCGTTCGAGAATCTTAATGGTGAGAAGGCAGGGAGGACCTACGGGAAGCCATAACAAGATTTCCAAGACATTCCCAATAGCCCACGACGTAGATATAATTATTTAAGGTAGTTCGAAACTTATGATAGGTAGATGATGAATATGAAGTTGAAGATGTGCAGTGCAGTGCAGGGGCAGGGAGTTAGCCTCTTAATTCCCAACACTACCTGATTTGTGATTTGATTCTTCTATGTAATCATCATCTCCAGCAACAATACCATCTTCAAAGATATCATCATCTTCTCCATCCCAATCCTCCCCTCGAGCTCTTCATTATCGTCAACTTCATATACATCATCACCATCATCATAATCTTCATTATCATATACATCATGCGCAAATAAAAATTGATTAGAAATTAAAAGGTAGGTGGAGCAAAGACCGTAGCATAATTATAAGTTAGATGTGCTGCTTTTGAGAAGATGCATAAGCTTATCTGTGTTAAACTAATACAAAAACATAGAAAACTATAGAACAAGAAGAAACAGCAGTATACTGAATTTGCTTAGCTTTATTCATGCACCAACGTTTACATATATAGCAGTAACGTAACTGCTCTTTAGTAGCTAACCACTAACAGCCTGCTGCTAACAACTACTTATTAACAAACTAACAGTTTTAACTGACTTCATTTATTACTCTAACATTCCCCTGGTTTTCTTCTTTATTATTTTCATGAAAAACAAAATCTCTGGGCAACACACAAAGTGCTCATTGGAAGAAATCAAAACGTCCAGGAGGGATAGGCTTAGTAAGAGCATCAGCAAGCTGTTTGTCGGAGGGAACAAAGTTAACTTGAATGGTGCCATTGAAAACTTTTTCCCGAACAAAATGATGATCTATCTCAACATGTTTCACCTTAGTGTGATGTGTAGGGTTGGCAGCCATGGACACTGTGGATGTATTATCACACCAAACAACTGGTGACTGACTTAGAACCACGCCAACTTCAGACAAGAGTTGTTGGATCCATAGTAGTTCAGACACACCGTTCGCAAGACTGCGATATTCAGCCTCAGAAGAAGACCGAGAAACAACAGCTTGTTTCTTTGAACACCATGCAATCGGATTCGGCCCAAGATAAACAACATATCCTGTGGTGGAGCGCCTATCTTCAATGAAGAAGCCCAACAAGATCAGATAACAAGTGAGTGAAATCGACCCTTGGAATAAAAAGCCCATGTTGCAATGTACCACGTAAATAACGTAGAACTCGCTTGACTGCCTTCCAGTGAACCTCACTTGGAGCATTCATATACTGACTCAGTTTGTTAACACAGTAGGATAAGTCAGGTCTGGTGATACACACATATTGGAGCATGCCAATTGTACTACGGTACAAACGTCCATCAATAGGATTGGAATCAGCATCAGCAGCCACTAACTTTGGAAAGCTGACCATAGGTGTTGGTGTGGACGATGCAGCAGCCATATTTGTTTTGGTAAGTATCTCACTGATGTACTTCTGTTGACTAAGAAAGAGACCTTGGGAAGTGCGATGAACTGCCACACCCAAGAAAAAATTGAGGGGTCCCATATCCTTGAGAGCAAAACGTGAATGTAATTGGTGTACGATGGCAGTAATCTCTGAGTCAGAACTACCAGTAAGGACGATGTCATCAACATAAACCATAAGAAGTAACAAATTACTAGAGGAGCCCCGAATGAATAAAGAAGGGTCAGCATGAGATGCACGAAAACCAAGTTGACACACGAGATACTGACGAAGTGTCTGTAACCAAGCACGAGGGGCCTGACGTAATCCGTATAAAGCTTTGTGTAGACGACAGACAAGTCTCTCTCCATTAGAACCAACTTCTTCAAAACCCGGAGGCTGCTCCATGTAGATTTCTTCAGTCAAATCCCCATTAAGAAAGGCATTATTGATATCAATTTGCCTTAAAGTCTAGCCTTTCATAACAGCCAGAGCAAGAATAGTGCGGATGGTAGTAACCCGAACTACAGGACTAAAGGTATCTCGATAGTCTAAACCAGCATGCTGAGAAAAACCTTTTGCCACCAAACGTGCTTTGTATCTTTCAATAGTACCATCAGCCTTTGTCTTGACTTTAAAAAGCCATTTACAAGCAATAGCCCGTCGGTGAGCAGGAAGAGCACATAATGACCAAGTTTTATTCAACGAGAGCCTCAAGCTCACCGAACCTGCAATTTTCCAAGAAGAATTTTAAGAGCATGTATATCATCAGAACATCAATAAAAGGCGAACACTCATGAAGACTTTTGGTTTAAAAATGCTGGCCTTGCTACGGGTTATCATTTTATGTGTATTGCATGGGACATGCATAGGAGGGGGGACAAGAGGGATGTGATTTGAGGTGGGAGACAAGGGGTGAGTGGGATTAGGTGAAGTGGGGTTAGAAAGTTGAGTTGGAGAAATAATGAGATTAGGTGCGGCGTGACTAGATATGGGAGACAAAGAGTGGGTAGGATCAATAGAAAAAGGTATAATAGGTGCAGACAATAGTGGTGTCGGTGAATGATTAAAGTTTGTGGGTGGGGTATAGTTGGAGGATAAGACAAAAAGTTTTGAGCTGGCAATGTACCACGTAAATAACGTAGAACTCGCTTGATTGCCTTCCAGTGAACCTCACTTGGAGCATTCATATACTGACTGAGTTTGTTAACATAGTAGGATAAGTCAGGTCTGGTGATACACACATATTGGAGCATGCCAATTGTACTACGGTACAAACGTCCATCAATAGGATTGGAATCAGCATCAGCAGCCACTAACTTTGGAAAGCTGACCATAGGTGTTGGTGTGGACGATGCAACAGCCATATTTGTTTTGGTAAGTATCTCACTGATATACTTCTGTTGACTAAGAAAGAGACCCTGGGAAGTGCGATGAACTGCCACACCCAAGAAAAAATTGAGGGGTCCCATATCCTTGAGAGCAAAACGTGAATGTAATTGGTGTATGATGGCAGAATCTCGAGTCGAACTACCGCAGGACGATGTCATCAACATAAACCATAAGAAGTAACAAATTACCAGAGGAGCCCCGAATGAACAAAGAAGGGTCAGCATGAGATGCATGAAAACCAAGTTGACACACGAGATACTGATGAAGTGTCTGGAACCAAGCACGAGAGGCCTAACGTAATCTGTATAAAGCTTTGTGTAGACGACAGACAAGTCTCTCTCCATTAGAACCAACTTCTTCAAAACCCGAGGTCGCTCCATGTAGATTTTTCAACAAATCCCCATTAAGAAAGGCATTATTGATATCAATTTGCCTTAAAGTCCACCTTTCATAACACCGGATCAAGAATAGTGCGGATGGTAGTAGCCCTAACTACGGACTAAAGGTATCTCGATAGTCTAAACCAAAGATGTCGAGAAAACCTTTTGCCACCAAACGTGCTTTGTATCTTTCAATAGTACCATCACCTTTGTCTTGACTTTAAAAAGCCATTTACAAGCAATAGCCCGTCGGTGAGCGGTGAAGAGCACATAATGACCAAGTTTTATTCGAACGAGCCTCAAGCTCACCGAACTGCATGACTTTCCAAGAAAAATTTTAAGAGCAAGATGTATATCATCAGGAACATCAATAAAAGGCGCAACACTCATGAAGACTTTTGGTTTAAAAATGTCGGCCTTACTACGGGTTATCTTATGTGTATTGCATGGGACATGCATAGGAGGGGGACAAGAGGGATGTGATTTGAGGTGGGAGACAAGGGGTGAGTGGGATTAGGTGAAGTGGGGTTAGAAAGTTGAGTTGGAGAAATAATGAGATTAGGTGCGGCGTGACTAGATGTGGGAGACAAAGAGTGGGTAGGATTAATAGAAAAGGTATAATAGGTGCAGATAATAGTGATGTAGGTGAATGATTAAAGTTTGTGGGTGGTGTAAAGTTAGTGGGTGGGGTATAGTTGGAGGATAAGACAAAAGTTTTGAGCTGGAAAGTTGAGGTGGTGAAGAAAATTAGACGTTGGGTTGATGGAAAAGGTGGGTGGTGAGGTGACTTTTTAAATGGAAACACTTTTTCATTGAAAGTGACATGTCTTGTGATATATATTCGCTAAAAGGATCTAGGCACCTATAACCTTTATGAAAAAGGAATAGCCTAGGAAGGTGCAAGCTATGGAACTAAATTGGAGTTTATGTTTATTATAAGGTCTTAAGTTGGGAAAACAGAGACAACCAAATACACGCAAGAACGAATAGTCGAGGTTGAGCTTTGAATAGTTTTTCATGGGGTGAAATATAGTTCAACGGTTGTGATGGTAAGCGGTTGACAAGTAAACAAAGACTAGCAAAGGCATCATTCCAAAGAGGTTAAAGGCATACAAGCATGTGTAAGCATAGAAAGACCGGTCTCAACTATCCGCTTGTGTTTTCTCTCTACCAAACCGTTTTGAGGTGAGGTGTAAGGACATGTGAGACGATGGATAATCCCGTGTTGTGAAAGATACACTTTTAGGGCTTGAAACTCACCTCCCCCATCTGTTTGAAGAACTTGAAGCTTGTACCCGTGAACTCTTTCAAATTTTGTTTATGGAAATAAGAAAACACCGTTAGAACTTCAGACTTCCGTTTTAAGAAATAAACCCATGTAAACCTTGTATAAGCATCTGTAAATGCAACATAGTACTGAAAACCATTTGAAGAAATAGGAGCAGGTCCCCAAACATCAGCAACTACAAGTTGAAGTGGTGTAGTATACACAGTCGTCGACTTTGAAAATGGTTGCTTATGTTCTTTTCCCAAATGACAAGCAATACAAGAAAATGAATTAGATTTTGCCCTAAAAGGAATATTAGACATGCGTAATGCCTTTGTAAGTATATCTGTACATGGATGACCTAGCCTACAATGCCACACGTCAAGCTCCTCAGTTGAGCTAGCAATAAAACATTGAGCAGAAGAGGTTGCTGAATCAGGAACATGAAGCTTGTACAAACTATTGTGAACTGATCCCTTAAGAAGAACCTCCCCTGTGTGCATATCACGAACTCGACACTGTGTAGGCAGAAACTCGAAGATTACCCTGTTGTCTTTAGTAAACTTTGACACAGATAATAAATTTTTTGTTATGCCAGGAACACATAATAAAGATCGCATGAGCAAGGGTCTGGAACGGGTTAGCAAAGACGATTGACCAGAAGAAAATATAGGGAGAGCAGCACCATTACCAACATACACCTTACCTGGTCCCTTGTACGGTGAGTTTTCTGTGATAGTAGCGGGGGAGTTGGCGAGATGATGAGTAGCGCCAGAATCCAGATACCATGCTGTATCACCAACTGTCTCAGGAGTAGCTAAATAAGCCTGCGGTTGTGAGCCTGTCGCAGCAGTATTGTTGACCGGTGTAAAACTATTATTGAAAAATGGATTTGACTAAGTAGGATACGGCATCATAGGGGAAGAAAACCAATTGGATGGAGTAGTGGAAGGTGAGGGTGATGCCTAAGGGACCATGGGAGGACTAGCACCAAACATGCACATATTTGCCTGGGATGCTGGAGAGGGTCTATAACCCGTACTTTTGTAGGAAGCATCGAATCGATGATAACAACGATCAACAAGATGTCCTTGTTTCCCACACAGTTGACATTGAAAGCGTGAGCCATTTGTACGACCACGACCACGCCCACGGTTGTTGTTGGATGGTCGATAGGTAGGTGAGGTATCAATATTATCAGGTTGCTGTGCTGGTTGTTGACAGACCATATTGGCACAAGCAGGAACATCAAGTAAGGATGAGGTTTGTCGCGTTTCAGCATCCAGGAGCATTGTGGTGACTCCTTAAACTGTATAAGGCACTTGACTAGCCGAAATTATCGTAATGACGGATTCATAAACGGAGGACAACCCATTAAGGATAGCAGTGATATGTGCATGATCACTGATGATCTCACCACAACTAGCAAGGTTAGCACAGTAACCTTTGATTTTCATGAGAAAATCTTTCATAGAAAGATCCCTTTACGCCGAGAGTGCAAAGCTCTCCGTAAAACATTAGTCCGGATGTCGCTTTGCTACCATACAAATTAACAATAGAATGCCAAATCTTTGCACTAGTATCCATACCAATAAGATGAGGAAGAACGGACTGACTTACAGAGGACAAGAGCCAAGATGCAAGAGCACTATCTTGCTGCTCAAACGTTACAAACTCAGGATTTTCTTGAAGAGTGCCATTAGCATCGGAAGAAATCTATCAGAGCAACAAGATTAGACTCCAAGAAACGTCAAGATTAAATGTTTTGACCACCAACAAGATTTGTCGTGTAATGCATCGAATCAACCCTAATCGGAAAGGTGGTTTCGGACCACGAATCGAGCCCAGAAATGTTTACATATTGTATTTAGTGTTTATTATGTATGTATTTATATGTGAAAGTTTCAGAGAAAAATTTTATCGCTTAAGTGTCGAATTAGATAAAAGGACTTAATCGCATAAAAAGTAAAAATGGCCAACTAAAGTGAAATGTGTTAAATTGAGCATGGCTCTTTAATGTGAGGTATTAAAAGGGCAAATAGCCCATTTTAAGCTTAATGGCCGGCCACCTTAGTTGCATGTAATAGTGTTTGGATTATTATAATGTATATTATTACATTATATGTTAAAATAATGAATAAATATATGTTAATAAAAACAATAAAATAAAAACCATTCATTTTGTTCATCTTGGCCGAAAGAAACACAAAAGAAAAGGGGAGAAAAGCCTTTGAACATTCGGCATTATTCAAGCAAAATTGGGTAAGAAATCTAGCTCTGCTTTTGTTAATTTTACGTTTTGAGATCGTTGCTTAGTATATTACCCACCCATGCTAAAATTTCTAAGATTAGTGTGTATATATGAATCGCCATGGATGAATTTTTGAAGTTTTGATGTTTAATGATGTTAGATGAAAGGTATGTTAAAAATTAGTATATTATGTGTTGGAAGTTTTGGTGAAATTGAGTTTTTAGGGCTAAATTGTAAAAATAAATTTTTTGAGGGGCCTATTTGCAAAATAAATGAAATGTGAGGACTTGTAAGGCCCCTAGGAACATTCAGCCCTTGCATAGTTTTGGCTAATTTGGTGTATTTTGTGTGTTATGCAAATAGGACTAAATTGCAAAGTTGTGAAATTCTAGGGGTAAAATAGTAATTTGCCCATTTATGTGCTTAGGGACTAAATTGAGATGAATTGTGGTTGAATGAGCTAAACTTTAATGTGTTTTAGATCAAGAGCAAAGAAAAACGAATTAGACCTGGGAAAGTCGAAGGTTCTCGAATAATGATTCAGACGGACTATCGACAACCGAGGTAAGTCCTTAAGCAAGTATAGATTATCGAATTATTATGAATGTACTAAATGATGTTATTAAATAAAGTTTTCTATAAACTCTTATGGTAGCCGAATGTGAAAGTATTGGTATGGGATTGGTTGAAATTTTATATAAGTGATAGTGAATTTGAAATGAAATGTTGTTATATCTCTAAACGAGTTGGCATGTTAAAGTGACTTGAATAATGTGTGTTTTATGCTATTTTGGGCAGCATTACTGTAAGGTGTATAAGTTGGTAATGACATATTCGGCTTCGTGCTCAGCGTGCTTAGTGCCGATGACATATTCTAAGCTTCGTGCCTAGCGTGCTTAGTGCCTATGTGATATTCTAAGCTTCGTGCCTCAGCGTGCCTTGTGCGGTGTTTGATTTCGGCTTTAATGCCTAGCGTGCTTTATGCCGTGATGTGTTTTACCAAGGAGAAACCAAATTGTGGTTCAAGGTAAATCGTAACTAATGTGCTTAGTAAAGGCTCGTATAAGTAAGTAAGGTTTGATATGTTTTAATGTTGCTAGAGTTTATTTAATGCCATGAGTAAGTTGATATGTATATTGAGATTATCTTGGAAGACCTAATATGTAGTTAAGTGATTGATTTTGTGTATGTATTTTAAGAAGGAGGAATGGTATAATTTGGCATGATAATGAGGTAAAATGATGGATATGTATTTGATTGAGTATTGGCTATATAAGCTTGGTTGCTAAATGATATGTAAAGAATATGTTTCATGACTATTTTTGTTGTGAAACAGTTTTTAGTTACAGCAGTGATGTGATTTTGCAAAATCACCAAAAATAGGAGAAATTGAATTAGAAAGTGAATAAGACATAGAATTAAATTTTATTATGTCCATTTTGATATGAAAGAAACAAGTTAGGCAAAGGAATTATATATAATGAGATATTTAAGTTTTAGTGAGACTTGTCCTGGATGAATTCGTGAGTCCCTGTTCTGTTTTGGAAAAATTGTCAAAAATTGTACAAAAATCATTAAGAAGCATGGTTTATATGTGTAGAACCCTTAATGAGTCTATTTTTCATTGGTATAAACAAGAACATTATAGGAAATTTGTGCAATGAGATAACTGTATGTTTGTAGAGACAGGTCAGAATTGTCAAGCAGTGTAATAAGGGTAATTTTGATGAATAAACTGTACTAATTGGCCACATGAAAAATTCTGGAAAAATTATGGTGAAAAGTTATATGAGTCTAGTTGAAAGGAAAATTTACGGATCTAAATTTCGAGTTTTGTAACTCGAGTTATGGTCGATTTGGTCAGTATGACGCAGTTGGACAGCTTTAAATTTTCATGCCCCGAGATAATAGTCAAGTCTAGTAATGCCATGTACTCGATTCCGGCAAGGGTTCCGGGTATGGGGTGTTACATTTTATTGGTATCAGAGCTACGGTTTAGTCGATTCTAGGACTACCGTAGTATGTAAGAGTCTAGCTATACATGCCTTTAAATTGTATATATGATAGTGTGGTGACTTCTGACAATTTCGATTGTATTTTATATAGTAAATGGATTTCGATCCGATAGAGCCATAGCCGATGATGTGGAGAGTGTCGCTACTGGTCTCGCACATGGATCGATGCCACTAGACTCTCAACCGCCACGGTAACCACGAGGAGAGGCTAAACAAGCCTTCTACCAAATGATGAATGAATGGTTTACCCAGTTTGTTCGTAATAATCCAACGGTACAACAACCTCCACCCCGAATAACCCAACTCCGGTACCTTCAAGACTTCTATGATAGATCCAATGAGATCTAGTAGGCCTCCGCACGATAAAATTAGGAAATTTAAATAAGAATTCAAGGCCAATGATAATGATGATGCAGAGCGAGCTGAATTGTGGCTTGATAACACTATTCGGTACTTGATGAGCTATCCCGCACTCTAGACGAATGTTTGAAATGTGCTATATCCTTGTTCGGACACCGCTTATCACCGGTGGAATACACTAGTATCGGTGGTTCCAAAAGAAAAGTGACATGGGATTTCTTTCGAATGAGTTCAGAAGAAATATATCACCAGAGGTTCATTGACCGTAAACGTAAAGAATTTCTTGAACTAAAACAGGGAAAATGACCGTGATCAATATGAGCGAAAATTTGTCAGATTGAGCCGATATGCTCGGGAGTGTGTATCAACTGAAGCCATTATGTGCAAAAGGTTTGAAGACGGTTTGAATGAAGATTTGAAGTTGCTAGTTGGCATTCTTGAGATCAAAGAATTTGTGACACTAGTCGAGCGAGCTTGCAAAGTCAAGAGCTTGGGAAAGAGAAAAGAAAGGCTGAGACAGAAGCTAGAGACACCCGTAAAAGATCGTCGGGTAAAAATTTCCATTCCACATCTAAGAAGTTTAGAGATGACTTCAGTCGACACAAAGCTACTTCAGATTCATTTAGACGTGATCGACCTCCAGTGGGCTCCCGAGCTACCTCGATGGCCAGTGTTGGTAACGTCCCACAGAATCGAGTTGAATGTAAACATTGTGGAAAATGGCATCCGGGAGTTATAGAGTTCGTGACCGGTCTTGCTTTAAATGTGGATCCTCGCACCATTTTATTCGAGAGTGCCCGATGTTAATCGAGTCGAATACAAGCATGTAACTCTAGACCAAGTAGTGCATCAAGACGGGCGGACTACCCGCACATTCGCAATGTAGGTGGTAGTCGAGAGGACAAAGAACACAACAGATCGATCGAGGCTAGAGCTCCAAAGAAGAGCTTATGTTACTCGAGCTAGAGAGGATGTCGCTTCTCCGATGTCATTACTGGTACTTTCACCCTTTATGATACTCTGTGATTGCATTGATTGATCCCGGTTCGACCCATTCATATGTATGTGAAACTCGGTATTCAAGAAGACTCGCCATTGAGTCTCATGAGTTTGTGATTCGGTATCCAACCCTTTGGGTAGATGTGTGTTTGTTAATAAAGTGTGTAAAAGTTGCCCATTGATGATTCGGGATTTTGTTTCCATTGATTTAATGTCGTTGTTTTCGATGAGTTTGATATAATTCGAATGGATCGTTAACTTCGCATGATGCAAAGTGGTGAATTGCAAAAGAAAGCTTATCGCTTTGAGACACCGTAATGGTGAGATCATTAGAATCGAATCCATGATTTAGGTGGGTTTCTACGCTTATATCATCGATGTTAGCTCAAAAGTATGTGAGAAAAGGTGTGAAGCTTATTTGGCTTATGTGCTTTGGATAATAAAGTGTCTCGAGAAATGATTGAATCTGCACTGATTGTATGTGAATACTCGGATGTGTTTCAAGAAGAACTACTGGGTTTACCCCTATACGAGAGATTGAGTTTGGCATTGAATTAGCTCCAGAACGACTCCGATCTCAATAGCTCCATATCGGATGGCACCCATCGAGCTAAAAGAGTGAAAGCACAGTTGCAAGAGTTAACAGATAGGGCTTTGCACCACCAAGTTTCTCTCCTTGGGTGCACCATTTTTTGTGAGAAAGAAAGATGGAACGATGTGAATGTGTATTGATTATCGTAAATCGAATAAGGTAACTATAAAGAATAAGTACCGTTACCTCGGATTGATGATTTGTTTGATCGGTTGAAAGGGCGTCAAGATTTTCAAGATAGACTTGAGATCGGGTTATTATCGATTCATGAGTCGAGATACAGATGTGCCAAAGACGCATTTTAACGAGGTACGACATTTTGAGTTTTTGGTAATGCCTTTTGGGCTTACTAATGCACTGCTATTTTTATGGATTTGATGAATCGAGTTTTTAGACGCTTTTGGATCGATTTGTGGTGGTGTTTATTGATGACATATTGATCTACTCCAAAGATGAAATTGAACACGCCTGAACATTTGAGGTTAGTGCTACAAACTTTGCGAGATCATCACCTGTATGCAAGTTTAGTAAGTGTGAGTTCGGATGAAAGAGGTCACTTTTTGGGACATGTGGTTTCAAAGATCGTGCATTCGAGTTGATCCGAACAAAATCTCGGCTATACTTGATTGAAGCCACCGAAAAATGTTTTTAGATTCAAGTTTTCGGGACTTGGGTTACTATCGACGATTTGTGAAAGATTTTTCTATGATAGCTACCTGCTAACAAAGTTACTGCAGAAAGATGTCCGGCTTGAATGGTCGAAAAATGTCGAAAAGTTTTGATCGGTTGAAAGCCCTTTTGATGTAAGCTCCAGATTAGTTCAAATTTGAATCGTAAAGAATTTGTTGTGTACTCGATGCTTCTTTAAATGGTTTGGGCTGCGTTTTGATGCGTGAAGGCAAAGTTGTAGCCTACGCTCAAGACAATTGAAGCCGCATGAAAGAAATTACCCTACGCATGATTTAGAGCTTGCCGCCATTGTGTTCGTGACCAAGATTTGGCGCCATTACTTATTTGGCTTAAAATGTCATGTTTACTCGTGATCATAAAAGTCAAGTATCAAATGACTCGTAAAGACCTGAATTTGAGACAACGAGGTGGCTAGAACGTTGAAAGACTATGAATTGGTGATTGACTATCACCCGGGAAAAGCTAATGTCGCTATGGATGCGTTAAGTCGGAAATTATTAGTTGCTCTTCGTGCATTAAATGAACAGATGGCTATGTCTAGTGATGGTTCGATCATAGCCGAAGTTGCGAGCAAGACCGATGTTTATCCAACAAATTTGTGATGCATGTAAAGTTGACAAGAATATGATTGCTAAACTAATTCAAGGTGAAAAGGTGCAGAGTCGATTTTCAGATTGATGCAAATGACTGCTTGAATTTTAAAAGCCGAATGTGTGTTCCAAAGAACTCGATTTGATACTGATGATTTTGAGTGAGGCTCATAGTGGCCGACTATCAATACATCCGGTAGCACGAAAATGTATAACGACTTGAAAGCAGTTCTATTGGTGGCCCGGTATGAAACGAGATATATCGAATTTGTTTCAAAGTGCCTAATTTGTCGACAAGTAAAAGCAGAGCATCAAGTGCCTTCGGGTTGCTTCAAATGATCATGATACCGAGTGGAAATGGGATAAAATTACAATGGATTTTGTATCCGGTCTTCCTATGACACCGAGTAAGAAAGATGCCGTATGGGTGATAGTTGATAGACCCACTAAATCATTTCATTTTGTGCCGATTCGCATGGACTTTTCACTCGATAAACTTGTCGAATTGTATGTTTCATGATTGTAAGATTGCATGGTGTACCGAGCTCCATTGTGTCGATGAGACCCAGATTTACATCGGTTTTGGAAGAAGTTGCAAAATGCTTTAGGTACTAAACTACATTTTAGTACACCTTTCATCCGCAGACATGTAAGGTCACCGAGCGAACCATTCAAATACTTGAGGACATGTTGAGATGTTATGCGTTCTCGAGTTTGAAGGCACGTGGGAACGATACCTACCTTTGATTGAATTTGCTTACAATAATAGCTTTCAATCAAGTATCAAAATGGCACCTTATGAAGCCTTATACTGCGTAAAATGTCGAACACCATTATAATCGGATCGAGCTCAAGTGAAAATAAGATACACGGGTTGATTTAATTAAAGAGACCGAATAGAAAGTGGCCATAATCAAAGATAATTTGAAAGTCGCATCGATCGACAAAAGTCCTATGCTGATTTGAAACGTAAAGATATTGAATTCCAGATCGAGATCGAGTCTTTTAAAGGTTTCACCATGGAAGAAAGTGTCCGCTTTTGGCCGGAAGGCAAGTTGAGCCCGAGGTTCATTGGACCGTATGAAATCATCGAACGTGTTGGGCTGTTGCTTATAAATTGAAGCTACCTCTCAATTAGAAAAGATACACGATGTATTTCATGTTTCTATGTTCAGATACAGATCGATCCATCACATGTGATTGCTCCGTTCGAGATTGAGATACGGCCTTATATGACGATGAGGAAAAGCCGATCCGTATTCTAGCTCGGAAATGAAAGAGCTAAGAAACAAAAAGATTTCCTTAGTGAAGGTGTTATGGAATCGACATGGAGTTGAAGAGGCAACGTGGGAGCCCGAGGATTCAATGAGGCAACAATATCCGACATTGTTTAATCTGTAAGATTTTCGGGACGAAAATCCTTAAGGGGAGAGTTGTAATGCATCAATCGACCCTAATCGAAAGGTGATTTCGGACCACGAATCCGAGCCCAGAAATGTTTATATATTATATTTAGTGTTTATTATGTATGTATTTATATGTGTGAAAGTTTCAGAGAAAAAATTTTATCGCTTAATGTCGAATTAGATAAAAAGGACTTAATCGCATAAAAAGTAAAAGTGGCCAACTAAAGTGAAATGTGTTAAATTGAGCATGGCTCTTTAATGTGAGGTATTAAAAGGGCAAATAGCCCATTTTAAGCTTAATGGCCGGCCACCTTAGTTGCATGTAATAGTGTTTGATTATTATAATGTATATTATTACATTATATGTTAAAATAATGAATAAATATATGTTAATAAAAACAATAAAATAAAACCATTCATTTTGTTCATCTTGGCGAAAGAAACACAAAAGAAAAGGGAGAAAAGCCTTTGAACATTCGGCATTATTCAAGCAAAATTGGGTAAGAAATCTAGCTCTGCTTTTTGTTAATTTTACGTTTTGAGATCGTTGCTTAGTATATTACCCGACCCATGCTAAAATTTCTAAGATTAGTGTGTATATATGAATCGGCCATGGATGAATTTTTGAAGTTTTGATGTTTAATGATGTTAGATGAAAGGTATGTTAAAATTAGTATATTATGTGTTGGAAGTTTTGGTGAAATTGAGTTTTTAGGCTAAATTGTAAAATAAATTTTTGAGGGCCTATTTGCAAAATAAATGAAATGTGAGGACTTGTAAGGCCCCTAGGAACATTCGCCCTTGCATAGTTTTGGCTAATTTGGTGTATTTTGTGTGTTATGCAAATAGGACTAAATTGCAAAGTTGTGAAATTCTAGGGTAAAATAGTAATTTGCCCATTTATGTGCTTAGGGACTAAATTGAGATGAATTGTGGTTGAATGAGCTAAACTTTAATGTGTTTTAGATCAAGAGCAAAGAAAACTAATTAGACCAGGGAAAGTCAAGGTTCTCGAATAAGCGATTCGCACGGACAATCGACAACCGAGGTAAGTCCTTAAGCAAGTATAGATTATCGAATTATTATGAATGTACTAAATGATGTTATTAAATAAAGTTTTCTATAAACTCTTATGTTAGCTTAATGTGAAAGTATTGGTATGGGATTGGTTAAAATTTTATATAAGTGATAGTGAATTTGAAATGAAATGTTGTTATATCTCTAAACGAGTTGGCATGTTAAAGTGACTTGAATAATGTGTGTTTTATGCTATTTTGGGCAGCATTACTGTAAGGTGTATAAGTTGGTAATGACATATTAGGGCTTCGTGCCTAGCGTGCTTAGTGCCGGTGACATATTCGGGCCGTGCCTAGCGTGCTTAGTCTAGGTGATATATTCAAGCTTCGTGCCTAGAAGGCTTAGTGCCGGTGACATATTCGGCTTCGTGCTCAGCGTGCCTTGTGCCGGTGTTTGATTTCGGCTTTAATGCCTAGCGTGCTTTATGCGGTGATGTGTTTTACCAAGGAGAAACCAAATTGTGGTTCAAGGTAAATCGTAACTAATGTGCTTAGTAAAGGCTCAGATAAGTAAGTAAGGTTTGATATGTTTTAATGTTGCTAGAGTTTATTTAATGCCATGAGTACAGTGATATGTATATTGAGATTATCTTGGAAGACCGAATATGTAGTTAAGTGATTGATTTTGTGTATGTATTTTAAGAAGGAGGAATGGTATAATTTGGCATGATAATGAGGTAAAATGATGGATATGTATTTGATTGAGTATTGGCTATATAAGCTTGGTTGCTAAATGATATGTAAAGAATATGTTTCATGACTATTTTTGTTGTGAAACAGTTTTTAGTTACAGCAGTGATGTGATTTTGCAAAATCACCAAAAATAGGAGAAATTGAATTAGAAAGTGAATAAGATTAAATTTTATTATGTCTATTTTGATATGAAAGAAACAAGTTAGGCAAAGGAATTATATATAATGAGATATTTAAGTTTTAGTGAGACTTGTCCTGAATGAATTCGTGAGTCCCTGTTCTGTTTTGGAAAATTGTCAAAATTGTACAAAAATCATTAAGAAGCATGGTTTATATGTGTAGAACCCTTAATGAGTCTATTTTTCATTGGTATAAACAAGAACATTATAGGAAATTTGTGCAATGAGATAACTGTGTATTTGTAGAGACAGGTCAGAATTGTCAAGCAGTGTAATAAGGGTAATTTTGATGAATAAACTGTACTAATTGGCCACATGAAAAATTCTGGAAAAATTATGGTGAAAAGTTATATGAGTCTAGTTGCAAGGAAAATTTACAGATCTAAATTTCGAGTTTTGTAACTCGAGTTATGGTCGATTTGGTCAGTATGACGCAGTTGGACAGCTTTAAATTTTCATGCCCCGAGATAATAGTCAAGTCTAGTAATGCCATGTACTCGATTCCGGCAAGGGTTTCGGGTATGGGGTGTTACATGCTGCCGCCATAAGAGATAGTTGGTGTCATCAAGAAGAACACTAACCTTCTTGTAGAAAAGAACCTGCTGTTAACGCCACCAACAACACTAGAAGCCATCAAAAGTGCAATGGATGAACATCGATGAAGACTAAGATTCATGAGAAAGAAAAAAAAACTTAGAATAACAGCCTACAAGGATCTTTGGCCATCTGATACCATGTTAAACTAATACAAAAACATAGAAAACTATAGAACAAGAAGAAACAGCAGTATACTGAATTTGCTTAGCTTTATTCATGCACCAACGTTTATATATATAAAGAACGTGAATCGCTCTTTAGTAGCTAACCACTAACGACTGCGCCGCTAACAACTACTTATTAACAAACTAACAGTTTTAACTGACTTCATTTATTACTCTAACATTCCCTTGGTTTTCTTCTTTATTATTTTCATGAAAAACAAAATCTCTGGGCAACACACAAAGTGCTCGTTGGAAGAAATCAAAACGTCCAGGTGGGATAGGCTTAGTAAGAGCATCAAGAAGTCGTTTGTTTCTGAGGAACAAAGTTAACTTGAATGGTGCCATTGAAAACTTTTTCCTAACAAAATGATGATCTATCTCAACATGTTTCACCTTAGTGTGATGTGTAGGGTTGGCGACCATGGACACTGTGGATGTATTATCACACCAAACAATGGTGACCGACTTAGAACCACGCCAACTTCGCATAAGAGTTGTTGGATCCATAGTAGTTCGACACACCATTCGCAAGACCGTGATATTCACCTCGAAGAAGACCGAGAAACAACGACTTGTTTCTTTGAACACCATGCAATCGGATTCACCCAAGATAAACAACATATCCCGTGGTGGGCGCCTATCTTCAAAGAAGCCCGGTCAAGATCTCAGATAACAAGTGAGTCAAACTCGACCCTTGGAATAAAAAGCCCATGTTGCAATGTACCACGTAAATAACGTAGAACTTCGCTTGATCGCCTTTGGTGAACCTCACTTGGAGCATTCATATCGACCGAGTTTGTTAACACAAGAGGATAAGTCGTCCGTGATACACACATATTGGAGCATGCCAATTGTACTACGGTACAAACGTCCATCAATAGGATTGGAATCACATCAGCAGTCACTCACTTTGGAAAGCTGACCATAGGTGTTGGTGTGGACGATGCAGCAGCCATATTTGTTGTGGTAAGTATCTCACTGATGTACTTCTGTTGACTAAGAAAGAGACCCTGGGAAGTGCGATGAACTGCAACACCCAAGAAAAAATTGAGGGGTCCCATATACTTGAGAGCAAAATGTGAATGTAATTGGTGTACGATGGCGAATCTCGAGTCGAACTACCAGAAGGACGATGTCATCAACATAAACCATAAGAAGTAACAAATTACCGAGAAGCCCGAATGAACAAAAAGGGTTGCATGAGATGCACGAAACCAAGTTGACACACGAGATATCGACGAAGTGCCCGGAACCAAGCACGAGGGCCTGATTTAATCAGATAAAACTTTGTGTAGACGATGACAAGTCTCTCTCCATTAGAACCAACTTCTTCAAAACCCGGAGGTCGCTCCATGTAGATTTCTTCAGTCAAATCCCCATTAAGAAAGGCATTATTGATATCAATTTGCCTTAAAGTCCAGCCTTTCATAACAGCCAGAGCAAGAATAGTGCGGATGGTAGTAGCCCGAACTACAGGACTAAAGGTATCTCGATAGTCTAAACCAGCATGCTGAGAAAAACCTTTTGCCACCAAACGTGCTTTGTATCTTTCAATAGTACCATCAGCCTTTGTCTTGACTTTAAAAAGCCATTTACAAGCAATAGCTGTCGGTGAGCGGGAAGAGCACATAATGACCAAGTTTTATTCGAACGAGAGCCTCAAGCTCACCGAACCTGACTTTCCAAGAAGAATTTTAAGAGCAGCATGTATATCATCGGGACATCAATAAAAGGCGCAACACTCATGAAGACTTTTGGTTTAAAAATGTCGGCCTTGCTACAAGTTATCATTTTATGTGTATTGCATGGGACATGCACAGGAGGGGGGACAAGAGGATGTGATTTGAGGTGGGAGACAAGGGTGAGTGGGATTAGGTGAAGTGGGGTTAGAAAGTTGAGTTGAGAAATAATGAGATTAGGTGCGGCATGACTAGATGTGGGAGACAAAGAGTGGGTAGGATTAATAGAAAAGGTATAATAGGTGCGAGATAATAGTAGTGTAGGTGAATGATTAAAGTTTGTGGGTGGTGTAAAGTTAGTGGGTGGGTATAGTTGGAGGATAAGACAAAAAGTTTTGAGCTGGAAAGTTGAGGTGGTGAAGAAAAATTAGACGTTGGGTTGATGGAAAAGGTGAGTGGTGAGGTGACTTTTTTAAATGGAAACACTTTTTCATTGAAAGTGACATGTCTTGTGATATATATTCTGCCAAAAGGATCTAGGCACCTATAACCTTTATGAAAAAAGGAATAGCCTAGGAAGGTACAAGCTATGGAACGAAATTGGAGTTTATGTTTATTATAAGGTCTTAAGTTGGGAAAATAGAGACAACCAAATACACGCAAGAATGAATAGTCAGGTTGAGCTTTGAATAGTTTTTCATGGGGTGAAATATAGTTCAACGGTTGTGATGGTAAGCGGTTCAAAGAAGTAAACAAAGACTAGCAAAGGCATCATTCCAAAGAGGTTAAAGGCATACAAGCATGTGCAAGCATAGAAAGACCGATCTCAACTATCCTACCGTGTTTTCTCTCTACCAAACCGCTTTTAAGGTGAGGTGTAAGGACATGTGAGACAATGGATAATCCGTGTTGTGAAAGATACACTTTAGGGCTTAAAACTCACATCCCCATCTGCTTGAAGAACTTGAAGCTTGTACCCGTAACTCTTTCAAATTTTGTTTATGGAAATGAGAAAACACCGTTAGAACTTCGGACTTGCTTTAAGAAATAAACCCATGTAAACCTTATATAAGTATCTGTAAATGCAACATAGATCGAAAACCATTTGAAGAAATAGGAGCAGTCCCCAAACATCAAGAACTACAAGTTGAAGTGGTGTAGTATACACAGTCGTCGACTTTGAAAATGGTTGCTTATGTTCTTTTCCCAAATGACAAGCAATACAAGAAAATGAATCGATTTTGCCCTAAAAGGAATATTAGACATGCGTAATGCCTTTGTAAGTATATCACGTACATGGATGACCTAGCCTACAATGCCACACGCCAAGCTCCTCGGTTGAGCTATCAAGAAACATTGAGCGTAAGAGGTTGTCAATCAGAACATGAAGCTTGTACAAACCATTGTGAATCGATCCCTTAAGAAGAACCTTCCCTGTGTGCATATCACTTAACTCGATAATCGTAGGCGTAAACTCAAGATTACCCCGTTGTCTTTAGTAAACTTTGACACGATAATAAATTTTTGTTATGCCAGGAACACATAATAAAGATCGCATGAGCAAGGGTCTGGAACGGGTTAGCAAAGACGATTGACCAGAAAAAAATATAGGGAGAGCAGCACCATTACCAACATACACCTTACCTGGTCCCTTGTACGGTGAGTTTTACGTGATAGTAGCGGGGAGTTGGTGAGATGATGAGTAGCGCTGAATCTCGGATACCATGTCAGTATCACCAAACTGCCTCGTAAGTAGCTAAATAAACTGCGGTTGTGAGCCTGTCGCGCAGTAAAGATTGTTGACCGTGTAAAACTATTGTTGACAAATGGATTTGACCGTAGGATATGGCATCATAGGGAAGAAAACCAATTGGATGGAGTAGTGGAAGGTGAGGTGATGCCCAAGGGACCATGGGAGGACTAGCACCAAACATGCACATATTTGCAGGATCTTTGGAGAGGGTCTATAACCCGTACTTTTGTAGGAAGCATCGAATCGATGATAACAACGATCAACAAGATGTCCTTGTTTCCCACACGATTGACATCGAAAGCGTGAGCCATTTGTACGACTACCACCACGCCTACGGTTGTTGTTGGATGGTCGATAGGTAGGTGAGGTATCAATATTATCGAGTTCTTTGTCTTTGGCCGTTGATGACCATATTGGCACAAGCAGAACATCAAGTAAGGATGAGGTTTGTCGCGTTTGACAAAGATCCGTGAGCATTGTGGTGACTCCTTGAAGCGTATAAGGCACTTGACTAGCCGAAATTATCGTAATGACGAATTCATAATCAGAGGACAACCCATTAAGGATAGCAGTGATATGTTCATGATCACTGATGATCTCACCACAACTAGCATGGTTAGCACAGTAACCTTTGATTTTCATGAGAAAATCTTTCATAGAAAGATCCCTTTATTTGAAAGTGCAAAGCTCTCCTGTAAAACATTAGTCTGGATGTCATTTTGCTACCATACAAATTAACAATAGAATGCCAAATCTTTGCACTAGTATCCATACCAATAAGATGAGGAAGAACGGACTGACTTACAGAGGACAAGAGCCAAGATGCAAGAGCACTATCTTGTCTGCTCAAATGTTACAAACTCGTGGATTTTCTTGAAGAGTGCCATTAGTATCGGGAAGAAATCTATCGAGCAACAAGATTAGACTCCAAGAAACGTCAAGATTAAATATTTGGACTACTAACAAGATTTGTTTGCCGCCATAAGAGATAGTTGGTGTCATCAAGAAGAATACTAACCTTCTTTGTAGAAAAGAACTCGCGTCGATGCCACCAACAACACTAGAAGCCATCACAAAAGCAAAGCAGATCGAACATCGATGAAGAGAGGTTAAGCTCTCTATAAATACAAATGTACAAACAGAAAATAAGTCTAGATTCATAATTCAAGATTAGTAAATTTCATCTTCTTCCTTATCATTTGTCTCAATAGAATTATAGAAGTAAATGTTACCTTACATTCTAGCATGGTATCAGTCGCTCAGTGATCCTTGGACCTCTGGATGCTATGACTTCCCCTGAATCTGGCTCCGTAGACGGTGGTTGTGCTGCATTTACAGGTGAGAAAGTAGTAAATACTTTACCTAGACACGATGTTGTAAAGCTTGATGAATCGACGTTTCTCCAATGGCAACAACAAGTTCGACTGATTCTTGGAGGGTATGATTTGCTTGGATTCTTGGACGGGACTCTTTCTCAACCGTCTCGATTTGTTCGTTCCTCTGATAGCTCCTTGGTACAAAATCAGGTTGCTCTTACTTTCTCTCAACAAGATTAATTTCTCACTTCCTGGTTGCTGTCCACAATTCATTCTTCGTTTCTTGAGTCGTTCACGGATGCTCGCACTGCCTCGGATGTGTGGCTCACTGCGACTAGTCTCTTTGCAGCGGACACTGGTGCCAAACAATCTAAGCTTCAGCATGAACTCCATTCCTTACGGAAAGGTACACTCTCTATTAAAAGTTATGTTGAACGAATTAGACATATCTGTTCGTTGTTGGCTGCGTCTGGTGCTCAGATTTCAGAAGCAGAGAAGATAGAAGTTATGCTTGCTGGCCTTCCGTCGGAGTTTGATGCTATTGTATCGTCGGCATCCCTTTCGTCAGATCTAGTGCCGTTTAAGCGGTTGGTGGATGCTTTGCTGGAGTGTGAAAGTCGGCAGATGCGCGCTATGCAGGAGGTGGCCATGCACGCCAACCTTGTTGAAAATGTGTCGTCGTCGACCCGTGATGAACCAGCCCATGGTGGTCGACCTCCGTCCGATGGCCATAGGAGGGAGTTTCGGCCGCGCGCTCAGTGTCAAATCTATAATCGATTTGGACACACTGCACAAAGGTATTTTTATCGCTATAATCGCGATTCCGATGGGCCACGGGTTGATTCATCGGACGGTATCTTTGTGATGCAGCTTGCCGGCGTCGGGTCACCTTCCAAATTTTTCTCCTGGTGCGCAACAACGGGGCTTTGGTAATACTGCTCCTGATGCGTGGCCATCTCAAAGGCTAAAGCTCAACCACAATTTCGGTCAAAATTGGAATTTTGGTCAAAATTGGCTTCCACATGGTCAAAATATTAATTGCTATTGCTCTCCAGCTGGACTCCACACAAGGCCGCCTACTTACATGCATGGGCAAGGCTTACCTCAGCCAAATTTTAGCTTACTTGCGCATTGTCTAAATGGTGGGCCCATTGGTCAAAATTTGGGTGCTTGTGATTTTCTAATTAATAGGCCATATGCACCTTCCAAGCCCACGTTGGTTGGTGACAATTTTGAAAGGCCGAATGTACCTCCTAGGCCTACATATGTTGGGGATTTTGGTGGGCCCTCTAGACCTAGACACTTCGGCAGTAATGGGCCTACAAATAATTGTGTTCAAATTGGCCCTTCCTCGCCTTGGCCAATGAAACCACTGCCCTGTATACTGGTTCGATCCGCATTGGGATTCTTCGAGTGGGTGATGTACATGCCTCCGATTACTCGATTTGTCCGGTCGATCTTAACACTACTCAAGATGGTTCGAATGACGTGGCATGATTCAGATATTTGCTCCAGATTGGTTCTACATCTTGGTACCGATTCAGGAGCAAGTAACCATGTTCCGCCGTGATGCCTCTAAGACCGCAGGATTCCTCTCCGTATGTAGGTAAGTTATCTCTTTAATGGGTGATGGAACTCCTACCGATATCTTCATTGGTGATGCTATGTTACCTACACATTCTAAATTGCTTCGTTTATCTGATGTTTTATGTGTGCCTCGAATTCGGAAAAATTTGATGTCTCTTTCACAATTTGCTAACAATAATGATGTCTTTTTTGAGTTTCATCCAATGTACTGTGTTGTTAAGGACATCAAGACCCGGAACCGTCTGGCGAGGGCCACATACGTGATGGTTTGTACCGCCTTCTCTGCCGTATTGTCCACTCGATCGGTAGAGGCTACGCTTCTCCTTCTACTTGTTTGAAAATAAATCATTGGTTGTAATGATGTGTCATTATGGCATAATAGGCTTGGCCATCCTTCATCATTGTTGTCAAAAGTGTTCTAGACGGTTGTAAAATTGATGTAGGAAATAATTTCTCTTGAAAGTTTGTGTATCGCTGTCGAAAGGGAAGGCTCATAAATTGCCGTTCTCTCCTCTACTACTACATATAGTACTCCTTTGAATTGGTTGTTTATGATCTCTGGGGCAGCATACATTGTCTGTGGTACCCATCGGTATTATATTTCATTTGTTGACATGTGTACTGCTTTACGTGGGTATATCTTCTTCGCCAGAAGTCTCAGGCTTTGCAATGTTTTGTTTAATTTCATCGACTTGTTCAAAACCATTCGGAAGAGTATCAAACAATTTGAGTGATTGGGGTGGAGAGTATCGAGCGCCGCCTTCTTGGCGCCACAAGGAATTCTTCATCGGCTAACTTGTCCTCATACGTCGAACAAAATGGTGTAGCGTAACATAAACGTCGTCATATTGTGGAGATGGGTCTCACTCTATTAGCTCATGCAAACTTGACTATGGAGTTTTGGGGTTATGCGCTCGTAGTGTGTCCATCTTATTAATCGGCTCCCTACTCCAAATCTAAAAGGCGCACTCGCTTGAAGCTCTCTATGGTCGCAAACCTACCTATGATCATTTTGGTTTTCGGTGTTTTGCTACCTTTACTTACACTCGCTTGTGTAACATAAGTTAGATTTTGATCTCAAACCGCCTATTTTCTTGGGCTATAGTGCTCAACATAAGGGTATTTCGCTTACTTCCAAATGGTAAGGTTGTTGTCTCGACATGTCATTTTTATGAGAATCAATTTTGTCATCCGAATTGCGACCGCCTAAGTCTTTGTCGGCCCAACTCAGATGTCTCAACATTTGTTCCTTGTTTAGGTAATACTTCTAGTGCTCGTCTGCCCTCGCCACAAGCTTCTTGTTCTACTTCTCCTCCCCTTGTTGCTGCTCAACCGGAGGTCGGCATTGATCGCGAAGGTACTAGTTCTCCCATGACTAATGATGGGTTTAATACTAATTCTCCTATGACTGGTATTGGTTCTGGTCTTCGTCGTGAGAATGATCTTGATGCCCCTTCTGACACTCAGACCCTACCCTCACCTGTCTTTAATGCTCATCCGATGGTGACCAGTCAAAGGTGGTATCTTTAAACCTAAAGCCCCGCGGTTGAAACAATGAACCTTCTACGATTATGAAGCTTTTTCTTCGTTAGAATAGCGTCTGGCACCTGAATATGACGCTCTTCTTCAAATTCTACTTGGGAGCTTGTCCCAAACCACTAGATCGCAGGTCATTGGGTGTAAGTGAATTTTCAAAATTAAGAGAACCGGATGGTAATCGTTGTTCGTCAAAAGCTCGCCTTGTTGCAAAGGGTTATTCTCAAGTTCCCGGTGTGATTTCAAAGAAACGCTTAGTCCCGTTGTCAAACCACCACTATTAGGTTATTTTATCAATTGCGATCACCAAAGGTTGGCAATTAAGACAAGTTGATGTCAATAATACTTTTTTACATGGGGATCTTGACACTGAGGTTTTCATGCACCAGCCCCCTGGGTATGAACAGTATGGTTTAGATGGCCGGCCTCTTGTGTGTCGATTACGAAAAGCTCTGTATGGCCTCCGACAGGCTCCTCGTGCCTGGTTTGACAAACTAAAACAATTTCTTGTCTCAGTGGGTTTTGTTGCTTCCAAGTCTGATTCATCGTTATTTGTGCGGATGGTGGCTGGGACTACTCTGTATGTCCTTGTATATGTTGATGATATTATAGTTACTGGAAGTGAGTCTCCTACCATAGAGTGGTTTGTTCATTGTTGAACCAGAATTCTCGCTAAAAGATATGGGTAATTTGCATTACTTTCTTGGGATTGAGGTTACCGCTCTCGACTACCTCCATCTTTGTCACGAAGTACATCCGCGACATTCTTGACCATTGCTCAATGGCTTCATCAAAGAGTGTGCGATCTCAATGATTAGTTCTTCTACTTTATCCAAGATGATGGTGACGGTTGGCTAACCCAATCGAAAGTATGTAAGTCTTCTTGGTGCTCTTCAATACGTTGTTTTGACTAGGCCTGACATTGCCTATGCGGTAAATAGAATTTGTCAGTTCATGTATAGTCCTACAACAACTCATATGACAGCACTTAAACGGATACTGCGGTATCTGAGTGGCACGCTTGATTTTGGCATAGTTTTTCGTCCGTCTACTTGTTTGTCCTTGGTCGGGTATGCCGATGCCAACTGGGGGCTTGACTTCGATGATCGCCGATCAACCTTAGGTTACTGTGCCTATTTTGGGCATACTCTTGTTTCGTGGGGATCTAAGAAGCACCAAGTTGTTTCTCGGTCTCTGCAGGAAGAGTATCGTGGTTTGGCCGCTACAAGTGAGATGACTTGGTTGCTTTTTTACTTCATGAGTTACAAATTACTCACGACACTCCAACCATCCGGTGTGATAGTTCCAAAGTCTTTGTGCGATCAGCACCAATCCTGCTTTTACACTCAAGTTCAAGCATGTAGAACTAGATTGGTTTTTGTTCGTGAAAAGGTTGCGATGGGTCTCTCTTGGTTGGTGAAGTTCTGCTAGTGATCAAGTGGCAGATATATTAACCAAACCCTTATCTGTTACGTACTTTACTAGGTTTCAAAATTTTCTTCGTGTCTTGTCAGTAGAGAAGATGGGTGCATGATAGAGTTACAATATCTTCAGTTAGGCAATTAGTCAGAGGCTAACAACAAATTGTTATTCTGTTAAAGTTGTTGAAGAGAGGTTAAGCTCTCTATAAATACAAATGTACAAACAGAAAATAAGTCTAGATTCATAATTCAAGATTAGTAAATTTCATCTTCTTCCTTATCATTTGTCTCAATAGAATCATAGAAGTAAACGTTACCTTACATTCTAGCATGGTATCATGTTAAACTAATACAAAAACATATAAAACTATAGAACAAGAAGAAACAGCAGTATACTGAATTTGCTTAGCTTTATTCATACACCAACGTTTATATATATAGCAAGAACGTGAATCGCTCTTTAGTAGCTAACCACTAAAAATCACCGCTAACAACTACTTATTAACAAACTAATGCTTTTAATCGATTTCATTTATTACTCTAACTATCCGTGATATAATTATATTTATATATTTTCTTTTGCACAGGACCTTATTAATTTTAAGGGAAATTAACATTTCAAATTGCAAGAATTTAAGGAAAATACTTAATTTTTCATGAACAATCAACTTTAAACTCCTTTGACGCTCCAAGTGTGAAAGTTTGGTTAAACTTCCTTGCCTCTATCATTTGGCATCTCTTTTCAACTTTGGTTTTGACTCCAAGGATAGTGTAGTCTCGAGAAGTTTCCACAAGTCTCCATCCCATTGTTTTGTACATACAACTTAATCATTATTCATTAAATATTTCCACTACAAATCTTACACATACTTTGATTAAACCTAAATACGTGCCATAATCTATCACCAAAAGATCAAAACCATATCTTCTTCCAAACTTTAAGATGTGATGTGATGAGATGGGGTTACATCTTCATTCTAAATTTTCCATTCAAGCCTCTACCACCTACACGTTGAAAAAAAAATATGTTAAGCTTATAAAAGCTTATTAAGTATATCAAGAATTAAACTTATCATTATCTTTATTAAATTTAATATATTAAAACTTTAAACTTAACATAATGAAAAAAAAAAAGTCCATATCTCATAAAGGTAGACGTTCGGGCTATAACAACACTACTGGGACTCATCGTATGAGAGCAAAAGATATAGTTGTACAATCAGAGGCTAGAGCACTTGCTCAAACATATGTCATCTAAGCCAGAGAGAAAGCTACTGCACCTGATGTGATTGTTGGTACATCCTATCTCTTTGATGTTACTGTATATGCACTGATTAACCCTGTGTCAACTCATTCTTATATTTGCACCGCATTAGTAACGGAAAAGAAACTATCTGTTGAATCAATTGAATATGATATTCAAGTTACTAATTCAATAGGTCAAAGTGTGATAGTTAACTTAATTTATCGTAAATGTCCACTGAAAATTAGAGGTTGTTCTTTATTGATTTGATGCTACTACCCTTTCGGGAACTTGATGTTATTTTGGGTTTAGATTGATTATCATTACATGATGTTGTGGTAAATTGTAGATAGAAACAGATTGATTTGAAATGCCAGACAGGAGAGATGATTTTAATTGAATCTAACAGGTCGAATAGTATTATTAGAATCATTTCAGTTATTTCCACACAGAGATTAATACGTAAAGGTAATGAAGCATTTTTAGCATATATCCTTGATACCAAAAATTTAGAGTCGAAGTTAAATCAATTATCGGTTATTAGTGAATTTATGGATGTATTTCTTAAAGAGTTTTACATTTCATTTCTTCTGTGTGTTTTAATAAAAATATATTTTATAATAATATTTGGCATTTAATGGTATGGATATGTGAAGCTTTCAGTAAAAGTCAGCAATGTTTACTCTAAGATTAATTGCTTTTTTTTTAATCTTATAAAAAGACCAATGTTTCATATAATAATATCCATCGATTTTTTTATTCGCAATTCTAAAAGCTTTGCTGCCTTTCTTTGTTTTTTCTTCAAATTTTTTTGACTAAAAATAAGTCAATAAAGCCAGCCTAATTTTGTCTTCTCATTGGGTTTTTCTCAATACGAATTCATTTTTTAATATTTGGTTGAGCCGCCATTTAGTAGTATCAACCTGTTATCCACCGACTACAATTTAATTGAATAGACTAGTTGAGGAAGCAAATAGTTTAACAAATAATAAATATGATAAAATATAAAAATAATTATTTTTATTTATCTCAGGTTATATTTTAATTATTTATATTTAAAATGTTATGTTTTAGTTACTTATGTTATTGTATTGTTACGAAGTGGTCACTCTACTGGTAAGTTCTGTTACCTCCTAATGGTAGTCCTACGTGACAGTCCAAATGGGTTTTAAATGCCAACTTGAATGTTCAGTTGTTGGGATGAAGATAGGTTTTTAATTAAATAAATTTAATTTGCACTGTCACATAGGACTATCGTTAGGAAGATAATGGAGTTTAAGGGTAGAGTGACCACTTTGTAACAAAACGATAACATAAGTTACTAAAACGTAACATTTCAAACTTAAGTGACTAAAATGTAATTTGAGGTAAACAAAAGTAACTATTTTATAGTTTACCCTAATAAGTACAACTAATTTATATAATAAAATGGGTAAAGAAATGGATCATGATAATTTTTATTTTAAATTTTAGGTTCTGTATGATAAGTTAAAAATTAAGTGTTAAAAATTAAATATTAAAATATCAAGTGTTAAATTTAATTTATAAAATTTGTTTGGTATATTAGTTAAAATTAAATAATGAATATAATTAGATTGTTTGATAAAGTGTAACATAATCTTAAAAGAAAAATAAAATAAAATTGATAAAGGATAATATATCTTAAAAGAAATAAAATAAAAGAGTTGAAGTATTCTTTATTAAATGAGAAGTTGCACTATAAGAATTTAGCGGCGTTTTTAGTGGCGTTTGGACCGAAAAAGCTACAAATATTATACATTAGTGGTGCTAACGAAAAAACGCAGCAAAAGGTAAAGCAATAGCGGTGTTTCTCTCATAAATGCCGCAAAAGGTAAGCAATAACGGTGTTTAGAAGAAAAACGCCGCAAAGTATCATTTTATTTCAAACGAAATGGCGCCGTTTTGCTTTGCTTAGTTTTATCCCCAAAATCCCTTAGATTTTCTCTCGACCGCTCATTGCATCACCGCTCTCATCGTCCCCTTTGCTACATCGCGTCGACACTCCTCTGCCGCATCGTCGTTGACACTCCTCTACTACATCGTCGTGTAAGTTTTTCTGTTTAGGGTCTAGTTTGTTTGTTAATTTATTCTCATCTTTCAAATTCTAACCCACAACAACGCAAAAATATCTGTTCTGTATAAACAACAACCCAAAAACAGAGGCTCAAAGAAAATATGATGAACTCCAGCTACAACTTAAAGCGGAGGCAGCAGCAAGGGAAGCTGAGGCAACAAGAAAATATGACTAACTCCAGCTACAGCTTCAGAATATGATGAAGATGTTTCAGCAGTAGCAGAATCCGCCATCTTAGACTTTTGTTTTCTTATTGTGAGAATATCTTAACAATATAACTTTTGAATATAATATATTTTGTTATTTTATTTATTAATTTAGATCATATACATATTTATTTCGTGATAGTATCATTTAGATTTGAAGTTTTTGGTTGAATTTGATGTTACAAGAAATTATGTTAAAAATTTGGGTTCTATATAAACTAAAATGGCTTGGTAAAATTTGCTAAAGTTAGTGGCATTTTCTTGCAAACACTGCTAAAGAACATAATCTTTAGTGGCGCTTTTACTAAAAAGGCCGTTAAAGAACATGACATTTAGTGGCGATTTTCATACAAACGCCGCTAAATATCATGTTCTTTATGCGTTTGTGGGAAAGCGCCATTTTTTAGTATTTGGATGAGCTGCCATTTAGTAGTATCAATCTCTTATCCACCAACTACAATTTAATTGAATAGACTAGTTGATGAAGCAAATGGTTTAATAAATAATAAATAGGGTAAATTATAAAAATAGTCACTTTTGTTTGTCTCAGATTACATTTTAATCACTTATGTTTGAAATGTTATGTTTTAGTCACTTATGTTATCATTTTGTTACGAAGTGATCACTCTACTGGTAAGCTAGCTCCGTTACCTCCTAATGGCGGTCCTACGTGACAGTCCAAATAGGTTTTAAATGCCAACTTGAATATCCAGTTGTTGGGATGAAGATAGTTTTTTAATTAAATAAATTTAATTTGGACTGCAACGTAAGACTGTCGTTAACGGAGTTTAACGGTAGATTGACCACTTTGTAACAAAATGATAACAAAAGTGACTAAAACGTAACGTTTCAAACATAAGTGACTAAAATGTAATTTGAGGCAAACGAAAGTGACTATTTTTATAATTTACCCTAATAAGTACAACTAGTTTATATAACAAAATCGGTAAAGAAATGGATCATTATAATTTTTATTTTAAATTTTTAGGTTTCGTATGATAAGTTAAAAAATTAAGTGTTAAAATTTTAAATATTAAAATATCAAGAGTTAAATTTAATTTATTAAATTTGTTTGGTATATTAGTTAAAATTAAATAATGAATATAATTAGATTGTTTGATAAAGTGTAACATAATCTTAAAAGAAAAATAAAATAAAAATTGATAAAGGATAATATATCTTAAAAGAAATAAAATAAAAGAGTTGAAGTATTCTTTATTAAATGAGAAATTGCACTACTGTGAATTTAATAAATGTTTTTAGTGGCGTTTAGACCGAAAACACCACAAATATTATACATTAGTGGCGCTAATGGAAAAACGCCGCAAAAGGTAAAGCAGTAGCGGCGTTTTTCTCAAAAGGTAAGCAATAGCGGCGTTTATAAGAAAAACGCTGCAAAGTATCATTTTATTTAAAACGAAATGGAGCCGTTTTGCTCTACTTGTTTTATCCCTAAATCATTTTCCCGAAATCCCTTATTTTTTTCACTTAAAATTTTTCCCCAAATCCCTTAGATTTTCCCTGACCATCTGCTGCATCGCTGTCTACTGTCCCCTTTGCTACATCACCATTGACACTCTTCTGCCGCATTGCCATCGACATTCCTCTGCCGCATCATCGTTGACACTCCTCTATTGCATCGCCTTGTAAGTTTTTCTGTTTAGGGTCTAGTTTGTTTGTTAATTTATTCTCATCTTTCAAATTCCAACCCACAACAATACAGAAATATCTCTTCTATATAAACAACAACCCAAGAATAGATGCTCAAAGAAAATATGATGAACTCCAGCTACAACTTAAAGTGGAGGCAACAGCAAGGGAAGCAGAGGCAACAAGAAAATATGACTAACTCCAGCTACAGCTTCAGAATATGATGAAGATGTTTCAGCAGTGGCAGAATCCGCCATCTTAGACTTTTGTTTTCTTATTGTGAGAATATCTTAACAATATAACTTTTGAATATAATATATTTTGTTATTTCATTTATTAATTTAGATCATATGCATATTTGTTTCGTGATAGTATCATTTGGATTTGAAGTTTTGGTTGGATTTGATGTTACAGAAATTATGTTAAAATTTGGGTTCTATATAAACTAAAATGGCTTGGTAAAATTTGTTAAAGTTAGCGGCATTTTCTTGAAAACGTTTCTAAAGAACATGATTTTTAGCGGTGCTTTTACTAAAAAGGCTGCTAAAGATCATGTTCTTTACGTGTTTGTGGGAAAGTGTCGCTAAAGATCATGTTCTTTAGTGACTTTTGTGAGAAAAGCGTCACTAAAGATCATGTTCTTTAGTGGCGTTTTTTGCGGTGCTTAACAAAATGCCGCTATAGGGCCAAAAAAGCCACTAAAAACCTGTTTTGCTGTGGTGTTGTTTTTTGATACAATGTCTAGAACTACTCATAACTTATCCCCAATCCTTAAATAAAAGAATAATGTGCTTCAGCACACTCGAACCAATGTCTTCTTGCATTGATAATAATTCTAATGCCAACTGAGTTAAGACTTAATCCGTGATTTTAGAGGTTTTTTTTAAGTGTACTTGATTGTTAATATAAATCCACTAAATTGGTTCACAATTTTGTCCCACTAGAAGACCTTGACTCTAGCCTACACAGCTGTTACCATTTGCCAAATAAATTAATGTTTTAAAGGACATTAAGAAACATAAATCTTTGGCTTAAAGAAAATCAGGCCAAGAAAATCTTCCTTAGTATGTTAAACTTTTCTTTTGTAGATGTTGTAACCATTTTTGGAAAAAAAACGGGGTTCGACTTTAGTTTTGAAAACGAGAATAAAATGGGAGTTGCCACCGATCTTTATTTGGTGTGATCGGATCACCTTTGTTTTAATAAAACGTTTTGGTTTACTAAAACAATGTTGATGGTCTCGAAATTTCAAAATCGGGTTCGAGAGTCGACGTGCGAGGAAGGGTTAGCACCTCGCCACGCCCAAAATTGGTACCAAATTGATTAGTCGATGTCTTAATGTTGGAAATTTAAAAGGTTTTAAAATACGGACCTGTTAAAAATGTTTGAATAATTTAATGGAATTTGAGATTTCTTTGTCCGAGAGGATACAAACATCACATCCAAAGACGTTAAGACATGATATTTTAAACCTTTGTAATCAAAGTTATCTCATGATTTACGAAACTTATTAAAAGGATGTTTAGTTATTTAGTCAAACGGAAAATCGCAACCCAACACGTTAGGGCACTATTCCCCAAATTTCTAAGCACAAAACATTGCCTTATTTAAAAATCTTTGGATAGAATATAATACGCTTGCAAGATGTATTTTGTTTAATAATGTTAAACTCATAAAATCCGCAATAAAAAGGGCAATAACCCTTTCCTCCCAAAACGCGCAGCATAGGCAGGGACTTGATTGAAAATCGAATGGACATTTAGGGCCAAATTAAAAGAACACAAAAACTTGATTGTAGAAGCTTGGAAATGAGGAGGGACTGCGCGCATAAATTCCCCATTTAAGTTGAAAAGGCGCACATCCAACTTTCAAATCGTCAATGTGCTGGCCTCCACCATCCTTAATTACACCACTTAAAAAATTTAATAATTTTTATTATACTTAAAAAATTTAATAATTTTTATTATACTTATTTTTTAAAAGCTAACAAGTTCCTTTTTAAACAATAAAAATCAAAAATCCCTCATCTTTTTCTTCTTTTCCTCTGCTAGGGTTTTAACCTCTTTTTGCTGGTTGGGTGGCTGGCTGGTGGCGCCATGGGAGTGGTCTGAGCTACCAAGCGCCTCTTCAACCCCTTTTTAGCAAAAGAAAGAAGGAAAAAAAAAAAAAAAATCTAATGGCGAGGGTTTCAGAGCCCAAAAATCAAAAAGAAGAAATCGTCACCCTCTCCTAGGCCAATTTCACACGAAGAGGTGTTTTCGATGGCCAATACGCGATCCCCTCGGTAAGTTCTTCTTTTCCTTTTTTATTATATTTCCGCTTGTAAAGTTTTTAAAATGAAAAGAAAGAAAATATAAACAGAGTAATAAATAAAAATAAATAAATAAAAAGGAAAGATGAATCAACCTTAAAACTTCATTTTTTTTCTTTTATGCTCGCATTTTACATTTTTGAATTGTAATCAAGAAAAAAAACCCTTTACATTGTTTGTGGTTAAGCTTTATATAACCGAATGAAATATTAAAAAAATAATACAGTATGGCTTTTGCTTCTATTTGTCTGCTTCTTCTTTTCTGTTTGTAGGTCATGGCAGTGGTAGAGGCACGTGGGCCGGTGGCCAGAAGGCTGGGCAAGTGGCTAGGGGCGGCATTAGGTTTGCGGCGCCACTTGTGTTAAGAGCTAGGTTTTTTTTTTGTTTCTGGTTTGGGTCTGGTTTGGGTTGTATAAATGGGCCCGAGCAAATTATGGGCCTTACAGCTGCCCCTCTTTGCTTGTTGTCGTGTAACGGGAATAGAGTAAAGACTTAAAAGGTCCAAATTTGCCCGGTACCGCTGAGCCTTGATTCTTCAATACTCCTATTCTTCAGGTAGCCTCATTCCAGTCCACTACATCTTGTTGATTCGATTCACTCCACCGCTATTTCAGAGGGATAAGACCTGTAGCTTTAATTTGCTCCTGCTGTGACTTCGAGGGGATGATATTTGTTTACTCACTCCATTGTGATTTCAGGATAAGATTCAGGGAGAGCATATTCGTGATTTTGCTCTACTTCGTTGCAACTTCAGAAGTATGAGAATTGGTACTTTGATTGGCTCCATCGTGATCTCAATGTGTACTTTTTCTACGGCTGGTCAGGAAGATAGGACGATCATGTTCCACTACTATTTAGGGTGACAGGATCTACAATTTTTGACCTATTCCACTATTGGTCAGGGACATAGGACGGTGGCTTAAATCATGTTTCCTACTGTTTAGGGAGAAAGGATTTGCCTTCGATCTTGCCCCACTACTGGTTAGGGCGACCAAATCTACAATTTTTTGACCTATTCCACTGCTGGTCAGTGGGAATAGGATGGTGGCCTAAATCATATTCCCTTCTGGTTAGGGAGCCAAGACTTGCCTTCGATTTTGCCCCACTACTGGTTAGGGCGACCAGATCTACAATTTTTTAACCTATTCTGCTACTGGTCAGTGGCAATAGGACGGTGGCCTATTCATGTTCCCTGCTGGTTAGGGAGCCAAGATTTGCCTTCGATCTTGCCCCACTCTTTGGTCGTAGGCGACAAGATCTACAATTTTAACCTATTCCACTCTTGGTCAGTGGCAATAAGACGGTGGCCAAAACCATGTTCCCTGCTGGTTAGGGAGCCAATATTTGCCTTCGATCTTGCCCCACTACTGGTTAGGGCGACCAGATCTACAATTTTTTGACCTATTCCACTACTGGTCAGTGGCAATCGGACGGTGGCCTATTCATGTTCCCTGCTGGTTAGGGAGCCAAGATTTGCATTTGATCTTGCCTCACTACTGGTCAGGGCGACAAGATCTATAATTTTTGACCTATTCCACTGCTGGTCAGTGGCAATAGGACGGTGGACTAAATCATGTTCCCTGCTAGTTAGGGAGCCAAGATTTGCCTTCGATCTTGCCCCACTACTGGTCAGGGCGTATGCACAAGATCTACAATTTTGACCTATTCCATCTTTGGTCAGTGGCAATAGGACGGTGGCCTAAATCATGTTCCTGCTGGTTAGGGAGCCAAGATTTGCCTTCGATCTTGCCCCACTACTGGTTAGGGCGACCAGATCTATAATTTTTTTACCTATTCCACTACTGGTCAGTGGCAATAGGACGGTGGCCTATTTATGTTCCCTTCTAATTAGGGAGCCAAGATTTGCCTTCGATCTTGCCCCACCTCTCTGGGTCGTATGCATAAGATCTACAATTTTTGACCTATTCCACTCACCGGTCGGTGGCAATAGGACGATGGCCTAAATCATGTTCCCCGCTTTGGTTGGGAGCCAAGATTTGCCTTCGATCTTGCCCCATCTCTGGTTAGGACGATAAGATCTACAATTTTTGACATATTCCATCACTGGTGGGTGGCAATAGGACGATGGCTTAAATCATGTTCCCTACTGGTTAGGGAGCCAAGATTTACCTTCGATTTTGCTCCACTACTGGTTAGGGCGACAAGATCTACAATTTTAGACCTATTCCACTGCTGGTCATGGACATAGGACGGTAGCCTAAATCATGTTCCCTGCTGGTTAGGGAGCCAAGATTTACCTTTGATCTTGCCCCACTACTGGTCAGGGTGACAAGATCTACAATTTTTGACTTATTCCACTGCTGGTCAGTGGCAATAGGATGATGGCCTAAATAATGTTCCCTGCTGGTTAGGGAGCCAAGATTTGCCTTCGATCTTGCCCCACTACTGGTTAAGGCGGCAAGATCTACAATTTTTGACCTATTCCACTGCTGGTCAGGGACATAGGACGGTGGCTTAAATCATATTCCCAACTGTTTAGGGAGACAGGATTTGCCTTTGATCTTGCTCCACTACTAGTTAGGGTGACAAGATCTATAATTTTTAACCTATTCTACTGCTGGTCAGGGATATAGGACGGTCTTCAACCTATTCCACTGTTGGTCAGTGGCAATAGGACAATCTTCTACCTATTCCACTGCTGGTCAGTGGCAATATGACAATCTTCAACCTATTCCACTGCTGGTCAGTGGCAATAGGGTAATCTTCAACCTATTCCACTACTGGTCAGTGGTAATAGGATAATCTTCAACCTATTCCACTGCTGGTCAGTGGCAATAGGATAATCTTCAACCTATTCCACTGCTGGTCAGTGATAATAGGACAATCTTCAACCCATTCCACTGCTGGTCAGTGGCAATAGGACAATCTTCCACCTATTCTACTGCTGGTTAGTGGCAATAGGACAATCTTCAACCTATTCCACTGCTGGTCAGTAGCAATAGGATAATCTTCAACCTATTCCACTGTTGGTCAGCAGCAATAGGATAATCTTCAACCTATTCTACTGCTGGTCAGTGGCAATAGGGTAATCAACCTATTCCACTGCTGGTCAGTGGCAATAGGATGGTCTTCAACCTATTCCACCGCTGGTCAGTGGCAATAGGATGGTGGCTTCACTAGTGTTACTACACCGTCCTATGGGGACATATCCTGTAGACTCGATTTTATATGCTTGTGTTTATGCAAAATGATGTGGATGCTATGATCGGAATGACTCAAATGCTCCTAACTACGTGTGATATGGATGACATTTACATGAATACAGAATGTCATGAGAATGATGATTTTTCATTAAGATACAATGATTGTAACAAATCGAATGCTCCTAACTAAATGACATTATGGAGGACATTTGCATGAATGCAGGATGTCATGAGAATGATCTCTTTTTAAAAGCTTAGGGCTGTAATTGCTCGTTCGCTCGTCAAGATCACGGCACGGACGCAATATCTCGTCTGATATCTTTGACAGATAATCTGGGGAAATAGCCATGATTTTAGACTGCTCTTCCTCGAACGTTTCTGACCCCTCGGTGTGGTGGTTCTAGACAACAGTCTTGTTTCAGGTTCCTGCGCTGTTTAGAGGCTTCTAGAGTAATAGGCAGAACTCCTTTTGTGGAAGCATTATGGGTCCATGGGTCGTTATTTCAATTGCAAACATCTTAAAAGATTTGAAATAACAATGAAATTTATGAAGAATGGAATTGGATTAATCAACAAAAGCAAACATTATTAGAATACAAAAAATGGGTAAAAAGAAAAAGCAGACGCCCCAGATATCGCAGCCTGAGCTTCACTACTGAATCCTTTCGAATATCATTTTGAGCTGAATAGACGTTGGAAGATCTGCAGTGCTTTGTAGATGTTCTGAGGTGTAACATTCCTCCCTTTTTACTAATTTTGGGAGAACAAAATCGTCACATACCCTTCTTTTTGTCAGAATTTGAGCCGCCCTTGTCGGGTTTTCGACTCAAAACCCCTTTGGTCTCAAAGCGCCCTTTGCGAGTTTTCACTTTGGCCTCTTCACTTTTTTTTCTTTTATTATTTTTCCTTTTTGCTTTTCTTTTCTCTTTTTTTTTTTTTAGGTCTTAAAGAGCCCTTTGCAGGTTTTCACTTTAGCCTTTTCCCTCTTCAAGCATAATACTTCTTGACTGAATCTGAATTTATAGGATTGGATAAATTCTTTCCATTCATCTCGGCCAAGATCGGTGCTCCTCCAAAGAAAGCCTTTTTTACCACATAAGGTCCTTCCCAATTTGGCATCCATTTCCCTCTGAAATTCTTTTGTATGGGGAGGATCTTTTTCAAAACCAAGTCTCCCTCGTAGAATTCTCTTGGGTGCACCTTCTTGTTGTACGCTCGCATTATTCGTTTTTGGTACATCTGACCATGACGGATATCTTTCAGCCTCTTTTCTTCAATCAAATTCAACTGATCATATCGAGCCTGGATCCATTTTGCTTCATCTAACTTTAATTCAGACAAGACTCGAAGAGACGAAATTTTAACTTCGATAGGTAAAACTGCCTCTATTCCGTAAACCAATGAGAAAGGAGTTGCCCCGGTGGAGGTTCTGACTGACGTTCGATAAGCAAAAATAGGCAAATGGTAACTTCTCATGTCAATCTTTGTAAGTCTCAGTCATCTTCCCTACCATCCTCTTGATGTTCTTATTAGCTGCTTCTACTGCACCGTTTATCTTTGGGCGATATGGTGACGAATTGTGATGTCTGATCTTGAATTGCCTACAGACTTCTGTGATCATGCTATTGTTCAAGTTTAACGCATTATCAGATATGATCCTCTCAGGTATTCCATATCAACATATGATTTCCTTTTTTAAGAACTTGCTGACTGTAGATTTGGTCACATTAACATATAAAGTGGCCTCTACCCATTTAGTGAAGTAATCAATTACCACGAAGATGAACAGATGTCTATTGGAAGCTTTTGGAAAGATTGACCCAATGACGTCCATGCCCCACATAGAAAAAGGCCATAGGGAGGTCATAACATGTAGAGGTGAAGGTGGTACATGAATCTTGTCCCCATAAATTTGCACTTATGGTATTTCTTAGCATATTCAATGCAATCTCTTTCCATGGTAGACCAATAATACCCGAATCTTATGATTTGTCTAGCCATTGCGAAACTATTGGCATATGTTCCACAGACACCCTCATGGATTTCTTCTAGGATGTACTTAGCCTCGACGGTATCCACGTATCTCAATAGCACTTGATCATTTCTTCTTTTGTATAGGATCTCTCCGTCTAAGACATAGTCACAAGCTAGTCTTCTCAGCGTCCTTTTATCATTTTTGATCGCTTGATCGGGGTATTTATGATTTTTCACATATTGCAGTATATCGCGATACCACAGGTGATCATTTTGCTCCTCTTCTTCCACATTGTAGCAATGGGCTGGGGCCTCATAAATGCTCATTTGTATAGGCCTCATATCTTCCTTGTTGTTTACTCGAACCAAGGAAGCCAATGTGGCTAGAGCATCGACTATCGATTTTCATCTCTTGGCGAGATAACGAAAGTGATGTCATCGAACTCTTTGATCGGTTCTTGGACCAATTTTTGTATTCGACCAACTTGGGATCTCTCGTCTCCCATTCTCCTTTAAGTTGATAGATCACCGGTCAGAGTCTCTCAGATACTTCTAGCATCTTAATTTTGCATTCTATAGCGGCACGGATACCCATGATGCAAGCTTCATACTCTGCCATATTGTTTGTGCAGTCAAAATCCAATTTACAAGTGAATGGGTAATGATCTCCATTTGAAGATACCAGAACTGCTCTAATCTCATTGCTCGCAGCATTTGACGCCCCGTCAAAGTTCAGTTTCCACGGACGACTTTTTGGGGTACCTTCCTCAATAGTTGCCACGTACATTAGATCTTCATTAGAAAATTCAAAGTCTAAAGGCTCGTAATCTGCCAGAGCTCTACTGGCTAGAAAATCTGCTATTGTACTTCCTTTTACCGCCTTTTGGTTTACATAAACTATGTCAAACTCAGAAAGTAAAATTTACCATCGGGTCATCCGTCCATTCAAAGTAGTTGACTCCATCAGTGTTTGATGGGTCTAGCTTGAGATGAGCCAAGTCGTATGATACAACATATCTCGCCTCAATCTCCGGGTTGTCGGATCAAGGTGCAACATAGTTTTTCAATTGGTGAGTACCTTGTTTCACATTCAGTGAACTTCTTACTAAGGTAATATATTGCCTTTTCTTTCCTTCCTGACTCATCGCGTTGGCCAAGCACACATCCCATTGAATTATCAAGTACCGTCAAATTGAAGATTAAAAGCTTATCTAGATTAGGCGGCGTTAATCTTGGAGGATTGGACAGGTATTGCTTCACTTTGTCGAAGGTTTTCTGGTATTCCTCATCCCACACACCTGGATTGTGTTTTTTAAGAAGACGAAATATGGGGTCACATTTTTTAGTCAGCTGTGAAATGAACCGAGCAATGTAAATTAATCTTCCTAAGAAACCTCGAACTTCTTTTTGCGTATGAGGCGGAGGCAGTTCTTGTATAGCCTTGACTTTGTCTGGGTCAACCTCAATCCCTTTTCACTGACTATAAATCCTAACAGTTTCGCTGACCTGGCTCTAAAGGTACATTTTGCCTAGTTAAGCTTTAGCTGAAATTTTCTCAACCTCAAAAATAATTTCCTTAAGACTTGGACATGCTCCTTTTCAGTTCGAGACTTGGCGATCATATCGTCGACGTAAACTTCGATTTCTTTGTGCATCATATCCTAGAACAGGGTTACCATGGCTCTCTGATATGTTGTTCCCGCATTCTTCAGCCCAAATGGCATTACCTTATAGCAAAAGGTTCCCCACATGTTTATGAACGTGGTCTTATCCATGTCTTCAGGAAGCATCTTTATCTGGTTGTATCCTGAAAAGCTGTCCATGAATGAGGACAATGAATAACTCACCATATTGTTTACTAAGGTGTCGATATGAGGTAACGGGAAATTATCTTTCAGGCTAGCCTTGTTTAGATCCCTGTAGTCTACACACATTTGCACTTTCTCATCTTTCTTAAAGACAGAGACGATGTTGGCTACCTATTCCGAGTACTTAACCACTTGTAAGAAACCTGCGTCAAATTGCTTCTTGACCTCTTCTTTTATTTTCAACAAAACATCTGGCCTTATCTTCTGAAGTTTCTGTTGGACTGGCTTGTACTCTTCTTTTATGGGCAAACGGTGTACCACGATATCAGTGCTTAACTCGGGCATGTATTGATACGATGACGCAAAGACATCTTTGAATTCTTGGAGTAACTCAATAAGGTTTCGTTTTGTCTCTACGGTAATACTAGCTCCGATCTTCACTTCTTTCTTTTCTTGCCCGTTTTTCAGGTTCACTATTTCCACTGACTCTTTGTGAGGTAGAACTTGTTTCTCCTTTTGCTCTACCATCCTTAACAGTTCAGGAGATAGGTCACAACCTTGGTCATCTTCAAAATCTTAAAAATTTTTCGTACCCATATCTTACTCAAAGGGACATTCTGAGTCATCGGTAGTGTTACTCAAATTATTGATATTTGGGGACCTATTATGGAGATGAATAAAGGCTCATAGAGCAAAGGAATCTAAGCATGTTTATTGGCATCATGAATGAAAAATGGAAATATTTAGAAGAATATCTAAAGAATAAAAGAATAATGATGATGAATGAAGTGAAACTAGAAGAAGATTTGCTCAAAAGATGGCGGAGATGCATTTCATTGAAAATAACGACATTTTATACAAAGTCATGCTTCACAAAAGGGACTCTTATTGCTTCTAGACTTAAAGCGACAAGTGTGTTTCGAGTATTACTTTGAATAAGTTCTAAAAATACAGGGATCTCTTCCACAGTCCCATTGCTCAAAACTCTCCCAAGTATATAAGGGCTTGAAAACTTTTATTCCCCAAATTCCCTCTTCGGATATGTCATTCAGACTTCCCGATATTCCTTCTGGGTTTTTGTCTTATTCAATGCGTTGCAACTCTCTTGCCCTTCTCTTCAACTATCGCATCTACTGCTTTGTCAGAGCGATTAGGTTTTGAAGAATCGTCGAACTTCACAATCCTATTTCAATGAACTTTTCGACCAACTTTTTGAAAGTAAGGCAGTTTTCTATTGAATGTCCTATAATCCCCGCATGATACTCACATTGAGCTTTTGTGTCATACCGTTTGGGGTATGGGGGCTGAATTGGTTTTAAGTAGTAAGGAGACACTACATGCGCATCAAATAAATTTTAATAGAGCTCCTTATATGTCATCGGGATGAGTGTGAACTGGAGCCTTCCAGTGTTAGGCTTTGAGTTGAAATCCTGCCTAGGGGGCCCTTGATGGCTGGTAGTCACCATCCTTAGCTGGCTTACTGTCATCGGCTCCGAATGGCCCTTATCATACTTACTCGTACTACCCGCTTCCTTTTCCTTCTTCTTCGGGGCTTTCAAAGTCCACTCTCTCCTTTCCTTTATCTCTACCTGAACAATCGGTTTGGCACGATCATCTTCAGGGTTCAAACATGAGCCCATCGGGAAGTTCAACAAGGCTGAGGTATTAGTCTGACATTGGGGTTCGATAACGGCGGGTACCCTATGCAACTGCGCGTCTGGTTGAGTCCGAATATTTATCGGGGAGTAAATAATTTCTTCATCATCCACATTGCTAACCATTGAACCACTCCTTTTTTCAAGTCCTCCGATTAGTAACTGGGTTAACTGGCCTATCATATTCATTTGATCTCGCATATCTTGTTAAATTTTGGCCAACTGCTCTTGCATCAGTATTTGCCTTTGCTCTAATCTCTCTAACCTTTGTTCCATGTCTTCTAGGTTACTGAAATAACTTTACCTAATTAGGGTTTTTCTACATATTTTAATGCATGTGATATAATGCAATGCAAATGCATGGAAGGAATGTAAAAAGAAAGAGAGGCATTGATTATGAATTCAATTCCATTAGAAGAACTTTTCTAAAAAATACATTTCTTTACATAAAACGGATTGCATATACGACTTTGTCCTCATAGTCCAGGTGAAATCCTCTTCTTCGTATCCGGATGTTATGGTCGTGTCCTATGAACTTTCCCAACAAATGCCTCTTCTAGCTCCTTGTTGCTTGGTCCAGGCCGTGCCTCTTCACTCGCTTATCCTCCGCGATGTTTATAAGCTTTTTTTAGAAAATGGAGACACGATGACTCTCGAATAATCCTTGTCGGCTTGAATCCTCGAGCAAAGTTTTATATTCTTCTGTGGGCTATTAGCCATCTCTTGTTGTTTACCTGGACTATGTTCGAACGACCGTATTATAATCCACTTTATCAAGTAACACATATCCTTATGATAAACGCTTCTATTTAGAAATCGAATATGAATCAACACCTCCTTTCTAAGATGATGCGGTGCGATGCAATACAATCACAAACAAAACAAAACACGTTAGCACAGGAGAAATAAACAAAATAGAGTACCTATCTGGGTGACCACTAGGGGTTTAACATAGTTCTACCTAAGGTAGGCTCCTAGGGTTTACTACATGTGGTTTGGCTCTAAGGTAAGGGTACCCGAACCAGCAGATTCCTCGATCCTCACCCATTATAGGCTTATATGGACCGAGTTTAGTTCAGGGGAATACATTTCCCTATGGCTACACGGAGATGAAAATCTCACGAAGACATAGGTACGGATGTATCCCGAAAGCGATCCACTATCCTGCACGAAAGTGAAGACCTCACAAAGGAATAGTTTCTCACTCCCACTTAAAAGGGTATAACCGAGTGGTCATGCAATGCAATGTGCAGAGATATATACAAAGCTCAAAACAAGTAAGGAAATATGAATAAAAATGACCGTATCACAAAACAGATGAAATGCAATGAAAGGATCGTAAATTAAAACCAAATCTTTAATTTTCGACCAAAAGACAAAAATTAATCAACTCATGGCTTGACTCTCTTATCGAAGTCCCCAGTGGAGTCACCAAGCTGTCGTAACCATTTTTGGAAAAAAAACGGGGTTCGACTTTGGTTTTGAAAACAAAAATAAAATGGGAGTCGCCACCGATCTTTATTTGGTGTGATCGGATCACCTTTGTTTTAATAAAACGTTTTGGTTTACTAAAACAATGTTGATGGTCTGCGAAATTTCAAAAATCGGGTTCGGGAGTCGATTACGTGCGAGGAAGGGTTAGCACCCTCGTCACGCCCAAAATTGGTACCAAATTGATTAGTCGATGTCTTAATATCGAAAATTTGAAAAGGTTTTAAAATACGGACCCGTTAAAAAATGTTTGAATAATTTGGGCTGGAATTTGAGATTTCTTTGTTCCGAGAGGATACAAACATCACATCCAGCACGTTAAGATATGATATTTTAAACCTTCGTAATCAAAGTTATCTCATGATTTACGAAACTTATTAAAAGGATGTTTAGTTATTTAGTCAAACGGAAAATCACAACCCAACATGTTAGGGCACTATTCCCCGAATTTCTAAGCACAAAACATTGCCTTATTTAAAAATTTTTGGATAGAATATAATACTCATGCAAGATGTATTTTGTTTAATAATGTTAAACTCATAAAATAAATATAGATGTTTGGGTTAAGAACTGAGATTTCTTTGTTCCAAAAGGATATAAACATCACATCCAACAGGTTAGGATACAATGTTTTAATCCTTCGTAATCAAAGCTATCTCATGATTTACGAAGTTTGTCAAAAAGGATGCTAGGTTATTTAGTCAAATGAAAAATCGCAACCCAGCACGTTAGGACACTATTCCCCGAACTTCTAAATACAAAACATTGCCTTATTTTAAGACCTTTAGATGAAACGTAGTAATTTTACAAAATGTATAGATTGCATTAAACCAAGAAAATAAGCGTAGATGTTTGAGTCAGAATTTGAGATTTCTTCGTTCCGAAAGGATATAAACATCATATCCAGCACGTTAGGACATGATATTTTAATCTTTCGTAATCAAAGTCGCCTCATGATTTACGAAGTTTCGTTAAAAGGATGTTAGGTTATTTAGTTAAACGGAAAATCGCAACCCAGCGCATTAGAGCACTATTTCCCGAATTTCTAAATACAAAACATTGCCTTATTTAAAAATCTTTTAGAAAAGATATAGTAGTTTCTCAAAACATATTTTTGTTTAATGATACAATATTAAATTAAAAAATAAATATAGATTTAAGTATAGCAATAATAATAATAATAATAATACTAATATCAACAATAGGAGTAAAGAAATAATAGTAAAAAGAGATAGTAATAGAAAATAGTGATGACGTTACTAGCGATAAAATAATAATAGTGATATAATAATAAGAGAAATAATATTAATAATGAAAATAAATAATGAATGTAGAAAAATAAAATGATGAAAATAAACAAAATAAAAATAAAAAGTAAAAAACAAAAAATAAAAAGACAGTAGTAATGGGGTAATAATAATAATGATAATAGGTTAAAAAATAAAATAAAAATAGAGAAAATATAATTATAAGAATAATGATAATAATAACAATGATATTAGAAAAACAAAACAAAATAATAAAAATAGTAATGATAATGGAAATAAATAATAATAACGAAATAAATATGAAAAATAATATTAAGAATAGCATTTAAAATAATTATTAAATACAATAATAATTATTAAAATAATAATACAAATTAATACTAACACCAAAGAATAATGAATATGCTAATATTAATAATAATAATAATAATAATAGTAATAATAATAATAATAATAATAATAATAATAATAATAATAAGGGGATTAAAATCGAATTAAATATGGATTACCGGGGCAAATTCGCAATAAAGTAAGGAGGAAAGGGCCTTTTTGAAACGCGCGGATTACATGAGGGATTAAAAAGGGCAATAACCCTTTCCTCCCAAAACGCGCAGCATAGGCAGGGACTTGATTGAAAATCGAATGGACATTTAGGGCCAAATTAAAAGAACACAAAAACTTAATTGCAGAAGCTTGGAAATGAGGAGGGACTGTGAGCATAAATTCCCCATTTAAGTTGAAAAGGGGCACATCCAGCTTTCAAATCGACAATGTGCTGGCCTCCACTATCCTTAATTACACCACTTAAAAAAAAATTAATAATTTTTATTATACTTATTTTTTAAAAGCTAACAAGTTCCCTTTTTTAAACCAAAAAAAAAAAAAATAAAAAAACCCCTCATCTTTTTCTTCTTTTCCTCTGCTAGGGTTTTAACTAGAGGTGTGCATGGGCGGCCGTGCCTGTTCAAGGCCCACCGAAATGTGGGAGGGTTTGGACAAAAATATAGGTTCGAAAAATGGGCTTGGGCAAAAACGAGGCCTGTTTAAAAACAGGCCGAGCCTCGAGTATGATTTTTTTGGCTTGAGTTTTACCACTGCCCAAATATTTTTATTTGTTATATTTTAATTGTATTTGATTTATTTTAAATCTTTTTTATTTGTATTTGATTTATTATATTTTAAATGTATTTGATTTATTATATTTTTATTTATTTTTATTTTAATATTTATTTTTATTTTTAAAATGTATTGAATTTATTATATTTTATTTTTAATAAAATAAAAAATTATACTAATCGGGCGGGCTTGGGCCGGGCTCGAACCTACTAATTTTAAAGCGGGCTGAGCACTGGACAAATTTTCAGCCCATATTTGGCCGCCAAGCTCGGGCCTACCAATCGGCCGACAAATTTTTGGGCCGGCCGAACTCCTGCCCTACCCATGCACACCTCTAGTTTTAACCCTCTTTTTGCCGTTGTGGGTGGCCCGTTCTGACATTGTGGGAGTGGTCAGAGCTACCCTAAAACGCCCTCTTCAACCCCTTCTTTAGCAAAAGAAAGAAGAAAAAAAACAAAAAAAAAAATCTAATGGCGAGGCTTTCGTAGCCCGAAAATCGAAAGAGAAGAAATCGTCAACCTCTCCCTAGGCCGATTTCGGCGGCGAAGAGGGTGTTTTCGATGGCCAATACGCGGATCCCCCTCGGTAAGTTCTTTTTTTCCTTTTTTATTATATTTCCGCTTGTAAAGTTTTTAAAATGAAAAAGAAAGAAAATATAAACAGTAGCAATAAATAAAAAATAAATAAATAAAAAGGAAAGACTGGAATCAACCTTAAAACTTCTGTTTTTTTTTTCTTTTATGCTCGCATTTTCTGTTTTTGAATTCAGAACCGGAAAAAAAAAAAAACCCTTTACATTGTTTGTGGTTAAGCTTTATATAGCAGAACGAAATATTAAAAAAAACAATACAGTATGGCTTTTGCTTCTATTTGTCTGCTTCTTCTTTTCTATTTGCAGGTCATGGCAGTGGCAGAGACACGCGGGGCGATGGCCAGAAGGTTGGGCAAGTGGCTAGGGGCGGCACTAGGTTTGCGACGCCACTTGTGCTAGGAGCTAAGTTTTTTTTTGTTTCTAGTTTGGGTCTGATTTGGGTTGTAAAAAATGGGCCCGGGCAAATTATGGGCCTTACAGTAGACAACTTAAAGAAATCAAGCCAAGAAAATCTTCCTTAGTATGTTTCGCTCTTTTAATTTTTCTCTTCACAAAATCCATAGGTTATTTTGTTTGAATACTCTTTCTTTATGGCTTCTTCTTCTTCTCGTCAAATCAAGCATCAAGTTTTCTTGAGCTTCAGAGGTGAAGACACGCGCCTTAACTTCACCAGTCATCTACTCAAAGCTTTGAAAGACATGGGAGTGAATGTCTTCTTCGATGAAGAAAAGCTGGAAAAAGGAGAGTTACTTTCAAAAGCACTTTCTCAAGCTATTGCAGCCTCAAACCTCTCAATTATCGTTTTATCCGTAAACTATGCTTCTTCAAAATCATGCCTGGCTGAAGTTTCTGACATCATAGACCGCAAGAACACTCAAGGGCATATTGTTCTTCCCATCTTTTACCATGTTGATCCTTCCCATGTGCGAAATATTCGTGGGAGCTTTCAGTTATCCTTTGAAGAGCATGAATCAAAGAGGTTAGTTGATGAAGTGAAGCGATGGAAAGCTGCTTTTGCTGAAGTTGGTAAATTAAAAGGTTGGCATATAGATGGTGGGAAATTTGATAGGTAGGTAACTATATTTTTCTCTTCTTTTATTTATCTTTGTATTAGATTTCATGAAATCTACACCTCCATATTTTTTCTTGAGCTTTTTTATTTTAAATTTCTTTTTAAAGATTTAAGAAAAATTTAGTAAAGTTCATTTAATATTTTTTTTATAAATTTCTAAAAACTTAACTCCTGGATACTAAAACCCAATACCTTGACCCCCTTTAAATCATAGACGTTCAAATTCTAAACTCTAAAATTATATTTATCTTAAATTAAAAAAAACTTTATAACAGGAAAAAAAAACCTTATCTATAAGTACCTTTCAAACTTACAAGCTGTCATCTTACCATTTTCTTTCTTTATTATCTGCTAGACCTGAAGCCGAATATATCAAGAATATTATTGAATATGTTACAGAAAAGTTGACAAATAGCAAATCTAAAAGTGCTTCTGAGGAACTGGTTGGATTGGATTATCAGAAAAACACGATTTTGAGGCTGATTGAGAGAAAAGACTGTCGTGCAATTGGCCTTTGGGGAATAGGTGGTATAACCAAAACTCCCCTAGTTGATGATGTACATAAGGAAGTCTCTCCGAAGTCCGGAGATTGTAATGGATTTCATGAAAATGTTAGTGAGAATATAGAAAAGCAAGAGATGAGATCTTTAAGAAATGATCTTTTTTCCAAACTATTAAATGAAGAAATATACATAGACACCCTTTTGATTGGACCTAGTTTTATCCTAGAGAAACTAAACAATAAGGAAGGCTTCAAGAGGAAACAAGACCGAGTTTTTGCTGGGTTAGTGACACTACAAGTTGGGAAATGGAATACCTCTTGTAAGTTTCTTGTCTTTGCAACTTATCTTAATATAGATTCATCATATGTGCCAAATCCTGCTTATCTAATTGCTAATTAATTTATTGCAGTACCCATGAAACAAAATCCACATATGCTATTTTTGATGCCTTTTCAATCCAAAGGTGATGACATCGAGGGTAACCGAAAAGCTGAAAGCATCATGTTGGATGAAGAAACCTTACAAAGGGACATGCAGATTACCATCGAGGAAGAAAACTATGCTGAAGCAGCAAAAATCAAGAATAATCTTCGAGTCCTACATGAGGATAGTAAGGCTTTGGTACTGATAGCAAATTTTGGGTTTTATGATGCTTTTAGGAGTGGGGATCTAGCCATGATGCAAAACCTTTGGGTGAAAGGAGATGATGTTTGTTGTGTGCACCCAGGCGGAAATGGGATATCTGGTTATGATTCCATAATGAAAAGCTGGAAAATTGTGTGGGTGAACTTCGAATTTCCACTAGAGATAAAGCTGAAAAATGTTCGAGTTCATGTTAGAGGAGATTTTGGGTATGTTACGTGCAAGGAATTGGTCAAGACAACAAAAGGTAGCAATTGGCTTCCGCAGTTTGTAACAAATGTGTTTGAGAGGATTAATGGTCAATGGCATATATGCATTCACCAGGCTTCTTAAGCATAGTTCCTTACTAGTATGTTTTGTAGTCTTAGACAACTTATTATGTGTGTATATATGGACTTGAAAACATTTTGGATAATCATTTAGAACACATTGTTCTTCTTTTGAACTTTTCCTTCTGAACTTTTGAAATTTTCGTTTTGATAGAATCTGGTTTTTGCTGGAACATTGTTCAGAATATAGATAATATGAATTCTAAGCAGAGACTTGTTGGAGCAGATATCACCTTGTCTAATCCCATTCAAGTTTCACACTGTTAAGGATGAGAATGGTAAAGACGAAGAAAAAGATGCATCAATTACAATCCGATACTCAAAAACTTCGATCATTTGTTAGGGCAAATATTCAAAACATCACAGATCAGTCCTCTAGAATTGATGAGATAATAAGGCTAAACTGTGGTGGTTCTACTCATGAAGTTCGTATCATCGAAGTGAAACCCTCTGTCCTTTCGAAAAATGCCCCACATAAAGGCCAAAAAGTTAACTGATAACCGAAAATTGATTTTGATTCGTCCTCTCAACCGAGGTATTCTGTTGGAGATTGCAAGATGGGTAAGGAAGTTGAGCGGTCAGGCTTGAAAGAGCCCGTCGAGACAAATGATAGAGTTGACCTACAATTGCATGAGAACCTGTTTATTGTCGGCTCACATGCTAATACTGGATTGGTTTGTGAGGATGGTGCAATATTAGACTTAGATGCTGTCAGTAATGGTAATAATGATGATGTAGGCGGGGGATTTTCAATTGAGCGGGATGACTCTAATTCCAATCTATTAGGCAGGGATATAGTAATCGTTGAAGCCATAGATTTTCTCTTAAGGAGCAACTGATTGATGACGCCTTTAGGGCTTATGGGAATCGCTTGTTGCCGCTGGGCTATAAACGAGATATTGCAAGCCCTTCTGAGTTGCGGGCTGAGTATACAGAAAACGAGGATAGTCTTGCTTTATCTAACATTGTTGGTTCTGGTATTGAATTGATGGTCTTCATTATTTTATCAGTTTGGGCTCAAACTTGAATCAAATTTGTGTTTTCCAAGATTATCAGAACTTGGATTTTGTAATTAAAATTCCAGAGTTTTACTCTGTTTTTGGATTAAAAGGATGCAATATAGGAATTAGTAATCAGTGACATATTCACTAAGAAATAACTATTCTATCACCTTATAATTTTGTATTTAATTCATTTAGTTCATACATTCGTTTTTATGAGATGATATACAACAAGTTTGAGATTCCAACCTTAGTATACAATCACTTTCTCTAATCCTAAACTATGATCTACTATTAAGAAAAACACAAATCATCCTACTGTGATTATTTTATATTGCAGTATTTACAGAAATTTGAAGGTGTTTATTTTAGCTGAACATGTTATGCTGTTGCAGTGTGGCGTTTGTGTTTTGAGACGAACGATGCAATTTTCCATAACGGTTTGCTGCATACGGTACTTCTTCTTTGTGAATTTACAGTCATTGTTTCCGGAGAATGATGTTAAGGGGGTGCCGGACTTGTAGCAGTCGTAAAACGTGGCTGTGATTCAAGCTATCATACTGAGCTTGAAGCTTCGGACTAGAGCATGACAGTTTGTTGAGTTATATCAGCATCCAAAGATCAAAACAAAGAAAATTTGTGTTTGAAAGATGAAAAACAGATGCAAAAACAAATCGGTTGAGAGAAAAAATTGACAACTCTCATTACTATAATTAATAGCAATACAATTTGCATAAATAGCTTCATTACATTGGAAGAAAACAAAACTTGTGCTAGTATCCAAGCTGTACAATCAGCTTAATAACAACCTAAGAAGCTACTAAATTGGCTAAGTAGCTGACTAACCTTAGCAAAAACAAAATTACAATCACACAAAACTTAGTTTACATATTACAAAAAAATCAAACATCCAAATTATACATTGAACATTTCCTTACTTCTGCCTTGTTGCCAACTTTCAGCACTCCTCGGCTATTATGCAGCAAACACCAATGTTTCTCTTCAAATACTCAAACCTTGTATTAGCTAATGCCTTTGTTAAGATGTCTACAACCTGAATCTCTGAACTGCAATGACTCAAATTAACTTCTCTTGATAACTCAGCTTCTCTAACAAAATGGTACTTGATCTTAAAATACTTGGTCTTGCCATGAAAGACAAGATTTTTGGCAATAGCAACAGCTGATTGGTTGTCCACCTTGATCTCTGTTGCTTCTTCTTGATCAGCATTCAAGTCACTCAAAATTTTTCTAAACCAAATGGTTTGATTAACAGCAGTGGTAGTTGCAATGTACTCTGGTTCTACAGTGGATTGAGCTACTGTTTTTTGTTTCTTAAAACTACAACAAAAGACCCCTGAACCTAGAGTGAAAAAGTACCCCGATGTGCTCTTCATATCATTAGCTGAGTTTGCACAGCCACTATCTGAATAGCCAATCAGTTTCAGCTCTTCAGTCTTCACAAACTTCACCCCATAGTTTAAGGTCCCTTTGACATCTCTCAAGACTCTTTTAGCAGCCTTGAGATGAGCAACGTTGCAGCAATTGATGAACCTTGATAAAAGGCTAATTGCATACATGATGTCTGGCCTTGTTGCTGTCAAATAGAGTAGACAACCTACAAGGCTTCTGTAGCGCTTCTCATCCACTCTTTCTGGTCACTCTTCCTGGAATGCTTTTCATCTTGTGCTAGAGGAGTGTTAGCAGGTTTGCAGTTTGTCATGCAAAACTTGCTTAAGATCTTCAGTGCAAAAGCTTGTTAGCTTATGAAGATGTCATGTTCAATCTGATTCACTTCCGTGCCAAGAAAATAAGTCATTAAACCCAAATCAGTCATTTCAAAAACATCTTGCATCTGTTTCTTAAACTCTCCAATCAGTTCATTCCTACAACCAGTAACCAGCAAGTCATCCACATACAACGATACAATCAACAAGATTTCTTTCTCAAATTTCTTCACGTAGAGTGTATGCTCACTAACGCTCTTTTCAAACCCTAGCTTTGATAAATAAGCATCAATCCTATCATACTAGGCCCTTGGAGCCTGTTTTAGGCCATACAAAGCCTTCTTGGGTTTGTAGACCTTGTGTTCTTCACCAAGAACTTTGAAACCATCTGGCTACTTAACAAAGTTTTCTTCTTGGAGAAAACCATTCAATAAGGTAGATTTAACATCCAGTTGGTGCACTTTCCACAGCTTTTAAGCTGCTAAGGCAAAAAAGATCCTCAAAGACAAAATTTTCTCTGTGCTGGACTATCAACCAACTTCCATGTACCATTCTTCTGAATCATTTCCAATCCTCAAAGAGATTCAAATTTGCTCTTGGGTAAAGCTTTGGTAAATATATTTGCTAATTGAAGATTAGTCTTGTAGTACTTTAATTCAACTGAACATTCCTTTTGCACATATTTAAGAAAGAATAATTTGATATTGAAATGCTTGGTTTTCCTATGAAAAATGGAATTATTTGAGACAGCAATAACTGTTTGATTATCTACAAACACTTTTGTGCATTTTTTTTCCTTTTATGGCAAGATTCTTCCTCTCTCTAGCTCCATTCTGTTGTGAAGTATATGGAGCAGTGAGTTGGTGTTCAATGCTAGCTTCTTCACAAAACAAATTGGATTGATTAGATGTGCATTCCTTGCCATTATCAGACTTTAAAGCTTGAATCTTACAATTACTTTGAGTTTCAACCCATTGTTTGAATTTCCAAAACGTGCCAACAACCTCTAAGTTAAATATGAGGAAATAAATCTAGCACATCCTAATATAATTATCAATGAAAACTATGTTATGCTTACTCTATAATACCCTAAAATTGAAGGTTAGAAGTTTTGAGGTTGTGGTTAGTGTTGGAACATTTTCAAATATTTATAGTTTTCAATAACTAGAAATGAATGGGTATAGTTAATTAAAAGATTATATTTTTAATTTTTGAAAAGAATTATAACTATTTAAATAATATTATTTGAATAGTTATAATTAAATGAATAATAATGTTTTATTTAAAAAAATATTATTATTCGAAAGGTACTTATTGATTAAAGATGTCTCTATGAAGAGACATGAAAATTCCTATAAATAGGAATCGATTTCATTTGGAGATATACCAACAATTCAATTTTCTTTCTTTCTTTTTTATTTTCTAATATTGTTAGATTGTTCGTAAAGTATTCTGCAGAAATCCTTTATAAAAATTGGTTTTCTTGTCATATATTGCTCATTGTGTAGTGGGCTATTCTCAATCGATTGCAAAGCATAAATAGCCATTGGCTTCATTGTATCCTCGAGGTTAATTTGCTTGGAACTCCTTTGCACAATCAAGATAGGTGGGGCGAATATAACCTTAAAGATAGTGATTTGATACACGCCTTGGAGCCTTGTCCTATTTCTTCTTCTGTTCGAGTTTTCGTTCATGTGTTCGAGATTTTCCTCACCGGAGTTTTGTACTAACAATTTTAAGGTTATAATCATAATGACTACCACAACTCACGAAAGTGGAACACTAAGGGAGTTGGCTTCCAATTTTGTCAAACTTGATCGGTTTGATGGTGGCAATTTTCGACGATGGCAGAAAAAGATGCACTTCTTATTATCAACTTTGAAGATTGCATATATTTTGCCAAGACCTGAGGAGACTGAAAACGAATCTGTTGCTGCAATCCGAGAAAGACAAAAATGGGACAATGCTGATTACATGTGCATGGGACACATATTGAACGGTTTATCTGATGGTTTATTCGACAACTACCAAAATAAGGTCACCGCTAAAGAATTATGGGACAAATTGGAGACAAGATACATGACCGAAGATGTTACAAGTAAGAAATTTCTTGTCAGTCGTTTCAATAATTATCAAATGATTGATGGTCGTTCTATTATGGAACAATTTCGTGATATTGAAAATATGCTGAATCAATTCAAACAATATGATATGAAAATGGATGAAATGATTGTTGTATCCTCCATAATAGACAAACTTCCTCCATCTTGGAAAGACTTTAAAAGAAGTCTAAAACATAAGAAAGAGGAAATATCTCTTGAGGCTTTGGCAAATCATCTTCGTATTGAAGAAGAATATCGAAAGCAAGATCAGGATCTAAATTCTGAAAATGCCAAAGTGCATGTTACGAGGAGTACATGACTACTAAACCATTCAAGAGAAAGTTCAAACAGAGTGATAGAGTACCTAAGTTTAAAAAGAAACAAAAGGGCTCATGCTATCATTGTAGTAAGCCGGGACATTTCAAGAATGAATGTCGATTCTTAAAGAAGAAATCATCTTCTAAGGCTGATAATAACGAAAAGTTCGTTGCAATGATATTTGAAATTAATATGGCACAAGATGATAATACATGGTGGATTGATACTGGAGCAACCAAACACGTGTAAAGACAAAAGCATGTTCACAAAGTTTACACAATGTGAAAATGACAATGTCTTGTACATGGGAAATTCTTCCACCGCACAATCAAAGGCAAAGGGTCATTGAACTGCAATTCACTACGGAAAGGTTTTAACCTTAAATGATGTATATTATGTACCGAAGTTAGAAAGAATTTAGTGTCTGAAGTCTGTTAAATAAGTTTGGTTTCAAACTTGTTTTTGAGGCGATAAATTTATTTTGTCTAAGGGAGGAATTTTGTAGGAAAAGGTATATGTATGAGAGTATGTTCAAACTAAATATTATCAATAAGAATGAAAATACTATTTCGCTTATATGGTTGAATCTTTTGTTTATGGCATTATAGATTAGGTCATTTGAATTATAGAAAATTGAATGACATGTATAAGTTAGTTTTAATTCTGTTTTTAATAATAATATTGAAAATGCAATACATGTATGTTGACTAAAATTACAAGAAACCCTTTCCCTAAGGTTAAAGGAAAACAAAATTTCTTGATTTGATACATAGTGATTTATGTGACATGCATAATACTCCTACATTAGGTGGAAAGAAATATTTTGTTACTTTTATTGATGATTGTTCTAAATATTGTTATGTATATTTATTGCATTCGAAAGATGAAGCGTTTGATAAATTTAAAGTTTATAAATCAAGTTGAACTTCAATGTGAATCATTTATCAAGTGCTTAAGATCGGATAGAGGTGGAGAATACTATAATCCAAGTTATTTTGAATCCAATGGGATTGTCCATCAAGTTTCAGCCCTTATACACCACAACAAAATGGTGTAGCTAAAAGGAAAAATAGAGTATTAATGAAATGGTAAATTCAATGTTATCATATTCGTGTCTTGGACAAGGTTTTTGGGAGAAGTCGTTCTAATGACTTGTCATATATTGAATAGAGTTCCTAATAAGGAAACTAAAATAACCCTTATGAACAATGGAAGAAAGGAAACCAAACCTTAATTATTTGAAGGTTTGGGATTGTAGAGCTATTGTTAAAGTTCCAACACCTAAACGTAAAAAGTTAGGTGAAAGAGGAATTGAATGCATATTTATAGGATATGCACATAATAGCAAGGCATATAGGTTCATGGTAATTGAACCAAATGATTCAATTTCAATTAATACTGTTATTGAATCAAGAGATGCTATTTTGATGAAAATAGATTTAATTCTATATCAAGACAATTACAACCACAACAATTGATTCATTCTTCAAATGAGAATGAGATTCCATTGGAACAAATTGATAATAATGATGAATCTTGTCAAGAATTAAGAAGAAGTAAGAGAATTAAAAGGTCAAAGATTTTGGACCAGATTTCATGATGTTTCTTGTAGAAGGAAAAGGTGAAAGTATATACAATAAGATACCTTATTGTTATAATACGTAAATCGATCCTATTACATTTGAAGAGGCAATGAAATCTCAAGACTCGCTTTTGGAAAGAAGCAATAAATGATGAGATGGATTCAATAATGGGAAATCAAACTTGGATCTTAGTTGATCTTCCACCGAGTTCCAAACATATAGGTTGTAAATGGATCTTCAAAAAGAAAATGAAGGTCGATGGAACCATTGATAAGTTTAAAGCAAGGTTGGTAGCCAAAGGTTTTACACAAAAACAAGGTGTTGATTACTTTGATACCTATGCTCCTAAGAGCAAGAATTGCTACAATTAGACTCTTAATATCACTTACATCTATATATAATTTGGTTGTTCACCAAATGGATGTTAAAACTGCATTTTTAAACGGTGAATTGGAAGAGAAAGTGTACATAGAACAACCGGAAGGATTTGTTGTTCCAGGACAAGAGCATAAGGTATGTAAGCTTGTTAGATCTTTATATGGACTTAAACAAGCACCAAAACAATGGCACCAAAAGTTTGACAATGTTGTTTTAGCTAATGGTTATAAAATAAATGAATCCGATAAGTGCATATATAGCAAATTTGAAAATGGAAAAGGTGTCATAATTTGCTTATATGTAGATGACATGCTCATTTTTGGCACGGATTTGGAACAAATAGAAAACACAAAGAAATTCTTGTCAAACAACTTTGCTATGAAGGATATGGGTGTAGTAGATGTTATTCTTGGGATTAAAATAACCCGAGATGAAAGCAGTATAGCTTTATCAAAATCACATTACATTGAAAATGTGCTTAAAAAGTTTGATCTTTTCAACTGTATACCAGCATCTACACCCATAGATCCTCAAATAAAATTAGTATCTAATGCTGGTAGGAAAATTGATCAATTGAAATATGCAAGTCTAATTGGTTGTCTTATGTACATAATGACTTGTACAAGACCAAATATTGCATATGCTGTTGGGAAATTGAGTAGGTACACAAGTAATCCAAGTAGTTTGCATTGGCAAGTATTGAATAGAGTACTTAGGTACTTAAAGAAAACTATTAACTATGGATTGTGTTATAATGGATATCCTCCAGTTTTAGAAGGGTATTCGGATGCTAGTTGGATTACAAGTTTGGAAGATCATGCATCTACTAGTGGATGGATCTTCATTCTTGTTGGAGGAGCCATTTCTTGGGGTTCCAAGAAACAAACATGTATTCTTGATTCCACCATGGCGCAGAATTTATTGTATTAGTCTTGCATCTAAAGAAGCGAATGGTTAAGAAATTTGCTTTATGATGTACCTTTATGGCCTAAGCCAATTTCACTGTTTCTATCCGTTGTGATAGTCAAAGCTACTCTAGCAAAGGCATATAGCCAAGTATATAATGGAAAGTCTAGACACATTGGATTAAGACATAGTTATGTCGACAATTAATCTCTGATGGAGTGATCACTATTAATTATGTGAGGTCAAGTGAAAATTTGGCGGATCCTTTGACAAAAAGTCTTGCTAGAGATGCAGTAACAAGGGCCTCAAAAGGGATGGGACTCAAGCCCATTAATTAGAGTCACCCATGATGGAAACTCGACTCAGTGCTTGGTATAACGTCAAGTCTTGAGTTCAATGAGATAAAGTACATCATTAGTATGTGACTGTTAGCACTATAAATAAATCCATCCGAAGATTAAAGTGCTAGGTACCGTAATGATAAGGGAAGGATGAGTAATGTACTCTTAATGGACCCATAACATAAATATGTTAGAGTGTTATAATTACGGAACACTTTTGATGGGATCTACCTATGTGAGTGGAAGTGTGGCCGTTTCTAGGAGCTCAAGGGCTTGACTCGACAAAGACTCATGAAAAGAGGACATGACACATGGCCATAATAGTGTCCCTAGATACTATGCATTGATCGATGTTGAAATCATCGTGTGAGATGTGTTCGGTTAATCAAATGAAATAGTTGGTTCAAGCTTAGTCTACCATGCAATTTCGATTAACTTTAACATGTTTTCACTAAGTGAATGTTCAATCGTAAGATACCTTCATTTATGCAAATTGATTTCCAAGAATATCAAAATCTAAAATATTTAGAAAATGGGGAGATTGTTGGAACATTTTCAAATATTTATAGTTTTCCAATAACTAGAAATGAATGGGTATAATTAATTAAAAGATTATATTTTTAATTTTTGAAAAGAATTATAACTATTTAAATAATATTATTTGAATAGTTATAATTAAATGAATAATAATGTTTTTATTTAAAAAAACATTATTATTCAAAAGGTACCTATTGATTAAAGATGTCTCTATGAAGAGACATGAAAATTCCTATAAATAGGAATCGATTTCATTTGGAGATATACCAACAATTCAATTTTCTTTCTTTCTTTCTTTATTTTCTAATATTGTTAGATTGTTCTATAAAGTATTACTGCAGAAATCCTTTATAGAAATTAGTTTTCTTGTCATATATTGCTCAGTGTGTAGTGGGCTATTCTCGTCGAGTAAAACGAAATAGCCATTGGCTTCATTGTATCCTCGAGGTTAATTTGCTTGGAACTCCTTTGCACAATCGAAGATAGGTGGGAAGCTAATATAACCTTAAAGATAGTGATTTGATACACGCCTTGGAGCCTTGTCTTATTTCTTCTTCTGTTCGAGTTTTCGTTCGTGTGTTCGAGATTTTCCTCACCGGAGTTTTGTACTAACAGTTAGGATCATTGAATAGGTCGAGCACTTGAGTGGGTTTTCGCATTTTAATGTTGAAATGAGTCTGCTGGTTCGGTGGTGGTGAGTGTGTTAGTTTACCTTTGGGTTTTGGGTTCAAGTCTTCATGTGTGTTTTGAGGAGTTTTTTTTTTAGCTTCACATTCTTTTCCTTTTTCCTATTTTTTGTTCCCTCTGTTATTTTTTTAGTTTCTTACCCTAAATTTAAGTTATTTTGATTTATTGTTTCTTCCATTTTACACTCACGTCACGTGTTGTTTGTCAAGACTGATCGTCCTCGTGTGTTTCGTTTTATCGGAGGTGAAGCAGGTGGTTTTATTTATGAGGGTTTATGATATAACTACTTTTGTTTCTATTATTTGTTAATTGAAGTTCTTATAGTTTAAGTTTATATGTGAAATTGAGGTTTCTGAACAGTTGGTGAGGGCGAATCGATTGATCCTTGGTGCTTGATATCGCGTTCTAAGGTGTGTGTTCTAAAACGATTTAACTTCGGTATCGAATTATGGTGGAATTCGATAATATCTTGTGTGTTTCTGAAATTGGTTATTTGAAGTATCATATTGTTACTGAATTGCATGAAATTCTATACGTTTTGGCATAATTTGGGGTTACCATGGGTTGGGGATTGTTTCGACATCAAAAGCATGATTTTTAGGCTGTTTTGGTGTGGTTTCGTGACCACACGGGCGTGTGCCACACACAAGCGGTCCACATAGCCATGTGCAATTGGGAATTTACGGTTTTCGATGATTTTTGGTACCACACGGCCTGGCCACAAGGGCATGTGTCCCCATACGGGCGTGTGAGATCTCCACATGTCCGTGTCTCCTCTGCTATTTAATTTTGGCACTTTTGGACAGTGAGTTACACGTGCTACTTACACGGCAGTGTAACTTGGTCACACGGGCGTGTGTCTCCTCTACATGGGCGTGTAGGCCTCCACACGGCTTAGACACTTCGACACGGTCGGGGTACATGGCCATGAAACCTTATTTTGCAGAATTTTTGTTTTGAGTCATAAACAGTCTGTTTTATGTTTCTGTGTAATTCGACCCTCGTTCAAGCCTCGGTAAGTGTGTTTGAGACTCGATTTAGTTTGGTTCGTGTATATATGTACGTTTATGCGCTTTAATTTTATTGCTCGTTTATGTGATGAATAAGTATAAGTTTATTATTGTTGTCGTAACTAAGTATTAGAATGCAAGTGGTATCAAATCTGAATCTGTTCAACTTGAAATGTTGATGTCTGTTTCTGTATGTTGTCTGCGTAATGTGTGCATTTTTGCATAGTATGAAAATTTTGGGATCTGGTTATGAAGAGAAGGAAAACAGACTTAGCAGTTTTAACTGTAATACTTCTGTATAGCAGTTTATCGCACTATCCTTTACGTATATCAGATCAGCTGTATACAATTACTTAAGTGGGAAGGTCTCATGTTGTGGTGTGTAGGGTAGATGAACCTATTATGGTTCTATGTGGCGTGCATGGTGGACGGGCCTACCATAACCCTTATGTGGTGTGCTGGATGGACGAAGTGGTGTTTGGTTGGTGGGGTGAGATTTTGACTTGTGCATCCGTTCACATCTAAACATCTGGTTGTCAGAATATTTTATCTGTTTGTGTGAACTTTTGGTTATTGACAATATAGTTAATGTCATGTAATATGTTCTGATTATTGCATATGATTGGAACATCATTTCTGTGGTTTGATATTGTATTTGACGCACCGATTGAGACTTTCGTAAGTGATATTTTATACATATGCTTGTTTGAAGTATTTATTGTGTCGCTCCATCTGTTTCCATCTGTTCATGTTTCGGACTCACACTGAGCTCGCGTAGCTCATCTCTATAGTGTTTTTCCTTTCAGGTACATTTCGTGTTTTGGAGCTAGACTTAGCATACCTGAGGTCTTAGAAAGATATGATTTGATTCGGTTTAAGTAAAATCTCATAAGTTTATATGGTTAAATTTTCATCGGTTTGTAAAACGATTATATAAATTGTGGTACAAGTTTTTATGGTGGACTTTCGTAAGGTGTTATTTGGTCGATGAACTTTAGAAGCTGTAGATTTTATTTCAATGTTTGACGCCGGTTAAATATTGTTTCAAACATAATGAACAAAAAGGTTTTCTTGGTTTGAATTAAAATTTTTGTTTCCGCCACATTTGGTGGTCAATGTAACCTTCGTGATTTGGTCTAAACTTCTAGGCCAGGTTTTGGGGTGTTACATACTCCCTTTTAAATGACGGAGTTTTTTGAGGCCTAACTAGGTCTGTGTGAATTAATTTTAGTTTTTCGGTAGCTCTTCATGTTGCTTTTTTTTTTGAAAGGAAGCCTTGCTAGCTTACCAAATTGACATGTTTTGCAGTATGATATATCAGCTTCAAGGTAAGCTAGCCCCTAAACTAGATCCTTCTTTTGCAGGTTTATTACAGCAACATGATTGAAATGTCCAAGCCTTTTTGTGCTACACTTCTACATTGATCTTAGTTGTAGCATAGACTTTTGCTCCTCTAAAGAATCTAGAGCAAAGCTTTTTCCTTCATCATTGCTTGGAATACATCTTTGCCTTCTGCTTCCTTGATTTGACAATGATCGATTTTAAATACAATTTTAAAGCCCTTCTCAAGAAACTGGCCAACACTTAACAAATTTTAATTTATATTAGGTACAAATAACACATCATTGATTAGCTTTGTTCCTGAAGGGCATCTAATTGACATAGTGCCTTTTCCTTTAAAAACAATATAGTCTCTATTACTAATTTATACTTTGGAAATTATTGAAATATCTTGCTCCCTAAAGAGATCACGATCAAATGTCATATGATTTGTACAACCACTATCAATAAATCACTTGTCACTACGACTGTGAGTTGCAAAACAAGTTACTACAAAGAGTTGCTCCTCTTCTTGATCGGCTATCTGTGCAACTTCTTTTTTGTTTGAAGTTGCTTTTGCATATCTTTTGATGATGCCCCATCTTCTGACATTTCTCACACTGCTGGTCTGGCCTTTTCCAGCATTTGAATGGTGGATGACCTTTCTTTCCACAATGCTTGCAAGGAGCAAAAATAGATTTTGTTTCCTATTGATTTTAGAAGAATCAAAACTTGATATTTCCTTCTTTTTCTTTTTTCCTTTGTCTGCCTGATTTGACTGAACTCTTGCAAGCAATGCACCTTCAAAAGGCTTCATCCTCAAAAGTCTTCTCTGTTCTTGTGCCTCCAAATGAGCCTTCATCCTTGCTGTCCAGATATGATAGTCTTTCCCATTGAAAATAGGCAACAATGAATGATTAAAAAAAGGTCAACAATGATTAAAAATAAGCAACAAATTGAAAATAACTAAAAATAGCCAAATTATTTTAACTGCAATAGTCGAGGAAAATCTTGAACAACATATAGCATTAGATAGGATAGTTTTGCATATACCACCCCATCCCCATAGGCCTATTAGATGATTGTCTTCCTCCTCAATCAGCCTCAAAATTGTTTTTTTCTTATCATTTATTTCAATCAATTCTTCAGAAGCACTTCTAAATTGGGTACTCATCAACTTCTTTGTAACATATTCAACAATATCCTTGATGTACTCAGTTTCAGGTCTAGAAAATAATGAAAAAATATGTAAGTATATACCAAATCTAAACCAAAGATAAGTTTGAATATAAGAAGATGAGGAAAATATAGTTACCTATCGAATTTGCCCCCTTCTATATGCCATCCTTTTAATATTCCGACTTTAGCGAAGGCAGCTTTCCATTGTTGTACTTGATGTAGCCTATTTGATTCATGCTCATCAAAGGATGTTTTGAAGCTACCACCAAGATTCCGCACATCAGAAGGATCAACATGGTAAAATATGGGAAGAACAATATGTCCTTGAGTGTCCTTACAATGCATGATATCAGCAAGTTCAGCCAAACATGGTTTTGAAGAAGCATAGTCTACCGATAAAATAATTAGTGAGAGAATAGAGGCTGAAATTGCCCGAGAAAGTGCTTGCGAAAGTTGCTCCCCCTTTTCTAGTGCTTCTTCATCGAAGTAAACATTCAGTCCCTTGTCTTTCAAAGCTTTGAGTAGATAAGCGGTGAAGTTAAGGCGTGTGTCTTCACCTCTGAAGCTCAAGAAAATTTGATGCTTCAATCGACGAGAAGAGGAAGAAGAAGCAATTGCTTGACACAATGCTTGTGAAAGTTGCTCCAATTTTTCTGGTTTTTCATCATGGGAGAAGACATTCATCATTACCTCTTTCAAAGCTTTGAGTAGATGAGTGATGAAGTTAAAGCATGTGAAGAAGAAGAAGAAGAAGAAGAAGACCTTCATCATTGCCTCTTTCACAGCTTTGAGTGGATGAGTGATGAAGTTAAGGCATGTGTCAGTTTGAGGAGGAGGAGGAGGAGCCATGAAAGAGTATTGATTGTTTGATTGAAGCAAAAGAGAGAAAAATTAAACCAAGGGAGCTTTGGTTTGCTTTGTTTCACTTTGGTTTCCTTTGCCTATTCTTATACTTCTGAATCATATACGTTTTAAATCTCCATCAACTGGGAAGAGATGTTCAGCTCGTTATCTTCCACTCAACTAGTTAAGGGTTGGTTGCTTTCTTTGTTTCCTCTTCCTTGTTTTTGTTTAGAATGTTTTTGTTTTCTTCGAAGAGATGATTTTTTTTCATTGTTTCTTACAACGGATTTTTGTTCTTTTCGTAAAACAGAATAATTAAACAAATCAAAATTATTAGAAGAGTTCGTTTTCCTTATATTTCTTACAACTATTTCTGGATGTAGTTGCTATTTGTTATCTTTTCCTCGTCGATATTGGGTTGGTGTTTAGAGTACCGTGGGTGCAAGATCGAATATCTGGTTCACCCTCTTTCGTCAGTTAGTTGATCCGTAGATACTGCTTCCCTTAAATAAATAAATAAATAAGAGTGAAAATTGCTAAAGGGTTGTTATTTAACTCTTGGGCAAATTTCCGACTTCTTTTCCCCTTGATTTTCGTTGGCTCCAATTGACCATTGATGACCAGGTCCTCGAAGAAGGCTTGAGTACTTATGGTGAAATGGTGGAATCTGAGATAAATAATGATGATGAGACTGGAAGATCTCGAGGCTTTGGAATGATTACTTTGGTGATGAAATAGAAGCTCTTAAAAGCTTACTTGTTCCTCCTTTTCTTTGTATTGGCAAAGCTCCAAGCATAATGGGCTCTCCAAGGATCTGCTATTAATTCCACTTGACTCTTTGTTTTGGTTAACATATATTATGTTTCATTAAACTCTCAAGGATCTGCAAGTAAATACCAAACACTTTGATCAATATAAAAGCATAGGCTGCAACCTAAAAGAAATACCAATCTGACATATACGGATTAGTTGGAAGGTTTATATCAGCTAACATGAATAAAAAAAATCAGAAATCTTGTAATCACGAATTGATTAAAGGAAATGTAAACCATAAATCAATGGATTTATATATCATTGAAGGAAAATGCAGTGACTCTGATATAAAATATGTTTATATCTCTAATTACACCATAGTTCTAGAGTTCAAATACCCCACAACAAAATGAATGATCAGACTAGGATTACGATATTACTAGCATTGAACCTAAGAAGCACCAGACATACTGCTACAGTCGAATCCATAATAAGAAGATTAAGAAAAGACCTTTACCCTGTTAACCCATCATTATCTATATTGAGATGTTACAATGATTCTACTTTCATCACCAAAATATTTAACACCTATACAATCTACTAATCTGGGTCATTAACATCATCAATGAAGACAAAAGACCTGAAGAAAGTCCTTTACCCTATTAACCCATCGTTTTCTATTTTGGGATGTTACAATGGCTCTACTTTCATCACTAAAATATTTAACACCCATACAATCTATCTAATCTGGGTCATTAATATCATCAAGGACAACAAACCTGAAGAAAGTCCTTTTCCTTATTAACCCATCTTTGTCTATCTCGAGATGTTACAATGATTCTACTTCCATCACTAAAATATTTAACACCCATACAATCTATCTAATATGGGTCATTAACATCATCAATGACAACAAAAGACCTAAGAAAGACCTTTACCTTGTTAACCCATCTATCTATTTTGAATATGATTGTTTTTTATGTATGCTTCTACAAACTTGTTCGATAGATCTCGAAAATGAACAGAAGGATTCAACAGCTTGAATGCAAATGTAGAAAATAGTTGAAGAGAGTCATTCTCATTTAACTTCTTTACCTCGTACATTTTGTCAGCTCCTCCATTCTTAAGCACTTGTCAGCAAGGGTAGTTTTGCCAATACCACCCATTCCCCAAAGTCCTATTACACGACTGTCTTCTTGATCAATCAGTCTCAAAATCGTCCTTGTTTTATCATCTATTCCAACCAATTCTTCAGAAGCACTTCCAGCCTTGCTGTTCATCAACTTTTTTATAACATATTCAACAATATCCTTAATGTACTCGGTTTCAGGTCTAGCAAATAACCAAAATAAAAATATAATTATATATAAAATCTAAAACAAAGATAAGCCAAATATAAAAAGATGAAAAATGTATAGTTACCTATCGAATTTGCCTCCTTCTATATGCCACCCTTTTAATTTACCAACTTCAACAAAGGCGGCTTGCCATTGCTGTACTTGATCTAGCTTTTCTGATTCATGGTCATCAAAGGAGGTTTTGAATCTCCCAGCAAGATTCCGTACATCAGAAGGATCAACATGATAAAAGATGGGAAGAACAATATGTCCTTCAGGATCCTTGCGGTCCATGATGTCAGAGAGTTCAGCCAAGCATGATTTTGAAGAAGCATAGTTGATAGACAAAACGATGATTGAAAGATTTGAGGTTGCAATTGCTTGAGAAAGTGTTAGTGAAAGTTGGTCCCCTTTTTCCAGTGTATCTTCATCGAAGAAAACATTGATTCCTATGTCTTTCAAAGCTTTCAGAAGATGGCTGGTAAAATTAAGGCGCGTGTCTTCTCCTCTAAAGCTCAAGAAAACTTGATGCTTCATTTGACGAGAAGACGAAGAAGACGCCATGAAAGAGTTTAGATTGTGTGATTGAAGCAAAGGATAGATTGCGTGACTGAGGCAAAAGACGGACTTTTCTTCATTTATTTTGGTACCTTCGAAGAAAATACCAAAAGATTGAATGTGTTATCTTCGACACACTGGATTTTTCTTTCTACATTGCTATTTACAATGGATTTTTGTTTTTTCGTAAAACAAAGCTAGATTTCATTTAATTTTCTTCATTGTTTTCTTCATCTCTTGGATTTTAGGTATTAACTAAGCCTAATAAATTTTTTTAAAAAACTAATACAAATTTATTTTTTAATATTAATTTGAATGAGTTGCGATTTAATGGTATCTATCTCTTGTGGTTCAACCTATGAACCACACTAAATTAAATTTAGCAATACGAAATTGCTATTTACTCTAAAATTAATTACTTACTTTTATGAATAATCGTATAAAATAAATAGGAAAAATTAAACCGATAATCCCTCAATTATAGGAGTTTTATTCGATCACGAAGTATAAAAGAAAATTTTTTAATCCCTAATGTTTTTGAGATTTGATTTGTTGGTCACTCTACCATTTAATTGTTATCTTTTTCTTTATTTGTATAATAATAAATTTAGTTCTCTATTATTTGTACATTTTATCAATTTTGGTTTCTAACCTTTAATGTTGATATGTTTTGTTAATTTAGTCTTTATTCTAAAAAACTCAAATTAAAATTAAAAATTAAAAATTCAACGTTTATAAGTACCAAGTTGGGAGGAGGTGCCAAGTCCAGGAGCCAAATTAGTATTTGAGTCATAAACTCATTATAATTTTTTAAATTTTTATAATTCTTTTAAACCTTTTAGAATCAAGATTAAATTGATGAGAATGTGTAAATGTTGAGAGTTAAACATATTGAAATTTATAAAATTAAGACTAAACTAATAGAATAGGTAAACATTGGAGAACTAAAATTATTATTATGCTAATAAAAAAAGCCACGTGAGCCTCCATTAATGATTTGATGATTAATTGACTAAAAAATAAAAATAAAAATGTTAGTGACTAAATTCAAATTTGTTATAATTAGATGACCAAAATTTTGAAAATAGTTGTCATAATTGGATGACTATTTGTGTATCTAAATGAATCAATTTCAACAATAGATTGACAAAAAAAAAAAAAAGAGAGTCAAATTTGAAAATACTTGCAATTAAATTGAATATTTTATAATTCAACATAATTAAGTGAATATGTACCCTAACAAATATCGTTTCATTCAATAATCTCTAATCAAATACATTAATTTAAGTGACAAAGCAATTGGTTTGATGATAATAAGTAGATTAAATTTGTGTAGTAGTTTACGTAATAAAAAATAGATGGATGGGGCCATGGGGTCATTACTTACACTAAGAAAATCACTAGTGGAATGCCTTGGGCATATTCTACAAATTTGTTTGATATATCTCGAAAAAATCAACAGTAGGAGAAATAGAAAAAAGTTGAAGAGAGTCGTTCCCATTTAACTTGTTTATCCTCATGTATTTGGCTTAACTCCCCATTCTTAGTACTTTTCTATCTCTAATTTTTAAGATTACCTAATTTTACAATCCAATTAAAATGATAATTTAAAAATTAACTTACAGACCAATTTCGATGTTGCATCCTTTCAATTCCAAAACAGAGTAAAACTCTGGAATTTTAATTATCAAAAGGGAAATTTGATTCAAGTTTTAGCCCAAACCGATGTAACAATCAAGTTTAATGGCTGTACCATGAAACCAACTCCTCACTTTGAAGTTCCAACCAAACCAAAATTATTTCGATTTGCTACTACTTTCTTTTTTCCAAGTGATTATGTCGGGTTCCTCTATGGGGTAAACATAAAAGCTCATCAATCTCGAAAATGAAAATTGTGATAGGGTTGGCATTGAAAATAGCATCCAAGCTCCATGTGTTCATTTAACCTCGACCAGTTATTGGTCCAACTAGTTAGTCTGGTTCAAAAAACACCAATTTTAATCGATAAAATAATTATTATTTTTATCTTATCAAGTCGAGTAATTAGATGATGAAGATTGAAAACAAAATTAATTGTCAACGTCTTAATTTGAAGGAGACAAATTTCAATCATTGTTAGTATTGCTACATAAACAGAAAGAAATAATGTGAAAGAAAAAAAAATTAAAGAATTAAAAAATATATTTTTATGTTTATATGATGTGACGGTTTATTATTGGTTAAGATTTTTTAAAAAATATATAATATTTTGATGTAAAATGAATAACAGAAAAATAATTTAAATAACATTTATGATAACGAAAAAATAGATATCAATTCAATTTTATAAAGTAATAATTGGTTAACTTAGCATGACAATGTGATCTTCCTTTATTTTTATTTTGAATAATTGAATACGAAACCTTTGGGTTGATTTTATTTTCTTTGTTTTTCTCCTCTTTAAACCTTTCTTCTTGGAATCAAATGTACATTGATAAAAATATGAAGCCCATTGGAAGACCATGACTTTGAGATTACTCTTTATATTTATAATCATCCCAACTAATTTAGTCAATAACATATATATTATTTGCATCACAATTTTGTCCCATTGGAAGACCATGACTTTGAGAGTACACATCAATCACCAAACCCCAGCAGAACACATTCAATATAAAACTGAGTGCATAAGGATCAAATTCATATGGTATATACTGCAATGGGTAATTAAATAAATAAACAAAGCCGGCCAACCTCTTTTCAACCTTTCTTCATTGGAATCAACTGTATAAATATTAAAAATAATATGAAGCGTAGTTTATCAAGTAAAGTTGACAATGCTCTTATGTTTAGAATAATTTGCTAAGCTAAAGTCATCGCCTGTGCTTCTGTCTAACAAAATCACTTTCAATCTCTTTCCCATTTAATAAAACCACTTTCACTTCCTACGATAGAAGCAAAGCAAATCAAAGTTCCCTCTCTTTCATGGCGTCTTCTTCTTCTCCTCCTCCTCCTCAAGTGAAACACCAAGTTTTCTTAAGCTTCAGAGGTGAAGACACACGCAAGAACTTCACCAGTCATCTACTCAAAGCTTTGAAGGACACGGGATTGAATGTCTTCTTCGATGATGAAAAACTAGAGAAAGGGGAGAAACCTTCAGATGCACTTTCTCAAGCAATTGCAGCCTCAAATCTCTCAATCCTCGTTTTATCTAAAGACTATGCTTCGTCAAACTCATGCTTAGGTGAACTTTCTGACATTATGGATCGCAAGCGTAAGCCCACTGACAAACATATTGTTCTTCCCATCTTTTACCATGTTGATCCATCCCATGTGCGAAATATCGGTGGGACTTTTAAGACATCCTTTGAAGAACATGAATCAAAGAGGCCAGTTGATGAAGTGAAGCGATGGAAAGTCGCCTTCACTGAAGTCGGTACATTAAAAGGGTGGCATATAGAAGGCGGCAAATTCGATAGGTAACTATATAAATACACGTACATTCATCTTCTTATATTTGACATATCTTTCTTTTTACTGTTGATTTTTTCAATTGTTTACTAGATCTGAAACTGAGTATATTAAAGATATGGTTGAATATGTTTTGAAAAAGTTGAATAGTAATTGTGAAAGTGTTTCTGAAGAATTCGTCCGAATAGATGATCAAAAAAGGAAGCTTTTGGCGTTGATTGAGCAAGCAGACATTCGTGTAATAGGACTTTGGGGAATGGGTGGTATTGGCAAAACTACCCTTGCTGATGTTGTATATAAGGAAGTCTCTCCAACGTTTGAAAGTCATTGGTTTCTTCAAAATGTTAGTGACAAAATAAAAAATAAAGGGAATGAAATTGTACGAAATGAACTTCTTTCCAAAATATTAGAGGAAAAAGAAATTTGTATTGATACCCCTTCCATAGGATACGCTTACAATGAGAGGTTGAACAATAAAAGTGTACTTCTTGTCCTTGATGATATTAGAGACCCAGACCAAATAGATTTTATGGGTGTTAAACATTTTGGTCCTGGAAGCAAAATCATTGTAACATCTAGAGATAGACATATACTTAACAATGGAGGAGCTGATAAAATACATGAGGTAAAGAAGTTAAATGCGAATGACTCTCTTCAACTTTTTTCTACATTTGCATTTAAGCAGTTGAATCCTGCTTTTGATTTTCGAGATCTATCACGCAAGTTTGTAGAATACGCCCAAGGTAGTCCACTTGCTCTTAAAGTTTGTGGTTCTAAACTATACAAAAAGTCTAGAAAAGAATGGGAAAGCGAGGTGGATAAACTGAGGGAATGCGCGCAACCAAAAATTTCACAGATTTTGGAGGGTAGCTTTGAGGGGCTTGATGAGATAGAGAAGAATATATTTCTCGATATTGCAATCTTCTTTAAAGGGGAACGAAGAGAAAATGTAGAAGAAATTCTCAATTGCTGTTATAAGGGTGTAGATGGTGTAATAAGGAGCTTGCTCGACAAGTGCTTACTTGATACCAAAAGTTATTCCGAAATTTCTATATATGATATGCTTGAAGAGATGGGTAGAGACTTTGTTCGTCAAGAATCTAGAAGACCTGAAGAGCAAAGTAGATTATGGAATCCTAAAGACGTGGATCAAGTGCTCAAATATAATAAGGTAAGTGCTAAATTTCTTTAGATTGTATATGTTTTTCATATATTTGTTGATTTAACAAGTGTATAAATTCAATTAATTAACAATTTTAATTATTTGTAGTTATTTTCAAATTTTAACTTGAATGTTCTTTTATTGGTTATTAGGGACTGAATTAACTAAAGGAATAAAGGTATGGATGTCTCCTACTGATATTCGACGGATAAGCCCTACTGCTTTACAGAACATGCACAATCTTCGATTTATCTACTTTTCTTTGACTAAATGGGTTCGGGGATATGCTTATGACCAAGTTGATGATATTGCATACCTTCCTAATGAGTTAAGGTGTCTTTGTTGGGATTATTACCCCTTCAAATCTTTATCATCAAATTTTAATCTAAAGAATCTTGTCATATTAAAAATACGAGATAGCAATGTGGAACAATTTTGGGATGAAGATAAGCATCAGGTATATACTATTTTACTTTCTTCATTCAAGATTTTAAGAAAAAGGTTTTAAAATTGATGTATTTATGAATCATATGATGGCATCTTATTAAAAATTTTTAAAAATAAATACTAAATATTTTATTTTTAGAAGAAACAATTCATTTGATGTATTAATGGTGAATGAATTTATACTACAGCAACACATCAAATATCTTATACTAATTTATTTTTGAAGTAATATAGCTAATTTATATTATCATTTGGTACAGGATCTTGTTAATTTAAGGCAAATCATGTTTCTTATTGCAAAAAATTAAGAAAGATCCCTAATCTATTACGAGCCATCAACCTTAAAACAGTTATCTGTAGTTGGTGTGATAATTTGGTTGAAATTCCATGCCTCGATCATTTGGAATCTCTAGATGAACTTAATTTTGAGGGATGTTGTAATCTCAAGATGTTTCCCAGGGTCCCAAATATCTTTTCGGATTTAGATTTGTCGAATACTGGAATAGAAGAAGTGCCTGATTCAATTGGGTATCTCGACATGCTTGAATGTTTGGATTTGTCACACTCAAAAGTCCAAAGTGTATCAAGCAATATTTTAAAGTTGAAAATCTTGACGATCTGGATCTTAGTTATTCCATGATCACTAAATTCCCGGAAACCCCAAAGAACTTAACGAGCTTAAACTTAAGTGGGACTAAAATCAAAGAAGTGTCCTTGTCTTCCAACCCTCTAAGTAATCTTCGGGAGTTGGATTTGGGCTTCTCAAGCATTCAAAAGCTACAGTGCAATATCGCCCTCTTATGTTCAGGAGAGACAACAGTTGATGCGCCCTCACCAATCTTGAGGTTTAAAAGCCTTGGATGTTTGACAATGCATGAATGCAACAGTCTTAAATTACTCTCCGAGCTTCCTCCATATCTGCGGCAATTGGATGCGAATTACTGCCTATCGTTAGAAGAAGTATCGTTCTCAGCTCAACATCAAGATCTATATGAACTCCATTCTAGTTTTGATCATTTTGACTGCTTCATGTTATTCAGCAATTGCTTCAGCTTGAATCAAGATTCAATTGATAACATTGCGGTAAATGCCATGCTCAAAATTAGATTCCTAGCCAAGAAATGGGTATCAAAATATCATCTTCGTCCACCAGTTTTTTATTCATATTTTCCGGGAAACGAAATTCCATCAAAAAAGTTCGAATATCAGAGCAATCATTCTTCCTTAACCTTGAAGACAGCCCCAAATGGGTGTAGTGGGAGCAGATTCTTGGTTTTTTCCATCTGCCTTGTGGCTGACCTCACTGAACTTCTCTTGGATTGTTCTGAATTTATCTGTGAATGCCAATTGACAGCTGCTAGTGGTACTCGTCATGAAAAGTTCAAAAGTGTGTGGCAAGGCAAGCAATATCATAGCGCATCGATGGGGTGCATGGGCGACCACGTGTTGATCCTATTTGGTGGTGTTATGGTTAAAAAAGACGAGGGTTATGAGCAGGCATCATTTGAATTCTACCTCAAATACTTGGGCGAAGAAATTATGAAGGTGAAGAAATGTGGTGTAGATGTATCTTACGTAGATGAAGAACCTAAGCCCCAATCCACAACATAAAGGGGCTAGGCACACTTAAACACAAGTAAGCGGGTTTCATTTCATTTAACTTGTGAGGAAATAAACTGCTTTAGAACCAAAATGACATCTAACTTGCACTGCTTTAGAAATTGCTATACCATTTTTTCAAGAAACTGAAACCTTTTAGTTCTACCATGTAAATGCTAAAAGTAGAATTTGTGATAATTCTGCATAACAAGGGAAATTTGTAAAAGAGTTTAAGGGTTGAATCTCTTTCTAGAAATTATAGTTTGTGGCAGTTTCTTATTTATTTATTTAAGAGTTTAAGGATTGTGTCTATTTTTTTTTTATTTTTTGCAGGTACAAAGTAGATTGTGAAGGAAATTGGAGGGCAACTGAATATTTGAATAGAGTAACGAAAAGGTTCTGCTTTGGAGTTCATAAAAATATCCAGAGGAGGACATGGTGGGCACCCGAATTCTGATATTAAGATTCATACTTCAATTTCTTTTTTGACAGTTGACTTGTTATTGCTTGGTTTTCATAGGATCAGTGATGGACATCATTCAGCTTCATTGTTTAGTTTCTGGCATTGGTGCTTATGACATAGGCAGAGTAAGTAGAGATTTGATCATCTTGTATCCCAATACTCACTGCATTTTCATTCAATGGTATATTGACTCATTGATATACATTTCATGTTTCGTTTAAAAGCTAGTGATTGATCACCTGATTTCTGATTTTTATTAATGTTAATCAGAAAGTTTGGTTTTTTTCTTATAACTTAGGCTTTTATGTTGATGTAAGACTAGGTGGTTGGTATTTGTTGTGCATTATCTTTTAGAATTATATAACTTTGATCTCTAATGGTCTCAATGTCAAGGTTGTGACCAATGCAAAACAAAATTTAGCTAACATTATAGATGTGCTTTTTAGTGACAGAGTTTAATGAATTGTAGTATAAGTCAGCCAAAACCTAGAGTTTAAGCTTTGACTTCATAAATTTGATACTATCAGGGGAACGAAGACAAAACAACGAGTGTAGAGGGAATAAATGGCAGATCCTTGGAAAGGCCATTATACAGAAAACGAGGAACAAGTAAGCTTTTAATTTCTTCTGATGAATGCTTGCTTTATATTGTGGTTGAACTAAGATCTTGAGGCAGTAATGCAACTTGTCAACAGCTATGCCTTATGGTTTTGGAGCTTTAGAGGAAACATGTGCTCTTGGCAATTTAACCTTCCTGGAGAGGTAAATTACTTTTGATTCATTGTGATTTTTTAGCAACCTTACCTCATGGCCTTCTTTTTCCTGATTTATCAATGCATCATATAAATTCAGAATTGGCAGAGATTGCTTTTTCCCTTAACTTGTGGAATGGACACATGAAGTTGGAGATTATTTTCAATGGCAACCTTGGACAGTATTGGTTCTCCTGCTAGATTGTACCGATTTTGTTTGAAGAGAAGAATTGGTTTCATGGGAGACCAATTGGAGTTGAGAGCAGGTGGAAGAGATATTGTGTCGGCTTGAATTTCTTCTATTGAATGCTTGCTTTATATTTGTGGTTGAAGTGAGATATTGAGGCAGACTGCAACTTGTTAAAAATCATAATAATAATAAATTACAAATTTTACAACCAAAAATAAAAATCATAATAAATAAATTAAAATTTAAAAAAATTATCAATAAATCCGAGACGAGACCTCCGTATGCGAGTCCGATACTTTCCTTGAGGATTATCTATAAGAAATAAACTAAAGGGATGAGCTTGAAAAGCTTAGTGTGAGTCTTAACAAAATAAAAAATATAACCACATTCAAACAGTCAAAATTTACAATGAAACATGACAAGATAAGAAAAGCAAACTTTAAATGCATGGGCATGCTCATATGAATCGATGCAAAGATCCTACCTATCCATCCACTACGCACCATGAGTTTCTCAGAACTTATCATCCAAACATCAAAAACAGTCAGAGCCGAAGTTCAATGTGGATAAACCACCACTAACAATGCGCAGTTAAACTACCAAAAGTTTGCAGACAAGCTACCAGTAAGTTGCAATCAAGTAGTCGGTACTTCAACAATACTCCGGGGGTGCAAATATACTGCCAATGCAATAATATTGCAGATAAACTGTCAGTACTCCACGGAACTCCGTCACCAATCAATCCCAAACCCATGTAATGTAGTATGACATGTAAAACAATGCAACAAATCATGCTTTAATAGTATTAATTTCAATATGGTGGCATGCTTAACATGGATTCAGTAGAACAATATCAATGGTATGTCTTGCATACATTCAATAAGACAATATCGGTGGCATGCTTATCAAGCAAGTAACACACAATGTAACAGTCAATAGCATTCAGTATAACAATATCAATGGTATGCTTATCAGCTATAGATTGAGCAACTATCGATTGCTTCTTTGAACTCTAAAAGAGTACCCCAAATCAAAGTGAAAAGAAATAACCAGAGGTACTTCGCATATCATCCACTGATCCAACTGTTGGTGTAATGAACAGCAAGCAACAAGTTTAGCTGAAGCTTGAGAAGCAAGCCTCGTGACTTGCAAAAGAAACAAAAGCAAAAACTAACAGAAAATGAAAGCAAAGCTAAGAACTATGAAGTATATGGAAGAAAACTTCATAAGATTTCATTCAAATCTGAAAAATGGCATAATACCAATACATAAACCAAGAAATCAGCTTGTCAAAATCAATATGGTAACCTAACCAATACCTACTACCACTAATTAAGCTTTGAAACAAGTAAAGCTTAACTTGTACATTTGAATAAAGCTAAAATAATCAGCTCAATCACTATCAAAAATACATAAAATATCAACCTAACATAGTTCAAAAAGAACTTGATTACATTATTGCATTAACTAAGAGTTACAAAAACAAACAAAACATCAAAACCTTCACATGCAATAACAGCTTCAGCATGGTTCGATTGCATGACATGTCTGCTACTGCTTTTGTTGCTGCATGTGTTGCATGGAAACTAACTTCAACACTCCTCTTTAGTTTCTATGCTTGTAACACCCATCTGCTTCCATAATTTTATAAACCTTGGCACATTAAGAGCCTTTGTGAAGATGTCTGTAATTTGCTCTTCTGAATTGCAATGAACCAGCTCTATTTCATGAGCTTGCTCCATTTCCCTTATCACATGTAGCTTAATGCTGAAGTGTTTAGTTCTTCTATGGAAAATAGGGTTCTTTGCAATTGCAACAGTAGACTTATTATCACAATATATCTCCGTTGCTTCTCTCTGATGTAGATTCAAATCAGCTATAATTTTCCTCAGCCATATGGCTTGATTAACTGCAGTAGTAGCAGCAACATATTCAGCTTCTGCTATTGGTTGTGCCACAAGATTTTGCTTCCTCGAGCTCCAACAAAATATGCCTGAACCAAGGGTGAAAGCATATCCAAAAGTGCTCTTCATATCATCACTCGAACCAACCTAGTCACTGTCAGTATAGCCTATTAACATCAAACTTTCACTTTGTTATACAAAGACACCATAGTGAGAGTGCCTTTGATGTACCTTAGCACTCTTTTTACTGCTTGAAGGTGCTACTCATTGCAGCAATGCATAAACCTTGATAACATACTAACAGCAAACATGATATCAGGCCTAGTAGCTGTTAAATACAATAGACAACCAACTAGGCTCCTATAGGAAGGCTCACTGACTTATTCATTAGCCCCTTGGCTTGACAGCTTCACTCGAAAAGTTATAGGAGTGCTTGTTTTCTTGCAGTTCTCCATTGAAAACTTGGATAGAACCTTTAAAGCAAATTTCTTCTGTCCCAAGAAGATTCCTCCTTCTGTTTGGTACACCTCCATTCCAAGAAAATAAGTCATAAGGCCCAAATCAGACATCTCAAACATGTTGATAAACCGTAAAAGTAACATATTTTAATCCCACATTTAGTATGCTTTTGGATGAATTATCCCTGATTTATGTAAAAAGGTGCTCTTAATCCTTTCTTTTCATGTCTTATACTCATGAAAACACCCAAGGATAAAAAAGACGTAAAACAGGCTTAAAACGGGCCAATTTGGGCCAAAGAAGAAATCGACACGGCCTGAACTTCAAGCCACACGACCGTGGCTCTCCAATTATTTAGAACACGGCCTGTCCCCGATTTACACTGCCGTGCCCCAATCGACAAGTCCGAACACGGCCTGGCCATGACTTACACAGGCGTGTGCTATGGGCGTGCCCCTGCCGCGGGAAAGAACAATTTCACTCGGATTTGGATGCTTGAAGGCAAAGAAACATACTCCTAAGTCTACTTAAACACCCTAGTAGTAATTCTACTTGAAGGAGATACTTAGGAGCCAAGTAAAGTATCTCAAAGCCTATATAAACACCCCAAGGCAGCTATTCTAAGGGCACGTGAAGTTTGGTAGAAGCCTTCTGCCAGAGCTTTCATTTAGGGAATTACTCGAAGATAGCCAGTTGATCCATCTCAAAAAGCCGGAGTTCTACTCAAGACGGAGGATCTTTCCTTCAATTCCTTCAGGGAGTTTTAGGGATTTTTTTATGTTTTGTTTTATCTTTTCTGTTGAGATGTTTTCTTATTTTGTTATGAACTAAACCCTTGAGATACTTGAAGGGGATGAAACCTAGATGAATCTTGTTATTTGATTTTTGAGTTTTATGATAAGTACTTAGTTTGTTCTTAATTATGTTGCTTAATCTAATCTAATCTGCTTAGGTGGAGGAGGAATAGACCCTGCCTAAGAGTAGATCTAGCATAATTAAGCGGAGTTGATCGCATGCCTAGAGATAGGGTGACGAGATTTTGCCGGATTAGGGTGAAACATAATATGTGTAACAGTCCGTTTATGACCCTAATCGAAATAGTGGTTTCGAAACCACGAATCCAAATTAGAAAGGAATAATTTTATTAATTTTTTTATTTTTATTTATTACTATTTTCGTGTTTAACAAATATGTTTAAACACGTGCTAAAATTTTGTTGAGTTAATTCATTACTAATGTGAATAATTTAGTAAAGGATTTGATTGAATAAGTATAAAAATATTAGCTATTTTGAAAGTTAGGATTAAATTGAATAGGCTTTCTCTTGATTGGTCTTTAAGTGGCAATTTGGCCATCAAGAAGAATGATGGTGGACGGCAACAATGAGATAGAATTATTAAGGAGTATTTTATTATTTTATAAAGTGTTAGTGGGGTAATAAAATATATGTGAATGCTAATAAAATAAGAAAAACATATTCTTTTTTTTCATCTCTTTCTTCCCCATCTTCTTGACGGAATTATCAAGGAAAGAGGAAGCTTAAACTTTCATTTCTTTTCGGTTTTGCATGTCTTATAAAGGTAAGCATTCAAGCTTAATTTCTATGAATTTTTACATTTTTAAACAAGTTAGCTTAAATACTATCAAGCCTATGTGGAAATTTTAAAGTTTAAAGCATGATAAAGATTCGGCCATGGATGAATGATTTTGCTTTGTTGAGTTTGATGGTGAAATGTTATGCATATGTATGAAATTAATATGTTTTAAATAGGAAATGTTAGATAAATGGAGTATGATAACATAAATCATGAAAACTTATGATTGAGGGTGTAAATTTCTAAATAAGTGAATGGTATATACTTGTAGGAGGATAAGGAAAATTCGGTGCTAAAGGGATTAATTCAAATTCCATATATTTTAAATTTTATGCTTTGGGGACTAATTAGTAAAATATGTAAATTCTTAGGATAAAAAGGGGAATTATATAATTTCGGGTGAGGGTCAAATTGAATAGCATTTTAGAACTTGAATGAGCTTAAGGATTGTTCGGCATTGCTTAAATATATATATATAAATATATATATATATATATATGTATATACATATATATGTGTGTGTATGTGTTTCGCCACATTTGAATGAGTGTAAAATTTTATTTATTTGTAAAAATGCAAACTATGATTGGTAGATTGAAAGGATTATTCAATTATGTGTTTAGAGTTAAAAATGGATGTAATGTTAATTGAATGGACTCTTTTCAAATTTTATTTTAGAACAAGGACGGAAAGAACCGGAATCTGATCGTGGGAAAGCTAAGTTAATCGAGTAACCGGAAAATTTTAGCTTCTCAACTACCAAGTAAGTTTATAAGCAATTGGTTTTAAATGAATAAGTATCAAATTGAAAGGTACATTTTTAATGAAATTATGTCTTAAATATTGATTACCGAATGAATATGGTGATTTTTATTTGATGGCCGAATGTGATAGTACTAAGGACATGTGATTATTTGTACCAATTTCTTAATTGAGCGAATTCTATATATATATATATATATATATATAGCTATTTAAATGTTACCAATGTGATGGAGTATAGAATAAATATTCGTGTTGGCCGAATATATTTGTGCCTTAGGTATGAAATTTTGGGATGTTTGGATTGAATACATAATTACAAATTGATTAGTAGTTAATTGTGGAGCATGAAATGAGTAATGGTAGGGATTGAATGAATTACTATATGTATAATTGAGTAAGGCCGATTATGATAGTAAATTATAAGAAAAGTGGTTTGGGTTGAATGTGTGTAATCATGTATGTTCATATTTATCATATGTGAATTTGTATGATGCGAATAAATGGGGGTTTGATAATAAGCACTGTGTGTGCGAAAATGCTAAGTAACGGCTCTATGTGAGCGATATGTTACGGAAACTTGCACTGTGTGTGCAGAGATGTTAAGTAACGGCTCTATGTGAGCGATACGTTACGGGAAACTGGCACTGTGTGTGCGGAGATGTTAAGTAACGGCTCTATGTGAGCGATACGTTACGGGGGCACTGTGTGTGCGGAGATGTTAAGTAACGGCTCTATGTGAGCGATACGTTACGGGGCACTATGTGTTTGAGATGTTAAGTAACGGCTCTATGTGAGCGATACGTTACGGAAGTCGGCACTATGTGTGGGGAAGTTAAGTACTGGCTCTATGTGAGCGATACGTTACAGACTTGTGTTACGTGTGCAGGTTTTCAGATTTTCCTAAAAGACGAAAAATGCTTAATAGAGGTAAACGAGAGTGACAGGTTTGTATATGTTATACGATAGTTCATTTTGATGTAAATTGGGTAAGCTATTTTGGTATGGAAACGTAATATGTGAAACCTTGGATTTATTTTGGAGACCAAATAGAAATGATATTGAATAATGATGATATATTATGTGTATGGATGTTACGATATAATCCATTTTAAATTAAGTTAATTAGAAACTATTAAATTGCTTGGGTATATTTATACACTATCTTTTGCTTATAACTTACTAAGCTTTAATAGCTTACCGTGGTGTATTTGCTCATGATTTAGATCCTTGGAGTGGTAGCTCGCATTCGGAAAGCATTGTCGAAGTCAAGTGCACTATCATCTACTTTTGGTATCAAATTTCATCGTTAAACCTTGAAATTATTGCATGTATAAGCTTGAATATTTTTGGTCTCTCGTTTGGTTGATATGTATATAAGAGCCATATGAAATTGGCTAAATTTTTGGTTGTATTGAACTTACATGATAGTCATGGATAAAGCTTATTATAGAATGGTATGTTGTGAAGAGTGGTGTTCAATGTTTGTTAATATGAGATAATCTAAGAGTCTAGATTTTTGAATGGTGATTGATAAATTCGGCATATGATTATAAGTAAAGCTAAGTGACTATGAAATGTTGGTAGGAGTTATATAGTGTATATGTACATGCTACCATTGATACATGTTTGGCCTTGAATACAATAAAGAATACATAAAATGGTTAAAGCGAATGCATGAAATGGTTGAATGATTAGGTGTATAAGGTATCGTGCCGAATATGGAAAAAAAAAATAATGATGTTAATGAATTAGTTTCTTGGGTTATTATAATTATGGTGTGTGAAATGAGGCATGCTATATACAAAAGTAAAGCATATATGTATTGATGATATATGTTTAATTGTATCGATGATTTTGTAAATGGAATAAACGGATAAGCACTATATGCATGTTCAGTAGTTGTATAGAAATGGTCCAGTAAATAATACATTACTATATGATTGTAATGAGTTCCTATTTGATGAAATAATGTTATTTGTATTGCACAAATAACTGATTTGATAATTGATGAAATATACATGTACATTAACAAGTGATTTTATATGGTGTAATATTTTGTATGAAGTTTAGTAATGCCCGTAACCCTAATCCAGCAACGGAGACGGGTTAGGGGTGTTACATTTGATTGGTATCAGAGCTACGGTTTAGTCGATTCTCGGACTAACGTAGCACATGTGAGTCTAGCTATACATGCCATAAATTATAATGTGATAGTGTGATGACTTCTGACGGTGAAATGTGTTTATTTCTTATATAATAATGGATCCCGATCCCGAGCGAGCTATAGCTGATGATGTCGAGAGTGTGGCTCCTGTTCCCGTACAGGGGACCGTGCCAGAGGGATCTCGACCGGCTAGGAGTAATCCTAATGAGGGGGCTAGGAATGCCTTCTATAGTATGATGAATGATTGGTTCAGTCATTATATACGAACCAATCTGACTATTCAACCACCCTAAAATCCAAATATTCCCCCTGTAGTACCGGTGGTACCTTCAATTATTAACCCTGAAAGAGTAACCAAACCCCTTGTTGATCGCATTAGGAAGCACAGAGCTCAGGAATTTAGAGTTGAAGATGACGATGATGCTGAGAGAGCTGAGTTTTGGTTCGATAACACTGTTCATATTTTCGACGAACTGTCCTGCACACCCGATGAGTGTTTGAAGTGTGCCATATCATTGTTATAGGATTCTGCCTATTACTGGTGGAATACGCTTGTGTCAGTTGTCCCGAAAGAAAGGGTTGCTTGGGACTTCTTCCAAACAGAATTCCGTAAGAAGTATATAAGCTAGTGCTTTATTGACTCTAAGCGTAAAGAATTTCTCGAGCTCAAATAGGGTCGTATGACCGTATCCAAATATGAGCGCAAGTTTGTGCGATTTAGTCATTACGCTCGCAAGTGTGTTTCGTCAGAGGCTGTTATGTGCCGGAGATTTGAAGATGGTTTAAATGAAGATATAAAGCTCCTGGTTGGTATTCTTGAAATTAACGAATTCGTCGTGCTAGTTGAAAGAGCTTGTAAAGCAGAAGAATTGGGGAAAGAAAAATGAAAGGTTGAGCTTGAATCTAGAGATTTTCAGAAGAGATTGACGGGTAAACATTCATAAATAGTAACAAATAAGTTTAAAAATGATGGTAGTCAATCCAAACCCAACACTGGGATTTCTATACGAGACCGAACGGTACTATAGCTCGAGGTAGACTATCTCATTTTGGGGGTAGGAGTGGTGCACAGAGAGGGACTATAGATGCAGTTGTTCGATCAGATACTTGTGTACCGGCTAGGGCTTACGCCATTTGTACCAGAGAGGAGGCCTCATCTCCAGATGTCATTATCGGTATTTTCACTCTCTTTGATACTAGTGTAATTCCTTTGATTGACCCTTATTCAACTCATTCATATGTGTGCGAGACATTAGTATCCAGTAAGACTCTACCTGTTGAGTATACTAAATTCGTGATTCGGGTTTTGAACCCCCTGGGTCGGTGTGTGCTCGTTGATAGGATATGTAAGAATTGTTCTTTAATGATTCGAGACTCGTGTCTTCCTAGCTGATTTGATGATGTTACCATTTGATAAGTTTGATATTATCCTCAATATGGATTGGTTAACTATACACGATGTAGTAGTAAATTACAGATGAAAGACTATTGATTTGAGATCGGGATATTATCAGCTACGAGTTAGAGAATCGGATACACCAAAGACTACTTTTCGAACGAGATATCGTCACTACGAGTTATTGGTGATGCCATTTGGGCTCACTAATGCCCCTGCTATTTTCATGGACTTGATGAATCGGGTATTTGGACCGTATTTAGATCGGTTCGTATTTGTGTTCATTGATAATATATTGATTTATTCACGAGACAAAACTGAGCATGTTGAGCATTTGAGGTTAGTGTTGCGATTTTGCGTGAAACACAATTATACTCGAAACTCAGCAAATGTGAGTTTTGGCTAAATAAAGTTAGTTTTCTAGGGCATGTTATTTCGGCATCAGGCATTCGAGTTTACCCGAGTAAAATTTTGGCCATAATTGAATGGAAGTCCCCGCAGAATATTTTTGAGATTCGTAGCTTTCTAGGACTTGCCGGATATTATAGACACTTCGTAAAAGGGTTTTCTGTGATAGCAGCTCGATGATAAGAATGTTGCATAAAGATGTTAAATTTGAGTGGCCAGAAAGGTGTCAGAAGAGTTTCGATCAGCTAAAAACTTTGTTAACGGAAGCTCCGATACTTGTTCAGCCAGAATCGGGTAAAGAGTTTATTGTTTATAGTGATGCATCTTTAAATGGCCTTGGTTGTGTATTGATGCAGGAAGGTAAATTCATAGCTTACGATCAAGACAGTTAAAACCGCACGGGAGAATTATCCAACACATGACCTTGAATTGGTCGCTATAGTTATGCTTAAAATATGGCGACACTATCTTTTTGGTGAGAAATGCCATGTCTATTCGGACCATAAGAGTCTAAAGTATTTAATGACTCAGAAGGATCTGAATTTGAGACAACGACGATGGTTAGAACTATTGAAAGATTACGAGCTTGTGTTTGATTATCAACCGGGAAAGGCTAATGTAGTTGCTGATGCATTATTTGCTTTGCTTACAATGAATGCAAATCTAGCTATGACCGATGATGGTGTACTCATTGCTGAATTAAAGGCGAAACCATTGCTTATGTAACAAGTTTGAGAAGATCAGGATATCAATAATGATTTAAGAGCAAAAAAAAAAAAAGAAGTCAGTGTGATTCAAATGGGAAATTAGAATTTTTAATATATGATGAAGGGTGTCTATGGTTTAAGAATCGGATATGTGTGTCTAAGAACTCTGAGTTGATTCGAATGATTTGTGAAGAAGCTCATAATGGTAAATTGTCGATTCATCCGGTAGCACAAAAATGTATAACGACTTGAAACAACATTACTGGTGGCATGGTAGGAACCGAGACATCTTAGATTATGTGACAAGGTGTTTAGTATGTCAACAAGTGAAAGCCGAGCATCAGGTGCCGTCGGGACTACTTCAACCAATTTTGATACCTGAGTGGAAGTGGGATCGAATCACGATGGATTTTGTATCGGGGTTTGCCGATGTCGAGTAAGAAAGATTTAATCTGGGTTATTGTTGATAGATTGACAAAATCGACTCATTTCATTTCGATTGTGCGGTTGCACGGAATATCTGTTTCTATTGTTTCGGATAGAGATCCAAGGTTCACGTCGCGGTTTTGGAAGAAATTACAGGATGCTTTAGGTACTAAACTACATTTTAGCATAGCTTTTCATCCACAGACCGGTGGTCAATTTGAACGAATCATTCAAATACTTGAGGATATGTTGAGATGTTGCGTCCTCGGGTTTGAAGGTACGTGGGAGCGATACTTACCTTTGGTTGAATTTGCTTACAATAATAGTTTTCAATCTAGTATCAAAATGGCACCCTACGAAGCTTTGTACGGTCGTAAGTGTTGTACACCATTGTACTGGACCGAGCTCAGTAAAAACAAGATACACGGGGTTGATTTGATTAAAGAGACTGAACAGAATGTGGCGGTGATCCGTGATAGTTTAAAAGCTGCATCAGACCATCAAAAGTCATATGCCGATTTGAAACATAAAGACATTGAGTTTCAGATTGGAGATCGAGTATTTGTTGAAAATTTCACCGTGGAAGAAAGTTCTCAGATTCGGTCGTAAAGGCAAGTTGAGTCCAAGATTCATTGGACCGTATGAAATCACTGAACGTATCGTGCCGATTGCTTATAGATTAGAGTTACCACCTAAGTTAGAAAAGATTCATAACGTCTTCCATGTTTCGATGCTTCGTAAATACCGATCTGATCCATCGCATGTGTTTTACCCGACTGAAGTTGAGATTCAATCTGATATGACCTACGAAGAAGAATCGATTCGTATTCTGAACTGTGAGATAAAAGAATTGAGAAATAAGAAAATTCCCTTAGTTAAAGTACTGAGGCAAAAGCACAGAGTTGAAGAAACAACATGGGAATCAGAGGATACGATGAAAGAACGCTATCCGAACCTATTTACCGGTAAGATTTTCGGGGACGAAAATTCCTAAGGGGAGAGTTGTAACAGTCCGTTTATGACCCTAATCGAAACAGTGGTTTCGAAACCACGAATCCAAATTAGAAAGGAATAATTTTATTAATTTTTATTTTTATTTATTACTATTTTCGTGTTTAACAAATATGTTTGAACACGTGCTAAAATTTTGTTGAGTTAATTCATTACTAATGTGAATAATTTAGTAAAGGATTTGATTGAATAAGTATAAAATATTAGCTATTTTGAAAGTTAGGATTAAATTGAATAGGCTTTCTCTTGATTGGTCTTTAAGTGGCAATTTGGCCATCAAGAAGAATGATGGTGGACGCAACAATGAGATAGAATTATTAAGGAGTATTTTATTATTTTATAAAGTGTTAGTGGGTAATAAAATATATGTGAATGCTAATAAAATAAGAAAAACATATTCTTTTTTCATCTCTTTCTTCCCATCTTCTTGACGGAATTATCAAGGAAAGAGGAAGCTTAAACTTTCATTTCTTTTCGGTTTTGCATGTCTTATAAAGGTAAGCATTCAAGCTTAATTTCTATGAATTTTACATTTTAAACAAGTTAGCTTAAATACTATCAAGCCTATGTGGAAATTTTAAAGTTTAAAGCATGATAAAGATTCTACCATGGATGAATGATTTTGCTTTGTTGAGTTTGATGGTGAAATGTTATGCATATGTATGAAATTAATATGTTTTAAATAGGAAATGTTAGATAAATGGAGTATGATAACATAAATCATGAAAACTTATGATTGAGGTGTAAATTTCTAAATAAGTGAATGGTATATACTTGTAGGAGGATAAGGAAAATTGTGCTAAAGGGATTAATTCAAATTCCATATATTTTAAATTTTATGCTTTGGGGACTAATTAGTAAAATATGTAAATTCTTAGGATAAAAGGGAATTATATAATTTCGGTGAGGTCAAATTGAATAGCATTTTAGAACTTGAATGAGCTTAAGGATTGTTCGGCATTGCTTAAATATATATATATAATATATATATATATATGTATATACATATATATGTGTGTGTATGTGTTTCGCCACATTTGAATGAGTGTAAAATTTTATTTATTTGTAAAATGCAAACTATGATTGGTAGATTGAAAGGATTATTCAATTATGTGTTTAGAGTTAAAATGGATGTAATGTTAATTGAATGGACTCTTTTCAAATTTTATTTTAGAACAAGGACGGAAAGAACCGGAATCTGATCGTGGGAAAGCTAAGTTAATCGAGTAACCGGAAAATTTTAGCTTCTCAACTACCAAGTAAGTTTATAAGCAATTGGTTTTAAATGAATAAGTATCAAATTGAAAGGTACATTTTTAATGAAATTATGTCTTAAATATTGATTACCGAATGAATATGGTGATTTTTATTTGATGGCCGAATGTGATAGTACTAAGGACATGTGATTATTTGTACCAATTTCTTAATTGAGTGAATTCTATATATATATATATATATAGCTATTTAAATGTTACCAATGTGATGGAGTATAGAATAAATATTCGTGTTGGCCGAATATATTTGTGCCTTAGGTATGAAATTTTGGGATGTTTGGATTGAATACATAATTACAAATTGATTAGTAGTTAATTGTGGAGCATGAAATGAGTAATGGTAGGGATTGAATGAATTACTATATGTATAATTGAGTAAGGCCGATTATGATAGTAAATTATAAGAAAAGTGGTTCGGGTTGAATGTGTGTAATCATGTATGTTCATATTTATCATATGTGAATTTGTATGATGCGAATAAATGGGGGTTTGATAATAAGCACTGTGTGTGCGGAAATGCTAAGTAACGGCTCTATGTGAGCGATATGTTACGGAAAACTTGCACTGTGTGTGCAGAGATGTTAAGTAACGGCTCTATGTGAGCGATACGTTATGAACCCGCACTTGTGTGTGCGGAGATGTTAAGTGGCTCTATGTGAGCGATACGTTACGGGGCACCGTGTGTGGAGATGTTAAATAACGGCTCTATGTGAGCGTACGTTACGGGGGCACTATGTGTTTGGAGATGTTAAGTAACGGCTCTATGTGAGCGATACGTTACGGGAAGCTGGCACTATGTGTGCGGAGAAGTTAAGTAACGGCTCTATGTGAGCGATACGTTACAGACTTGTGTTACGTGTGCAGGTTTTCAGATTTTCCTAAAAGACGAAAAATGCTTAATAGAGGTAAACGAGAGTGACAGGTTTTTATATGTTATACGATAGTTCATTTTGATGTAAATTGGGTAAGCTATTTTGGTATGGAAACGTAATATATGAAACCTTGGATTTATTTTGGAGACCAAATAGAAATGATATTGAATAATGATGATATATTATGTGTATGGATGTTACGATATAATCCATTTTTAAATTAAGTTAATTAGAAACTATTAAATTGCTTGGGTATATTTATACACTATCTTTTTGCTTATAACTTACTAAGCTTTAATAGCTTACCGTGGTGTATTTGCTCATGATTTAGATCCTTGGAGTGGTAGCTCGCATTCGGGAAAGCATTGTCGAAGTCAAGTGCACTATCATCTACTTTTGGTATCAAATTTCATCGTTAAACCTTGAAATTATGGCATGTATAAGCTTGAATATTTTTGGTCTCTCGTTTGGTTGATATGTATATAAGAGCCATACGAAATTGGCTAAATTTTTTGTTGTATTGAACTTACATGATAGTCATGGATAAAGCTTATTATAGAATGGTATGTTGTGAAGAGTGGTGTTCAATGTTTGTTAATATGAGATAATCTAAGAGTCTAGATTTTTGAATGGTGATTGATAAATTCGGCATATGATTATAAGTAAAGCTAAGTGACTATGAAATGTTGGTAGGAGTTATATAGTGTATATGTACATGCTACCATTGATACATGTTTGGCCTTGAATACAATAAAGAATACATAAAATGGTTAAAGCGAATGCATGAAATGGTTGAATGATTAGGTGTATAAGGTATCGTGCGAATATGGAAAAAAAATAATGATGTTAATGAATTAGTTTCTTGGGTTATTATAATTATGGTGTGTGAAATGAGGCATGCTGTATACAAAAGTAAAGCATATATGTATTGATGATATATGTTTAATTGTATCGATGATTTTGTAAATGGAATAAACGGATAAGCACTATATGCATGTTCAAGAGTTGTATAGAAATGGTCCAAAATAATACATTACTATATGATTGTAATGAGTTCCTATTTGATGAAATAATGTTATTTGTATTGCACAAATAATCGATCGATAATTGATGAAATATACATGTACATTAACAAGTGATTTTATATGGTGTAATATTTTGTATGAAGTTTAGTAATGCCCGTAACCCTAATCCAGCAACGGAGACGGGTTAGGGGTGTTACAATATGGGAGTCCATTGATCGATTTACTGCTATTCTAGGGGGTTATTATAAGCAAACGAGAGTTCCACCAACTAATCTAGCTTTAGACGTTATTTGCCTCGAGAGAGGGTTTAATATAGGTTAGGGAGTCTTACGGATCAAGCTAAGTAGAGAAATCATATGATTTAGGGGTTAGATAACAAGTGAAGTCTAGGTGGATTCTTCCTGAGGGTATCATCTTGATCAACTGAGTTTTTCCTAAAGTTATTTCCCAATTTACTCTTTTGTCTTTGCGTCTTTAGAGTAGTAGTAGTTAGTTTAATTTAGAATAAATCAACTTCACTTAATTTAGGCTAAATAATAGAAAGAAAGCTAGTATTAGTACTTTTAGTTCCTTTGGGTTCGACAATCCAGTCTTGCCTAAGCTATACTACTGTTCGATAGGTACACTTGCCTTTAATCGTTGTCAGAGTTAGTTTCCAGGTTCGATCATTCTCTTTATAAATTTTAAAACTTTGATTTATAGCGATCAGATGTCATTTATTTTGACTTTAAAGTCAGCGAGAACATTTTTATCTTCTCTTGTCGCCAAGAGGTCATCTACATAAAGGGACACAATGAGCTGTGTTTCAGCTTCATTCTTCTTGACATATAGTGTTGGTTCACTAACACTTCTTTCAAATCCCAAACTGACCAGATAGTTGTCAATTCGAGCATACCATGCTCTAGGAGCTTGCTTCAATCCATATAAGGCCTTTTTGAGTCTGTACACCATGTGTTCCTTGCCAGACACCATGAATCCTTGAGGCTGGTCAATGTATATTTCTTCTTCCAGGAACCCATTTAGAAATGCAGACTTCACATCTAGTTGATGAATGGTCCACTAGTTTTGTGCAACCAAAGCAACCAATAATCTGATTGTATTAAGTCTGGCTACTGGTGCAAAAGTCTCCATGTAGTCCAGGCCATATCTTTGGCTAAAGCCTTTGACAACAAGCCTAGCTTTAAGCTTGTTTAAACTACCATCAGCATTTTGTTTGGCTTGATAGACCCATTTTACACCTATGATCTTCCTATTAGAAGGCTTTTGAACCAGCTCCAATGTCTAATTCTTTTGAATCATTTTGATTTCCTCAACCATGGCTTGCTTCCATCTTTTATCTGCCTCAACTTCTTTAAAACTGGTTGGTTCCATTATGGCTACCTGAGTTCTTTCATAGATCTCAACCAAGGGTCTGGCACCTTTAATTGGGACATCATCTATGTCCAATTCAGGAGCATCATGATCTACTTCAGGTTGATCTGCTATCAATTCCTGAAAAGAAGCCTGTGGTTCATTTCTATCCCAGTTCCAGCATGCCTTTTCATCAAAGATCACATCTCTGCTCACTTGAATTTTGTTTGTTGAAGGATATAAGATCTTATAACCCTTTTTAATTGAGCTATAGCCTACAAGAATTCCAGATTGACTCTCTTGGACTATTTATCCTTTTTCATAGGTGGCACATGAGCATAGCACAAGCAGGCAAAGACCGTCAGATGAGCCAAAGATAGCTTGAACCCGAACCAAGCCTTAAAAGGTGTCTTGTGAGAAAGTGCCTTAGTTAAAAGCCTATTCTGAATGTAGACAGCAGTGTTAACTGCTTCAGCCCACATGGTTTTGGGCAAATTTTTCTCAAACAGAAGGCACTTGGCCATATCTAACAGACTTCTATTTTTTCTTTCACTAACCCCATTCTGCTGAGGTGTGTAGACATTAGTTAGCTGGTGTTTGATGCCTGCATCATCACAGTAAGCTTGAAACTGAGCTGAGGTATACTCAGTTCCATTGTCTGACCTTATGGTCCTTAATTTGCAGCCTGTTTCAGTTTCAACAGTTACTTTAAACTTAAGAAACACCTGAGCTACTTCTGACTTGTGTTTAAGAAAGAAGATCTAACAATATCTACTATAATCATCAACAAATAGAAAGAAGTACCTGTTACCGTTAAGTGATTGAGTCTTCATAGGACCACAGATATCTGTATGAACCAACTGAAGCCTTTCTAAAGCTCTCCAGGCTTGATTTGAGGGAAATGGCAATCTAGCTTATTTTCCTAGCTGACACACCTCATAAATATCATTATCCTTCACTGAGTTGGTGATGTTTTCAACCAAACTTTCACTGACCATCTGAGCCATCGATCTGAAGTTGGCATGCCCAAGCCTTTGGTGCCAAAGTTTGGAATCTTTAGTAGAGGCAATGCAAGCTGAGTGTGAGTCACTTGGCCAGTTAACTTCAAAGCATTTATCAGTCATAGTGACTGACATAAAGCTTGATCCATTTGGATCAGCAATTTGGCACTCCTTGCCTTTGAACACAACTGAATAACCTTTCTCAAGCAATTGAGCAATGCTGAGAAAGTTCCTGTCGATTTCAGGTACCAAAGCCACATTTGAAATGATCTTGTCACCTGTGGGAGTGCATATCAATACATTCCCTTTTCCTTCAGCTTTGATAAACTGCCCATTACCAACTTTCACTTTGGTTTTGTAGCTCTTGTCGAAAGTCTTGAAGATGGTTGCATCTGGGGACATGCGGTTAGTGCAACCACTATCCAAAAGCCAACCTTTTGAGCCCTTTTTCTGATCAGATGAGCATGAAACAACAAAGACCTGCTCTTCATAGTCACTACTGTCTTCAGCTACTCGAACCTCTACTTGTGCCTGTTGTGGATGGTTTTGACTTAGTTTGCCTTTATTTTTGCAAACTCTTTCAACATGACCTCTCTTCTTACAATGTTGGCATAGTGCATCCGATCCGAACCAAGCATCTTTCTTTTTAATGACCAAGCTTTTACAAGATCTACAAAGTTGATCACCTCTTCTTGCAAAGATCGAGGCTTAGGCCTGCTTTTTCCAAGTTTTCTTGCCTTTTTGGCGTAAGTGCTCGAAGCAAACTTGGTCTGGGCTTGAAAAGCACCTTCTTAGTGCTCCTCCATTCTACTGGCCCTTCTTTGTTCTTGTGCATATAGGGCATTAATCAACTCAGTTAGGGAAATGGTTGAAAGATCCCTTGAATCCTCTAAGGAGGATATTTTTGCCTTATACCTCTCAAGTAAGGTAGAGAGAACTTTCTCCACAATTCTAGCTTTACTAAATTGCTCTCCAAGGAGCCTTATGCTGTTTACCACAGCCATAATGCTGTCTGAATATTGCTTGACAGTTTCTTCTACTTTCATTTTCAAATGCTCGAAATCCCTTCTCAAGCTCAGCAACTGTTGTTGCCTTGTTCTCTCTGTGCCTTGGAACTCCTCATTGAGCTTGTCCCAAGCCTGCTTTGGTGTTTCACATGCCATGATCCTGGTGAAGATTACATCAGACACACAGTTCTGAATACATGACATGGCTTTGTGCCTCTTGGTTCTCTCATCTGCATGTTGCCTTATCTAAGCCACTGTTGGGTTGGCTCTGAGAGGTGCTGGCTCAACATTTGAGTTGATCACCTCCTATAGGTCGAATGCCTGCAGGTAGGTCCTCATTTTGACTACCCAAATATGAAAGCCCTCCCCATTGAAGACTGGTGGTGCAGCTGGTGAGAAGCCTGATGAAGCCATGGTTTGACAGGTCCATTAAGACAAAGAGCTCTAGATACCAATTGTTGGTGTAATGAACAGCAAGCAACAAGTTTAGCTGAAGCTTGAGAAGCAAGCCTTGTGACTTGTAAAAGAAACAAAAGTAAAAACTAACAGAAAATGAAAGCAAAGCTAAGAACTATGAAGCATATGGAAGAAAACTTCATAAGATTTCATTCAAATCTGAAAAATGGCATAATACCAATACATAAACCAAGCTATCAGCTTGTCAAAATCAATATGGTAACCTAACCAATACCTACTACCACTAATTAAGCTTTGAAACAAGTAAAGCTTAACTTGTACATTTGAATAAAGCTGAAATAATCAGCTCAATCACTATAAAAAATACATAAAATATCAACCTAACATAGTTCAAAAAGAACTTGATTACATTATTGCATTAACTAAGAGTTACAAAAACAAACAAAACATCTCAACCTTCACATGCAATAATGACTTGAGATGGTTCGACTGCATGGCATGTCTGCTACTGCTTTTGTTGCTGCAGTGTTGCATGGAAACTAACTTCAACACCAACCCAATCATTGTCAGTGTACTAAACAAGCTTCACTGTGTTCACCTTTGTGAACCAAACACCAAAATTGGTTGTTCTTTTAACGTATTTCAACACCCTCTTCGCAACTTTGAAATAAAAAGCATCATAGTAGTGCATAAATCTTATCAACATGCCTAGTACGAACATAAAATCAAGTCGTGTCACTATTAAGTACTCTTTTACTAAATCATTGTTGCTCTCAATCACAAGCGGATCGTCGACATATAATAAAACAATCAGTTAAGTGACTTCACTAGTCTTCTTCACATACAGGGTAGGCTCGTTAAGGCTCTTTTCAAATCCCAAGCTTGCAAAGTGTTCATCTATCCTCGCATACCAAGCTCACGGAGCATGTTTCAATCTGTATAAGGCTTTTTAAGCCTATATATATTCTCTTCTTTTCCTCTAACTGCGAACCCTAGAGGTTACTCCACATAGATTTCTTCCTGCAAGTAGCCATTCAGAAAAGTTGATTTAACATCCAACTGATGAATTTTCCAACCTATTTGTGCTGCCAAGGTTAACAATAATCTAATAGTGTCGAGCCTTGCTACTAGTGCAAGAGTCTCCCAGTAATCAATGCCATATTGTTGACTGAAACTTTACACAATCAACCTCGCTTTCATCCTATTGAGCGAACCATCAGCATTGAGTTTGATTTTGAAGACCCACTTGACACCAATAACCTTGTTCTTTCCTCTCCAACCATTGATCCAACACATCCCAACAATCTCGCTTTACACTCTCCAATGCCTCTTGATCCTTACAGACCATTAACACAACATTTCCAAAAACTCTAATTAGAGTTAACCTTGTAATTCAGCAGAGTTCATTTGACAAGCCAAAGACTTCTATTTAAAAATATTGTTTGAAGTTTGTTATCATCAATGACACCATCAATGACCTTAGCATCCCCTTTACTCTCAACATTCTTTTCCAACTGCCTTACGCTTCCATCATCTTGAACACAGACTCCCAGAGAAGATTTCATATAGACTCTATGGGATAAATCTTCATTAAGATCGCCCAGATTTTGAGAAGATTTCTCTGATGGCCTCCTCCCTTCTCGACTCCCCAAATCAAAATAACATTCGTGTCCATTTTTTTCCTCCTCCAAAAAACACTTGTATCATTGAAACAAGCGATATTAATCTTGATATGGAACCCAAAGAGGCAAAAGCCGTTCAACCGGTGAATCGTCCAAAAATAGTGACACACCTTCTAGCAAAATCACCTTTCATTATATCCGTTATTGAACCTCATGCATAGAAATTAAACAAACATTCCAAATGTTCAAACTATAAACATTTGGAACGTTTGAGAATCTTTTTATGTCCCATTTGACACCAAAATATTCATATTGTTTATTTAAGATTGTTGGGCGTTAGTTTTCTAGTATTCAATAAAAACCCAGAATTTAGAAATGCCTTTATGTATGGGAAAACCCAAATGGCAACAGTTTTATTGAAACAAACCAACATATCACAATTGATGTAATACAATATATATCACGTACATTTATTCCAATCAAGTAGAACAGAATTATATAATTTTGCAGAATTTAAATCAGTTGAGTCTAAAATATAATCCTAGTAATGAATTACAGTCACGTTATATTCATTAATGACATTAGTGGAATTTATAAAGTATGCCTTAAGTAGTGCAAATCCTGTTGCCATCTTGAATTGTCCTCTTCCTCCAATCACCGCAACCTCACGTTCTATCTCTTGTATCGGGTTCCTTGAAAATATGCTTAAAGAACTGCCTTTAAACTTACCGGTAGTAAATGCGAAATCTACATACATCACTGCATCGGTTGTATTTGTTCCGGCCAAGACCGCAAGTCCCTGAGCATTTCCAATCACCTCAGAGTCATGCTCAGGACCTATCTTGAGGGGATCATCAAGGGCATATAGGGTAGCAAATGGAACTGATGAATTATTGTGGTTGCTTGGGATGTTAGCTTGGGCTATCACCACTGCTGTTGGGTTTTCACTGCCGAGAGTTTCGTGAAAGAAGAAGTGAAGATTGGTGACCTTAACTGGCTTGGGATGATATGGTAGGCTCTTCGAGTAGTATTGGCACTGCACTGCTACTTGGGAGAGGCAGACGATTAGAATCCAAATCAACATCAATATTGTTCCTCTCATTGTCTCTGCTTTACTATAATTTCTTGTAGACGAAAGCTAATAGAATGATCACGTAACAGAAGCTTAGCTGCTTGATTACTATGATCCACACCATTGTCTATAAATAGGAATTTCTCCACTTCATAATTAGAATCGTCAACTATTCTGTCCATAAGTAAAATGATCCAATTGCTGTAAATTAATTTTCAATTGGAAGACTTTTCATAATAAGATTTTTCAATAGTTAAGTTTGTTGAAAAACTAAATTTGTTATTGGACCGGAAAAAGAGTCCACATTAGACTTCGGTTTTAGAAAGTTAAATGATTAAATTGAAAAAATTAATAATTAGATAACTAAAATAAAACAAACCGAATGATTAAGTGACTATTTTTACAGAAAAATAACAAGGAAAAATATGTGGGGCATTGTAAAGCAAGTTAAAATTTGTTATCTTCAATTCAAATAGTTGATTCGCAAGATTGAAAGCTTGGTTGGCGTTCTCTTTTTTTTTTTCATTGTTGTCTACGTTGGAATTTTTCGTTAAAAAGTAAAAATAAGTTAGGATGGGATTAACTCAATAAAAATATTTAATATTAATAAATATAAATAAATATTAAAAAATTTATTTATTCAAATTCAAAGCATATTTAGCAAAAAATAAATAGGTAATTCATAAAAAAAAATGTATAGTCTTTTATCAACTACGCAACTCAAATTCAAGTCACACCTTGAATGGTTAACACCCTCAGTAGACCATCATATGAGGCTCACTAGACATTTCTTTTTATACAATATCAAAGGTGGAGATGGGGTAACACAATTTTAATCCGTGCTAAACTAATATTTAATAAAAGTCTTAATCACTACTTCATACAAGTTTTAAAATAAAAATACTAGGCATTTCATTAATATCATTATTTGATTTTAGTTTTTAATGTTTTGCTTAAATTAGCATGAGACCAACTCTGAAATTTCTTAAGTTTGCGAACAATAATGTTGACTTCTACAAAATTTGGCATTTAGGTCAATTGAAATGAATTTTCATATAATTTTCTAAAGTATTATTTACTCTTACACATTTTTGGGTGAACTGAAGCCAAAAATGAAAAAGAAAACTAAAATTTCCTACAATTTCTGAACAATAATATTCGCTTTTACACAATTAAGTTAATTAAATTGAAATTTCATTCTTAATTTTTCTTTGAGAAGTCAAAAAATCTATACATGGTCAAAAGCAAAGAATAGTAAAACATCAATTAAGAAAATTCAAACTTTGAAAGGTCACATGTTATAATAATTTCTACCAAAACGTTGAAAATTATAATCAAATGTTTTCTTTTCCTAAAATGAATTTTAAAAAAAATAGTATATTACATTATTCTGTTATTTGTGTGATTTTTGCAAATGAATGGATTGTTATTTATATTTTTATAATATAATCCCTAAGCTATTTAAATTCGAAAACACATTCTCCTATTTAATTATTGCCAATTTACAATTATTATATAAGATTATATAAAATTAACCACAATTGAGTTTAAATTTTCCAAAGGGGAATTTAGAAATGCATCTATGTATGGGAAAAATTTCATTGAAACAAACCAACATATCTGGTACATTCGTGTCCACTTTTTTCCTCCTCCAAAAAACACTTGTATCATTGAAACGAGCAATATTAACCTTGATCTGGAGCCTAAAGAGGCAAAAGCTGTTCAACCGGTGAATCGCCCAAAAACAGTGACACACCTAGCAAATTCACCTTTCATTATATCCGTTATTAAACCTCATGCATAGAAATTAAACAAACATTCCAAATGTTCAAACTATAAACATTTGGAACGTTTGAGAATCTTTTTGTGTCCCATTTGACACCAAAATATTCATATTGTTTATTTAAGATTGTTGGGCATTAGTTCTCTAGTATTCAATAAAAACCCAGAATTTAGAAATGCCTTTATGTATGGGAAAACCCAAATGGCAACAATATTATTGAAACAAACCAACATATATATCACAATTGATGTAATACAATATATATCTCGTACATTTATTCCAATCAAGTAGAACAGAACTATATAATTTTTGCAGAATTTAAAACAATTGAGTCTAAAAATATAATCCTAGTAATGAATTACAGTCACGTTGTATTCAACAATGACATTAGTGGCATTTATCAAGTATGCCTTAAGTAGTGCAAATCCTGTTGCCATCTTGAATTGTCCTCTTCCTCCAACCACCGCAACCTCACGTTCTATCTCTCTTATAGTATTCCTTGAAAACATGCTTATAGAGCTGCCTTTAAACTTACCGGTAGTAAATCCGAAATCTACGTACATCACTGCATCGGTTGTATTTGTTCCGGCCAAGACCGCAAGTCCCTGAGCATTTCCAATCACCTCAGAGTCATGCTCAGGACCTATCTTGAGGGGATTATCAAGGGCATATAGGGTGGCAAATGGCACTGATGAATTGTTGTGGTTGCTTGGGATGTTACCCTGTGCTACCACCACTACTGTTGGGTTTTCACCGCCGGCAGTTTCGTGAAAGAAGAAGTGAAGATTGGTGACCTTAACTGGCTTGGGATGATATGGTAGGCTCTTCGAGTAGTATTGGCACTGCACTGCTACTTGGGAGAGGCAGACGATTAGAATCCAAATCAACATCAATGTTCCTCTCATTGTCTCTGCTTTACTATAATTTCATGTAGATTAAAGCTAATAGAATGATCACGTAACAGAAGCTTGGTCTAATTAGCTGCTTGATTACTATGATCCACACCATTCTGTCTATAAATAAGAATTTCTCCACTTCATAATTAGAATCGTCAACTATTCTGTCCACATGTAAAATGATCCACTTGCTGTAAATTAATTTTCAATTGGAAGACTTTTCATAATAAGATTTTTCAATAGTTACCAAATTTGTTATTGGACCGGAAAAAGAGTCCACATTAGACTTCGATTTTAGAAAGCTGAGTGATTAAATTGAAAAAAATTAATAATTAGATAACTAAAATAGAACAAACCGAATGATTAAGTTACTATTTTTACAGAAAAAATTACAAGGAAAAAAATGTGGGGCATTGTAAAGCAAGTTAAAATTTGTTATCTTCAATTCAAATAGTTGATTCGCAGGACTGAAAGCTTGGTTGGCTTTCTTTGTTTTCTTTTTTTTTTTCATTTTGTCTACATTGGATTTTTTCGTTAAAAAGTAAAAATAAGTTAGGATGGGACTAAGTCAATAAAAATATTTAATATTAATAAATATAAATAAATGTTAAAAAAATTATTTATTCAAATTCAAAGCATATTTAGCAAAGAAATAAATAGGTAATTCTTTAAAAAAAAATGTATAGTCTTTTATCAACTACGCAACTCAAATTCAAGCCATACATTGGACGGTTAACACCCCCATTAGACCATCATATGGGGCTCAAACATTTCTTTTTATACAATATCAAAGGTGAAGATGGAGTAACACGAGTTTAATCCGTGCTAAATTAATATTTAATAAAAGTCTTAATCACTACTTCATACAAGTTTTAAAATAAAAATTCTAGGCATTTCATTAATATCATTATTTGATTTTAGTTTTAATATTTTGCTTAAATTAGCATAAGACCAACTCTGAAATTTCATAAGTTTGTGAACAATAATGTTGACTTCTACACAATTTGGCATTTAGGTCAATTGAAATGAATTTTCTTATAATTTTATAAAGAATATTATTTACTCTTACACATTTTTGGGTGAATTAAAGCCAAAAATGAAAAAGAAAACTAAAATTTCCTACAATTTTAAACAATAATATTCACTTTTACACAATTAAGTTAATTAAATTGAAATTTCATTCTTAATTTTTCTTTGAGAAGTCAAAAAATTTATACATGGTCAAAAGCAAAGACTAGTAAAATATCAAATAAGACTCAATGCAAAATAAAAGAGTCACTAAGTCTTTAACCAACATTGAAATTATTGTCATTGTTTGGAATTAGGACAAGATTGAGTTTAAGAAAATTCAAACTTTGAAAGGTCACATGTTATAATAATTCCTACCAAAACGTTGAAAATAATAATCAAATATTTTCTTTTTCCTAAAAATGAATTTTAAAAATAGTATATTACATTATTCATTATTTGTGTGATTTTGCAAATAAATGGATTGTTATTTATTTATTTTATTTTTTTTGAAAAAATTCGATTGAACTTTATTAATGTAAAATGGATCAAACAGAAATTTGGGTAAATTAATTGAACCCCAATGTAACAGCCTAATTACGACCCTAATCGGAAGAGTGGTTTCAGGACCACGAATCCGGAAAAAAAAAGTTTGATTATTAATTTGATATGTATGTTATGTGGTTGTACATGTGTTAAAATATTATAGATTAATATTTGTGTTTGGGTGATTAATTTAAGGAAAAAGGACTAAAGCGTATAAGTGGTAAAATTTACCATTTGATTGATTGGGGGGATTAAATAAGGTGTCTTTTAACTAAGGGATTAGTAGTAAAATTATTCATAGTATTTTATATAGTGGACGGCAAGGTGATAAGAAAGATGCAAATATATTATATTATAATACGGTTAGTGGTATATGTTAATATAATAATATTATATATTATGGATAATGGATTAAAAACATAAAAGAATTAAGGAAGCCTTTGCATGTCATCTTTTTGAGTTTTTGGCCGATTATAACAAAGGAAAAAGAACAGCAAAAACTCCTTAGGGATTCGCACTATCAACTAAAATTGGGTAAGTTCAAGTCTTGGATTTTGGTAATTTTGCATTTTGTGATTGTTGATCATTTTTCTATCAAGCCCATGTGAAAATTTTGTGTATTGAACATGAATGTTGGTTCGCCATTGATGAAAATTCATGCTTTATGATGGTTGATGGTTTTAACTAAAATGTATGTGCTAGATTACTACAATTTGAGTTGGAAATTTTGATTAGATGGAGCATTTGGGATTTAATTTCAAAAGTAGTAAATGGAGAAGTTAGATTTTAGAAATTAGGAAAAATGTGGACTTAAATTAGCCTAAGGAACATTCGGCCTTAGCTTGAAATAGGTAATTTTGGCATATTTTGTATTTTGTGAAAATTTGATTAAATTGTAAGAATGAGTAATGTGAGGGATAAAATGGTAAATTGCGCAATAAAGTAATTATGGATTAATTGAATGGAAATGAAATTAAATGAGCTTAATTGAAATTGTTTTAGACCGAGAACAAAAAGAAACCAAAGTGGATCGGGGAAAAGCTAAATTGAACGAGTAGCCGGGAAGCTTAAATTGTCGACTTTCGAGGTAAGTTTCTAAGCAATTGGGTTAAATTGAAATTTGATAATATAGAGGTGAAATAGTTAAGTAAAGGTAGGTATTTTAATTCATGAATTGCTGAATGTGATATGAATAAAATAGAAATACATGTGTTGGTCGAATATAAGCTTAGTATATATATATATATATAAGCTTGAATAAATTGGTTTAATTGAGTGATGTTTATAAACAAATGTATGTGTGCAAATGAATTTAAAGTTTCAATTATAATGATGCCGAATGGGATATGGATTTTGAGTATGATAATGTAATGGGAATTATTAAGCACTTATATATGGATATATTTCTTGGATAAATTGGGATTAGTTGTAAAATTCAATGTTGTCGAATTCAATAAGGTATGAGAACAAACATAATTATAGTATGGCGAATGCTAAGTTGAAATACATATATTTGATGCGTCGTTGAATGCACCAAAATATATCCTACTCCCTGCAAAATAATAAAAATAACAGTAAAGGGAAAGTAGGGTCGAATCCACAGGGATCGGATTATACAAATGCCTGTTTTTCGAGATCCTGGGCAGAATTGTGCCCAAGAAAACCTGCGTTCCTGAAAAATAAATAAAAAAAAGAATTAATAATTTTCGATCTGGAAAAAATAATAATAAAAACAGAATTTAAGACGAATTGAAATTACGAGAATAAATTACGAGAATTAAAATGAAGAAAATAAAAAGAAAGAGTTTAGAGAAAAGTTTCTTATGTGGAGATATTCCAGCCTCCGGTTGTCTCGTTCCTCCTTGGCTCCGTCTTCGGCTTTTGGATGACCCTTCTCTACCCAAGTAAGCCAGTTATAGTGGAAGAGGACGCCTACGACCACCAACTCCAAGAATTTAAACTTACGGATTTAGGGAGCCTGACTCTAGCTTGCGATTGCTTTTGTGGAGTCTTTTACGCTAGATCAACGTTTCTCAATGGCGAATCCCACGCCATTTTGTCTCTTGGGCTCGCTAACCTCTGACGCAGTAAGCTCACGAACCGACGGTGCAATCCTCCCAAAACACACAAAGCGGCCGCCTTTGCATATGTTGAAAGGGTTACTTTTAAAGGGACCTGGACGGAAGCGTCAGCCCCGTAATGCGGAGAAATGATGAATACTTGGGTGAGAAAGTTGAGTACGGGTTCTAAGCCTCAAGAACCTTTTTCTGGGGAATTTGGCAACCTTCGGCTAGATGGAATTTAGTGGCTCATATTTGTGGTGAAAAATATAAAAATATGGAAAAGGAAATTTTTATTGAAAGAAAAATAAATGAAACACCAAAGAATTATAGGGGAGGAGTGTACAGAAAAAGATGCACCCCCAAATGAGTTATTCCATCCCCTATTTATAGTGCTTAAGGTAGATAGTCTAATTCTACTCAAACTCCCAAAGATAATTACAATTTAAATAAAGATAAATAAAGAAATTAAATAATCCTAGATAATTATCCTAATATAAATTATCCTAATATAATTTAAAATAGAATTTGATAAAGCAAAGTCTCTTCTTTTTGCATTTCAGTCCCTCTGCTCTCCATGTCTGCACTTTTGGCACCATCTTTTTCCTTTGTTGCACATTGGTCTATTTTTATCTTTAATTTCACGATTTTGGCCCTCAATTTTGCATTGGTCTCCAATTTAGTCCCTATGAGATAAAAGTCCATAAATAACCCAAATTAGTAGAGTCACATTTGAAATTAATATATAATTAGAACATAAAAACATGTCGTTCTAAAGTGTTATCAAATTCCCCCTACTTAGCCCATGCTTGCCCTCAAGTATGGTTCCTATCCTTGTGAAAATTAGATCCCTGAAAGAAATTCTACTCCAAAGTTTTATAAAGATTAGTCAAAATGCATATGAAAAATAAGAGAACTTCTAAGCTTGCTTTAAGTAAAATAGAAAAAGTTTTCTAATTAACACACACAAAAATTAAAATCGTCTTGAATTATTTCATGCTATTTAGGTAAATTACCAAACCTACCAAGACACTCTATTTATTTCCTCCCTTAGTCCCCAACTGTAATTTTATTAGTACTATTTTTCTTTTTTTTCTTTTTTTCTTTTTTTTTTTTTTTATTTACTTCAGAATATATCGAACCTTTTTACGCGAAGAGAGATGACAACCCAAGCACCCCACCCCGGTTACTCAGCTCAACATACTCTTAAAATTTTTTATTTCCGGTCAGCGGAGTTTTACTCGTCACGTCACACAACCTTTTGACGCGAAGTAGAATGACAACCCAAGCACCCTACCCCGGTTACTCAATCAGTCACGTTCTGAGCCATACTCATAACCTTGGCTAGCGGAGTTTACCTATTACGTCACAAAACCTTTTGACGCGAAGTAGAATGACAACCCAAGCACCCTACCCCGGTTACTCAGTCAGTCACGTTCTAAGCTGTACTCATAACCTTGGAAATATTTATTAATCACAATTTTCGCGAAAATATAAACTTCAAGAGGACCTAAGAGAAATAATCAAGTGTCAAAAATAAGTTCTAGTAACCACCTAATAGTCATGAACATAACTTAGGCATGCAAATATATTAATTGTCCACTTGATATTAAACTTGATCAATTTTACGAAAAGCAAGATATAATTAACTTATTAATCATAAATATTATTGGCCTAATAAGAATAAAACAATGGAGATAAAATCAAATGCATGTAATCGAATTAACTCGGTGGCCAAGAATCATGCGTGTGGGTTAAACGTTGGCAAGTCGTGGGCAAATTCTTGGGCATGAAAAGCGACGATCGTTTCTAAAAAATATGGACAACCTAAAAGGGCTCAAGCAACAAACACAAATCTCAAGAGAATATGACATGAATATCTGAAGAGTACCTCCCCTACTTAAAGCACATTGTCCTCAATGTGGACACAAAACAAATAAATAAGAAGAAAAGTTTAGAAAAACTCCCCGTGTAGCTACTGTCGAATGCGGAGGATAGCAATGAGTTCAGTGAGTTGCTGGCCAAAAGTGTTGAGTCGAATCTCAACGCGCTCCATTTAAGCTAAGCAAAGAAGAGAAATTTATTGATATTTAAATAAAAGAAATTAAAAAGAAAATAAAATAAAATAAATAAAAATAAATAATAAAATAAAAATAAATAATAAAAGAAAAATAAAGATTGGGTTGCCTCCCAACAAGCGCTTGTTTAACGTCATTAGCTTGACGACTTAAATGGTTCTACGGTGGCTCAAAATAAATCTTTTAATCGTGTGAACTTGGAATTTCTCGCTTTTTATCACATCCACCATATTTGGGTTTAATTGTCCTTGCGCTTTTTCATTGGTTTCATATTTTCCTCCAAGGGGTCAATCCTTTTAAGTCGACAATGGTCTCATCATCCTCCAAAAATGTGAATTTGAGATGCTCGAGAGGTGGTTTTAATTTTGGATCCGCCTCGCACAATGTAAGGTAAAAGCTTAGTACCGGGATAACAACTCATTAACAGATTCAAATTTATCAAAGTCAAATTTAAAATCATAAATGGATTCAAAATTTTCTTCCACTAATGAGTCAATTATATCAACACAATTCACATTCAAAATTTCACCGGGTGGCTAATGGCATCGAGACGTTAAATTTCACGATCTCCCCATCAAACTCCATCGTGAGAGTTCCACCGAACGCCAATTTTAGTACTATTGTACTAAGGAATGGTCGTCCCAACAAGAGATCTCAAGATCCCGAGCACATCCTCCTCCATTTTTATCACGTAGAAATCTGCAGGAAAAATAAGTTCGTTAACTTTTACCAACACGCCCTCGAGGACTCCTTCGGGATGCACAACGGACTGTCGCCAATTGAATGCTAACACTGCTTTTTGTCAAAAACCTACGTTAAGTGATTCATAAATAGAATAGGGCATTACATTTATGGAGGCTCCTAGATCACACATAGCCTTTTAATTCCCAAATGACCTATTTTGCATGGTATTGCAAACATGCCCCTATCCTTACATTTTGCCGGCATTTTTCGTTGTAACACTGCAGACACATTTTCACCAACATTCACCCTTTCATTACCTGTTAACTTTCGTTTGTTGGTGCAAAGCTCTTTAAGAAATTTAGCGCACTGGTATTTGCTTGATGGCATCCAACAGTGGAATGTTGATTTCGACGTTCCTAAATGTTTCGAGGATTTCCTTGTCCTGCTTACCTTTTCGACACTGGTGGAATCGTTCTGGAAATGGAGGTTGAATTATGGGCAATGGGGGTTTCGTTCGGACCTGTTCGTCTTTTTTGGATTTTTCCTGGGCGATTTCTTGGGCATGATTTCTGTCGGGAATCGATTCCAGTACCTTTCCACTTCGCAGCGTCACTGCATTTGCGTTTTGCCTTGGGTTTGGTTCTGCTTTGTGGCACTTTCCTTGAGAGTTCGGTTTCTCAACCGATATGGTCGGTTCTCTTATAGATGCCTCGGTTTCGTTGAAAATCAAGCATATTAGTCGCTAATTTATTGACCAAAGTTTCTAGAGAATTACCGAATCTTGTGGTCATTGTGGAACTCGGTTCGTATGGTGGTTATATTGTGGGTTGGCTCCATAACTTAAGTTAGGGTGATCCTCCATCCCGGGTTGTAGGTATTAGAGTAAGGGCCGTATCCCTCCGTGGTGGGCGGAAAATTTCCCACCGCACCTAAGTGAGCCATAGAGTCATCATACAAACCGGGACATGCATCGGTTGTGTGCTCAAAAGACATATTCCACATAACCGAAATTGTCTTTGTTTTTTCGCAAGAAGAGTATTCATCATATTAGTAAGTTTATCAAGTCTATCTTCTATGGAAGAATTACTTAGTGGTGAACCCTTCCGGAGGTTCAGATTGGCTCGAATCGCCGAGAATTTGCGTACCATTGTGGAAATCAAGTCCCTTGCTTGTTGGGGGGTCATATTGACCAACGCTCCTCCACTAGCGGCGTCTACCATATTCATCTCCATCGGTTTTAAACCTTCATAAAAGTATTGGAGGAGGGATTGCTCTGTTATACCGTGTTGTGGACAGCTCGCACACAACTTCTTGAACCGCTCCCAATAATCATAAAGAGTTTCTGCTTCTTTCTGCCTAATCCCCACTATCTCCCTTCTTAGCTCAGCTGCTCTAGATGCTGGGAAAAACCTATTGAGAAACAAACGAGAAAGATCAGCCCATGTAGTAATAGATGCAGGCGGTAAATAAAATAACCATTCCCTAGCTGAATCTACTAGGGAAAAAGGAAAAGCGCGCAATTTAATCTGATCCTCAGTTACTCCTTGAGGTTTCATACTCAGACAAACCATATGAAACTCCTTCAAATGTTTATGGGGGTTTTCATTTTGTAACCCTCGAAAAGTTGGCAGCAACTGAATTAACCCTGATTTCAGTTCAAAATCGGTATCCATAGTAGGATAAGCAATGCACAGTGGTGGTTGTTCTGTTGGCGCTTCGGCTAGTTGCCGAATCGTTTGAGCCATTGGTCCTTGTGCCAAATTAGGGTTTTCGTCAACCCTAGCGTTGAACACTTCTTCAAATGGATCGACTTCTTTCGCTTTGCTTTCGAGCGTTTGAGTAGGGTTTTCGTTAACCCTAGACTCCGCTTCGTCGTCAACCCTGATTTCTGGTGGTGGATTGCTTCGAGTCTCTACCACCGCTGACTGCTTTTTCCTCAACTTAGTTTCTTTTCGATTAGCTTTCGCAGTCTTTTCGATCTCCGAATCAAACGCAAGAATGCCTGGAGCAGATCTGGTCATAGAAAAGAAAAAATAGGATTAGTACGTTACCGATCCCCGGCAACGGCGCCAAAATTTGATGCGTCGTTGAATGCACCAAAATATATCCTACTCCCTGCAAAATAATAAAAATAACAGTAAAGGGAAAGTAGGGTCGAATCCACAGGGATCGGATTATACAAATGCCTTTTTGAGATCCTGGGCAGAATTGTGCCCAAGAAAACCTGCGTTCCTGAAAAATAAATAAAAAAAACAGAATTAATAATTTTCGATCTGGAAAAATAATAATAAAAACAGAATTTAAGACGAATTGAAATTACGAGAATAAATTACGAGAATTAAAATGAAGAAAATAAAAAGAAAGAGTTTAGAGAAAAGTTTCTTATGTGGAGATATTCCAGCCTCCGGTTGTCTCGTTCCTCCTTGGCTCTGTCTTCGGCTTTTGGATGACCCTTCTCTACCCAAGTAAGCCAGTTATAGTGGAAGAGGACGCCTACGACCACCAACTCCAAGAATTTAAACTTACGGATTTAGGGAGCCTGACTCTAGCTTGCGATTGCTTTTGTGGAGTCTTTTACGCTAGATCAACGTTTCTCAATGGCGAATCCCACGCCATTTTGTCTCTTGGCTCGCTAACCTCGACGCAGAAGCTCACGAACCGACGGCAATCCTCCCAAAACACACAAAGCGCCGCCTTTGCATATGTTGAAAGGGTTACTTTTAAAGGGACCTGGACGGAGCGCCACCCGTAATGCGGAGAAATGATGAATACTTGGGTGAGAAAGTTGAGTACGGGTTCTAAGCCTCAAGAACCTTTTTCTGGGGAATTTGGCAACCTTCGGCTAGATGGAATTTAGTGGCTCATATTTGTGGTGAAAAATATAAAAATATGGAAAAGGAAATTTTTATTGAAAGAAAAATAAATGAAACACCAAAGAATTATAGGGGAGGAGTGTACAGAAAAAGATGCACCCCCAAATGAGTTATTCCATCCCCTATTTATAGTGCTTAAGGTAGATAGTCTAATTCTACTCAAACTCCCAAAGATAATTACAATTTAAATAAAGATAAATAAAGAAATTAAATAATCCTAGATAATTATCCTAATATAAATTATCCTAATATAATTTAAAATAGAATTTGATAAAGCAAAGTCTCTTCTTTTTGCATTTCATCCCTCCGCTCTCCATGTCCGCACTTTTGGCACCATCTTTTCCTTTGTTGCACATTGGTCTATTTTTATCTTTAATTTCACGATTTTGGCCCTCAATTTTGCATTGGTCTCCAATTTAGTCCCTATGAGATAAAAGTCCATAAATAACCCAAATTAGTAGAGTCACATTTGAAATTAATATATAATTAGAACATAAAACATGTCGTTCTAAAGTGTTATCAATATTTATATACATGTATAAGGGTGGATGCATTGAGTGCTTTGAACATATATGTATATATATTTATGATTCAAAAAAGAGCTATATATACGAATATGAGATGAGATGGATATTGAACCGAAAGTATGGTTAATAATACATATCTCTGTATGTGTATTTGGTTTGTGCCGGATGTGAAAATATGACATACGGAAATTGGATTGTTGCTATTGAGTAAAGGTATATTTGATATATATATACAAACATGAGAAAGAAATTTGATATGTTTGGACTGCATAAATAATTATAGTTGAGTAGTAATTACTGGTGAAACATGAAATGAGCAAAGGTGATAATTGAATAAACAAATATGTGTTTAATTGAGTAACGGCTCTATGTGAGCGATACGTTACGGAAGTGGCACTGTGTGTGCGGACATGCTGAGTAACGGCTCTATGTGAGCGATACGTTACGGGAAGTGGCACTGTGTGTGCGGACATGCTGAGTAACGGCTCTATGTGAGCGATACGTTACGGGAAGTGGCACTGTGTGTGCGGACATGCTGAGTAACGGCTCTATGTGAGCGATACGTTACGGGCTTGTACTACGTGTATGGATTTTCAGATTTTCCTAAAGGAAGAAAGGACTCAGTGGAGGTATAATAAGCAGGAGTGTCAGGTATTTATATGTTATACTATGGTTTATTATCGAGGTAAATCAAGTAAGCTATTTTGTTATGGACTTTTAACATGGAAGTGTTTGGATTTAATTGGTGACCAATTAGATATATTATAAATTAATGATGATATGTATACATTATGTGTACGACTGTTGCATTCTATTCCATGTTATGTTTGAATAAATTACAAGCTATTCAATTGATTGTATATAGATATTTTACCTCCTTGGCTTATAACTTACTAAGCTTTATATAGCTTACCGTTGTGTAATTGTTTGTTCATGGTATAGATCTTTAAAGTCGAAGCTCGCACTCGGGGATCCTGTCGAAGTTGAACACACTATCACCTATTTTTGGTATCTTTCATTAGAGTTAAATCTTAGAAACTATGGTATGTATAAGCTTGATTTCTCTTGATTCCTTTTGGTTGGAATGTATATAAAGGCCATGCGAAGATGGCTAAAGGTTAAGTCATTTGAGCTTACATGAATTCGGTCTTGGTTAAATTATTATAGTTTTGTTTGGCATGATGAATGGTGAAAGCTAAATTTGGCTTGTATGCATTAATGGTTAAGGACATAGAAACAAAATGAATTGACAAAAAAATGTTATCGTGAAATGATCGAATACCCTTGTTTATAAGGTCATGGCCAAATATGGCAAGTAATTGATGCTAAATGGATTGCTTGAGTTAGTTATTAAAATAAATGGGTAAGCATTATAAGCATATTTGATATATGGGTTTGAAGGGCCTAGAAATTAGTAAATTGTTAATTGCTTGTAATTAATCCTTGGTTGATGTTTATGATTTTAATGATAGTTAAAAATTGGTTATGCCTTTATCATAAAATTGGTTCTTAAAGAGTACTCAAAGCTTGTGTGAGGTAAGGAAATGCTCATAACCTTAATTCGGTGACGGATACGGGTTTAGGGTGTTACATTTTATTGGTATCAGAGCTACAGTTTAGTCGGTTCTCGGACTAACGTAGCGCGTGTGAGTCTAGCTATACATGCCATAATTTATAATGTAATAGTGTGATGACCTTTGACAGTGAAAGGTGTTTATTTCTTATTTTGTAATGGATCCCAATTTCGAGCGAGCTGTAGCTGATGACGTCGAGAGTGTGGCGCCTGTTCCCGCTCAGGGGACCGTGCCCGAGGGATCTCGACCGGCTACGAGTAATCCTGATGAGGGGGCTAGAAATGCCTTCTATAGTATGATGAACGATTGGTTCAGTCATTACTTATGAACCAATCCGGCTGTTCAACCACCCCAAAATTTGAATGTACCCCCTGTAGCACCGGTGGTACCCTCTGTTACTAACCCTGAAAGAGTAATTAAACCTTCGGTTGATCGCATTAGGAAGCACGTGGCTCAGGAATTTAGAGCTGAGGATGACAATGATGCTGAGAGAGCCGAATTTTGGCTTGATAATATCGTTCATGTTTTCGACGAATTGTCCTGCACACTCGATGAGTGCTTGAAGTGTGCCATATCATTACTACGGGATTCTTCTTATTATTGGTGAAATACGCTCGTGTCCGTTGTCCCTAGTGAGAGGGTTACTTGGGACTTCTTTCAGACAGAATTTCGTAAGAAGTATGTAAGCCAACGTTTCATATATTCTAAGCGCAAAGAATTTCTTGAGCTTAAACAAGGTCGTATGACCGTATCCGAATATGAGCGCAAGTTTGTGCAACTTAGTCGCTAGGCTCGTGAGTGTGTTTTATCGGAGGCTAGTATGTGTCGGAGATTTAAAGATGGTTTAAATGAAGATATAAAGCTTCTAGTTAGCATTCTTGAGATTAACGATTCGTAGTACTAGTTGATAAAGTGTGCAAGAGCTGTCCTTTGATGATTAGAGACTTGTGTTTTCTAGCCGATTTGATGCTATTACCTTTCGATGAGTTCGACATTATCCTTGGTATGGATTGGTTAATGAGTTCATGATGCAAGAGTAAATTACCAATGAAAGACTATTGATTTGAGATGCCAGAATAACAAGATAGTTCGAATAGAGTCTGGATTTGAATGGACTACTGTTGTGATATCTTGATGTTGGCTCAGAAGATTTGAGAAAGGGTTGAAGCTTATCTTGCGTATGTGGTTGATAGCAAGGTAACCGAAAAGAATATTGAATCTATACCGGTTGTTAGTGAGTATCCAGATGTGTTTCTGGAGGAATTACCAGGATTACCACTGGTTCAAAAAATAGATTTTGGCATTGAGTTAGTGCCAATGACCACTCCAATCTCGATACCTCCGTATAGAATGGCACCAACTGAATTAAAAGAATTAAAAGCTCAGTTGCAAAAATTGATAGATAGAGGTTTCGCCCGACCGAGTTTCTCTCCCTGGGGTGCGTCCGTTTTATTTTTGAAAAAGAAGGATGGAACTTTGAGAATGTATATTGATTATCGACAGCTCAATAAGATAACAGTTAAGAACAAATACCCGTTGCCATGTATTGATGATTTGCTCGATCAGCTGAAAGAAGCCTCGGTGTTTCCAAAAATTGACCTGAGGTCAGGTTATTATCAGTTGCAAGTTAGAGAATCAGATGTACAGAAGACTGTCTTTCGGACGAGATACGATCATTATGAGTTCTTGGCGATATTGTTTGGGCTCACTAATGCCCCCGCTATTTTCATGGATTTGATGAACCGGGTATTCAGACCTTATCTAGACCAGTTTGTGGTTGTGTTCATATATGACATATTGATTTATTCACGAGATGAAATCGAGCATGCTGAGCATTTGAGCCTAGTGTTACAGATTTTGCGTGACAAGCAATTATACGCAAAATTCAATAAATGTGAGTTTTGGTTGAAAGAAGTCAGCTTCCTAGGGCATGTTATTTCATCGACGGGTATTCGGGTTGACCCGAGTAAAATCTCGGCTATATTGGAATGGAAACCTCCGCAGAATGTTTCTGAGGTACGTAGCTTTTTAGGGCTTGCAAGATATTATAGACGTTTAGTGAAAGGATTCTCGATGATAGCAACCCCGATGACAAAACTATTACAAAAGGATGTGAAATTTGAGAAGTCAGAAAGGTGTCAGAAGAGTTTTGATCAACTGAAGACCTTGTTAACGGAAGCTTAGGTGCTCGTTCACCGTAGTCGGGTAAAGATTTTTTTTTATTTTAGTGATGCATCTTTAAATGGACTCGGTTGTGTATTGATGCGGGAGGGTAAAGTCGTAGCCTATGCCTCGAGACAGTTGAAACCACATGAGAGAAATTATCCAACGCACGATCTTGAGTTAGCCGCTATAGTTTTTGCTTTGAAAATTTGGCATCACTATCTGTTCGGTGAGAAATGTCACGTCTTTTCGGATCATAAAAGTCTAAAGTATTTAATGACTCAAAAGGATCTGAATTTGAGACAACGACAGTGGTTAGAATTGTTGAAAGATTACGAGCTCGTGATTGATTATCACCCAGGAAAGGCTAATGTGGTTGCAGATGCACTTAGCCGAAAGTCGCTATTTGCTTTACGCGCAATGAATACAGATATAACTATGACTGAGGATGGTGCGATAGTTACCGAGTTAAAAGTGAGACCATTGTTTGAGCAGCAGATTCGAGAAGCCCAAGAGGTTGATGATGATTTAAAAACAAAGAAAAGTCGTTGTGGCTCTTGTGCGGATTCAGACTTTCAGAAAAATGCTGAAGGATGTTTACAGTTCAAGAATCGGATCTGTGTACCAAAGAACCCGGATTTGATTCGAAGGATTGTGATGAGGCTCATAGTAGTAAATTGTCGATTCATCAAGGTAGCACGAAAATGTATAACGATCTGAAGCAGTATTACTGGTGGCATGGTATGAAACAAGACATTTCAGATTATGTATCAAAGTATTTAGTGTGTCAACAAGTAAAAGCTGAGCATCAAGTGCCATCTGGACTACTTCAACTGAATTATGATACCAGAGTGGAAGTGGGATCGTGTCACGATAGACTTCGTATCGGGTTTGCCTTTGATGCCAAGTAAGAAAGATTCAATCTGGGTTATTGTTGATAGATTGATGAAATCAACCCATTTTATTCCAGTATGTACGGATTTCTCACTTGATAAGTTAGCTGAATTGTACATATCGCAGATCGTACAGTTACACGAAGTACCTATTTCTATTGTTTCGGATAGAGATTCGAGGTTCACATCGCGGTTTTGGAAGAAACTGCAGGATGCTTTAGGTACAAAGTTGCACTTCAGTACAGCTTTTCACCCTCAGTCGGATGGTCAATTCGAGCGTGTTATTCAAGTACTCGAGGATAAGTTGTGATGTTGCATTCTTGAGTTTGAGGGTACGTGGGAACGATACTTGCCTTTGATTGAATTTTCGTATAATAACAACTTTCAATCAAGTATTAAAATGGCACCCTATGAGGTGTTGTACGGTCGAAAATCCGTACACCTTTATATTGGACTGAGCTAAGTGAAGGCAACATTCATGGGATTGATTTAATCAGAGAAATGTAGCAGAAAGTTAAGGTAATTCGAGAAAGTTTGAAAGTTACATCAGATCGTCAGAAGTCGTACGCGGATTTGAAAAGGAAAGATATAGAGTTTCGAGTGGGTGATCGAGTGTTCTTGAAAGTATCACCGTGGAAAAAGATACTTAGGTTTGATCGTAAGGGAAAACTGAGTCCGAGGTTTATTGGGCCGTATGAGATTACTGAATGTATTGGGCCAGTTGTGTACAGATTGAGGTTGCCGTTTGAGTTAGACAAGATTTATAATGTTTTCCACGTGTCAATGCTTCGACGATATAGATCTGATCCTTCTCATGTGATCAATCCATCAGAGGTAGAAATTCAACTCGATCTGACTTATGAGGAAGAACCGATTTGCATCTTAGCTCATGAAGTGAAAGAGTTGCGTAATAAGAAGATATCTTTGGTTAAAGTATTATGGCATAAACACGGGATTAAGGAAGCGACCTGGGAAACCAAAGAATTAATGAAAGAACGTTATCCACACTTATTCGCTGGTAAGATTTTCGTGGACGAAAATTGTTTAAGGGGGGAGAGTTGTAACAGCCTAATTACGACCCTAATCGGAAGAGTGGTTTCGGGACACGAATCCGAAAAAAAAAAGTTTGATTATTAATTTGATATGTATGTTATGTGGTTGTACATGTGTTAAAATATTATAGATTAATATTTGTGTTTGGGTGATTAATTTAAGGAAAAAGGACTAAAGCGTATAAGTGGTAAAATTTGCCATTTGATTGATTGGGGGGATTAAATAAGGTGTCTTTTAACTAAGGGATTAGTAGTGAAATTATTCATAGTATTTTATATAGTGGACGGCAAGGTGATAAGAAAGATGCAAATATATTATATTATAATATGGTTAGTGGTATATGTTAATATAATAATATTATATATTATGGATAATGGATTAAAAACATAAAAGAATTAAGGAAGCCTTTGCATGTCATCTTTTTGAGTTTTTGGCCGATTATAACAAAGGAAAAAGAACAGCAAAAACTCCTTAGGGATTCGGCACTATCAACTAAAATTGGGTAAGTTCAAGTCTTGGATTTTTGGTAATTTTTGCATTTTTGTGATTGTTGATCATTTTCCTATCAAGCCCATGTGAAAATTTTGTGTATTGAACATGAATGTTGGTTCGGCCATTGATGAAAATTCATGCTTTATGATGGTTGATGGTTTTAACTAAAATGTATGTGCTAGATTACTACAATTTGAGTTGGAAATTTTGATTAGATGGAGCATTTGGGATTTAATTTCAAAAGTAGTAAATGGAGAAGTTAGATTTTAGAAATTAGGAAAAATGTGGACTTAAATTAGCCTAAGGAACATTCGGCCTTAGCTTGAAATAGGTAATTTTGGCATATTTTGTATTTTGTGAAAATTTGATTAAATTGTAAGAATGAGTAATGTGAGGGATAAAATGGTAAATTGCGCAATAAAGTAATTATGGATTAATTGAATGGAAATGAAATTAAATGAGCTTAATTGAAATTGTTTTAGACCGAGAACAAAAAGAAACCAAAGTGGATCGGGGAAAAGCTAAATTGAACGAGTAGCCGGGAAGCTTAAATTGTCGACTTTCGAGGTAAGTTTCTAAGCAATTGGGTTAAATTGAAATTTGATAATATAGAGGTGAAATAGTTAAGTAAAGGTAGGTATTTTAATTCATGAATTGCTGAATGTGATATGAATAAAATAGAAATACATGTGTTGGTCGAATATAAGCTTAGTGTATATATATATATATATATATATAAGCTTGAATAAATTGGTTTAATTGAGTGATGTTTATAAACAAATGTATGTGTGCAAATGAATTTAAAGTTTCAATTATAATGATGCGAATGGGATATGGATTTTGAGTATGATAATGTAATGGGAATTATTAAGCACTTGTATATGGATATATTTCTTGGATAAATTGGGATTAGTTGTAAAATTCAATGTTGTCGAATTCAATAAGGTATGAGAACAAACATAATTACAGTATGGTCGAATGCTAAGTTGAAATACATATATTTATATACATGTATAAGGGTGGATGCATTGAGTGCTTTGAACATATATGTATATATATTTATGATTCAAAAAAGAGCTATATATACGAATATGAGATGAGATGGATATTGAACCGAAAGTATGGTTAATAATACATATCTCTGTATGTGTAGTTGGTTTGTGCCGGATGTGAAAATATGACATACGGAAATTGGATTGTTGCTATTGAGTAAAGGTATATTTGATATATATATACAAACATGAGAAAGAAATTTGATATGTTTGGACTGCATAAATAATTATAGTTGAGTAGTAATTACTGGTGAAACATGAAATGAGCAAAGGAATTAATTGAATAAACAAATATGTGTTTAATTGAGTAACGGCTCTATGTGAGCGATACGTTATGGGAAGTGGCACTGTGTGTGCAGACATGCTGAGTAACGGCTCTATGTGAGCGATACGTTACGGGAAGTGGCACTGTGTGTGCGGACATGCTGAGTAACGGCTCTATGTGAGCGATACGTTACGGGAAGTGGCACTGTGTGTGCGGACATGCTGAGTAACGGCTCTATGTGAGCGATACGTTACGGGAATTGGCACTGTGTGTGCGGACATGCTGAGTAACGGCTCTATGTGAGCGATACGTTACGGGAAGTGGCACTGTGTGTGCGGACATGCTGAGTAACGGCTCTATGTGAGCGATACGTTACGGAAAATGGCACTGTGTGTGTGGACATGCTGAGTAACGGCTCTATGTGAGCGATACATTACGGGAAGTGGCACTATGTGTGCGGATATGTTAAGTAACGGCTCTATGTGAGCGATACGTTACGGGAAGTGGCACTATGTGTGCGGATATGTTAAGTAACGGCTCTATGTGAGCGATACGTTACGGGCTTGTACTACGTGTACGGATTTTCAGATTTTCCTAAAGGAAGAAAGGACTCAGTGGAGGTGTAATAAGCAGGAGTGTCAGGTATTTATATGTTATACTATGGTTCATTATCGAGGTAAATCGAGTAAGCTATTTTGTTATGGACTTTTAACATGGAAGTGTTTGGATTTAATTGGTGACCAATTAGATATATTATAAATTAACGATGATATGTATACATTATGTGTACGAATGTTGCATTCTATTCCATGTTATGTTTGAATAAATTACAAGCTATTCAATTGATTGTATATAGATATTTTACCTCCTTGGCTTATAACTTACTAAGCTTTATATAGCTTACTGTTGTGTAATTGTTTGTTCATGGTATAGATCTTTAAATTCAAGCTCGACTCGGGGATCCTGTCAAGTCGAACACACTATCACCTATTTTTGGTATCTTTCATTAGAGTTAAATCTTAGAAACTATGGCATGTATAAGCTTGATTTCTCTTGATTCCTTTTGGTTGAATGTATATAAAGGCCATGCGAAGATGGCTAAAGGTTAAGTCATTTGAGCTTACATGAATTCGGTCTTGGTTAAATTATTATAGTTTTGTTTGGCATGATGAATGGTGAAAGCTAAATTTGGCTTGTATGCATTAATGGTTAAGGACATAGAAACAAAATGAATTGACAAAAAATGTTATCGTGAAATGATCGAATACCCTTGTTAATAAGGTCATGGCCAAATATGGCAAGTAATTGATGCTAAATGGATTGCTTGAGTTAGTTATTAAAATAAATGGGTAAGTATTATAAGCATATTTGATATACGGGTTTGAAGGGCCTAGAAATTAGTAAATTGTTAATTGCTTGTAATTAATCCTTGGTTGATGGTTATGATTTTAATGATAGTTAAAAATTGGTTATGCCTTTATCATAAAATTGGTTCTTAAAGAGTACTCAAAGCTTGTGTGAGGTAAGGAAATGCTCGTAACCTTAATTAGGTGACGGATACGGGTTTAGGGTGTTACACCCAATCCTAAAAAAAAAAAAACAATAAAACAATGGCCCAATATGATGGCCCGAGCCTAATGAAAACTGTCTAAACAAAAGAAAAATCGGAAACTCAAAAATGTCAAATCGTCAGACCTAACCCCATCTAATCCGTCCAATCGATATCAGAATGGCTGGCATCCATTAATTTTCTGACTCTCCATTTCCCCATACCAGCTATTCGTTGATAGCTTATTCAATACTCATTCATTTCTTGCTATCTCTTTCTTCCTTGGCTTCTCTGAAATCGTCAGGCAGGATCTCTCCGTCCATTTCCCTCCCTTCCCATTTGGAGACTGATGAAAGCATCACTTTCCAGGAACGTTTCTTCTCCCGTTCTTAAGGCTTCCACTGCAAGATGATGGGCATCTCCGTTCTCTAGTTGATAGGCACTCCTTATTGTAAATTCACCGAGTGTTCAACTCGCCAAACTTGAAAGTCTTCATGTTCAACTTCTGCAAGGGGAATTTGGAGGATCTTCTGCGCTATGCTTTCTGGGAAGGTAGTCTCAAGTAAACCCCTTTTCCACAATCTCGTTGTTGTATCAATTAACCCCGAAACTGACTCTAATTCTGAATTATTGACCCTATTTTCGATTTCATTGGTATCAACACTTGGGATCCAACAGTCATTCCAGACAGAGACTTGGTCTCCTTTTCCAATGCGCCAGCACAAACCATCCTTCAGTAGTTTCATTGCTCCCTAGATACTTCTCCAGGTAAGGGAAGGTAAGTTACCCAATTGTGCCTGTTAAAAATCGGAATTCGGATAGTATTTTGCTTTAAGAACTGTGCTAATAACGAATCGGGATAATTAATAAGACGCCAATCCTGTTTGGCTTATAAAGGTTATTTATTTTTTAATATAATCCCTAAGCTATTAAAATTCGAAGAAACATTCTCCTAGTTATTGCCAATTGACAATTATCATATAAGAGTATATAACACTTTCATTGAAACAAACCAACATATCTCGTACATTTATTCCAATCAAGTAGAACAGAATTATATAATTTTTGCAGCATTTAAAAGATTTTAGTCTAAAAATGTAGTCTTAGTAATGAATTACAGTCACGTTGTATTCAATATTGACATTAGTTGCATTTATAAAATATGCTTAAAGAGCTGCCTTTAAACTTATCGGTAGTAAATGCGAAATCTACATACATCACTGTATCGGTTGTATTTGTTCCGGCCAAGACCACAAGTCCCTGAGCATTTCCAATCACCGCAGAGTCATGCTCAGGACCTATCTTGAGGGGGATCATCAATGGCATATAGGGTAGCAAATGGCACTGATGAATTATTGTGGTTGCTTGGGATGTTAGCTAGGGCTATCACCACTGCTGTTGGGTTTTCACTGCCGAGAGTTTCGTGAAAGAAGTGAAGATTGGTGACCTTAACTGGCTTGGGATGATATGCTAGGCTCTTCGAGTAGTGTTGGCACTGCACTGCTACTTGGAAGAGGCAGACAATTAGAATCCAAATCAACATCAATGTTCCTCTCATTGTCTATACTTTAATTTCTTGTAGATGAAAACTAATAGAATGATCACATAACCGAAGGTTGGTCTAATTAGCTGCTTGATTAATATGATCCACACCATTCTGTCTATAAATAAGAATTTCTGCACTTCATAATTAGAATCGTCAACTATTCTGTCCACATGTAAAATGATCCACTTGCTGTAAATTAATTTTCAATTGGAAGACCTTTCATAATAAGATTTTTCAATAGTTAAGTTTGATGAAAAACCAAATTTGTTATTGGACCGGAAAAAGAGTTCACATTAGAAATTGAAAGTTGAGTGATTAAATTGAAAAAATTAATAATTAGATAATTAAAATAGGACAAACTGAATGATTAAATTACTATTTTTACAGAAAAATTACAAGGAAAAAAATGTGGGGCATTGTAAAGCAAGTTACAATTTGTAATCTTCAATTCAAATAGTTGATTCGCAAGACTGAAAGCTTTTCGTTAAAAAGTAAAAATAAGTTAGGATGGGACTAACTCAATAAAAATATTTAATATTAGTAAATATAAATAAATATTAAAAAATATTTATTCAAATTCAAAGCATATTTAGTAAAAAATAAATAGGTAATTCTTAAAAAAAATATAGTCTTTTATTAATTACGCAACTTAAATTTAAACCACACATTGAACGGTTAACACCCCATTAGACCATCATATGAGGTTCATTAGACATATCTTTTTATATAATATCAAAGGTGGAGATGGAATAACACGATTTTAATCCGTGCTAAACTAATATTTATTAAAAGTCTTAATCACTACTATAATTTCATGTAGATGAAAGCTAATAAAATGATCACGCAACAAAAGCCTGGTCTAATTAGCTGCTTGATTACCATGATCCATACCATTCTGTCTATAAATAAGAATTTCTCCTATTCATAAGTAGAATCGTCAACTATTCTGTCTCAAGTAAAATCATCCACTTCCTGTAAATTAATTTTAAATAGGAAAACTTTCGATGAAACTAAATTTATTGAATTTTTTTAAGTTTAGGATAAAATTGATACAATGCGAAAACTTAAAGATGACTAAATTTATTATTTGGCGAAAAAAGCTTACGTTGAACTTCCGTTACTAAACTAACAATATTAAATAACGTAATTAAATATTTAATTTTAAAAATTGAATCACTAAATCAAAAAAAAAGTTAATAGTTAGGTAAAAAATAGAATGAATTTAATAGTTAAATCACTGTTCTTATACTTACTCTTAAAAGAAAAAACAATAAGGGAAAAAATGTGGGTATGGTAAAGCAAGTTAAAATTTGTTATCTTCATTCAACTAATTGACTTGCAATACTGAAAGCTTGGTTGGCTTTCTTTGTCTTTTGTCTTTTTTTCATTGTCGTCTACATTGGATTTTTTCCCCCTTAAACAGTAAAAATAAATTAGTATCCCACTAACTCAATAAAAATATTTAATATTAATATATAAAATAGATATTAAAAATAATTTTATTTATTCAATTGCAAAGCATATTTAGCAACAAAAAAAAAAAGGTAATTATCGAAAAAAATAAATGTAGTCTTTTATCAAATGCAAAATTATTAGGCATTTTTCTTATTCAATATTAAGGGTGGGGATCGGGTAACGGGTTCTAATCTGTGTCAACCAAATGTCTGATAAACAAAAATACGAGGCATTTCATTAATATTTTAATTTTAAATATTTTACTTAAATTAGTATGAAATCAACTTCAATAAAATTTTTAATATTAATAAATATAAGTAAGATACTTTTGTACAATTCATAAATTTCGTTTTGGGTATTGATGAAATTTCTTAAAACTTTATGAAGAATAATGTTCACTTCTACACAATTTGGTATTTAGGTCAACTGAAATGAATTTTCTTAAGATTTTCTAAAATTATACATGGAATTAGGACAAGATTGACTTACTCCCACACTTTGAAAGGGCACATGTTATAATAATTTCTACCAAAACGTTTAAAATTATAGTCAAATGTTTCCTTTTTCGTGAAAATGAATTTTAAAAAATATTATTTTGTTATTTGTGTGATTTTCACAAATGAGAAATGGATTGTTAATACAATATGCCTAAACTAGTAAAATTTAGAGACACATTCTCGTAGTTATTGTTAAAACCAACTGGATCTCCGGCCGATTCTCTATCTAATTAGTTCAACGAATTGATTCGATCCAGTTCAAATAACAATGCTTGCAACAGCTATCTAATTAGCTCAAAGAATTAGACATTGTTACCATAGCTTAAACTTTTGTAAAATTCGTAATGTATAATTTAGCCATGGACCTTTATGTAAAATTAGCAATACCAAATTGCAATATACTCTTAAGATTACCTAATTTTACAATGTAATGAAAATGATGAAGTTTCATACAATGAAGTCCACAATCAAGTGGAATAAATTGATGTTTGATTAAACATCGTTTGAAGATCATATAAAAAGTGTAAACCTTAAAATAAAGCCTCAATGACTTCAACTGCTAACTTGAGTTGCAGCTTACAAGCAACACATAAAACAAAAAACAACAAGACAACATAATTTATAATGCCAATAGCCACCATGCCATGAACATAAAATCCAATCCTCCCCGTTCTTGGCTGATATGCCTTATCATTTATCAAGACATTTACAAAAATCGATATCTTTCGCCTGAAGGATTGATCGATTAACTTGAATACGTCCCCCAAAAAATCCGTGGTTCAATTTATACATAATGAACCTGTCATGCTCTAGTCCAAAGCTTCAGACTCAGTATAATAGCTCGAATCACCACCAGACCACTGCAATTCTGGCACCCCCTTAACATCATTCTTTCGAAACAATGACTAAATTCACCGCAAAGAATCACCGTATGCAGAAATTTGGATTGTTCGTTTCAAGACACAAACACCACACTGCAACCGCATAACAAGTTTAGCTAAAATAAGCACCTACAAATTTCTGTAAATACTGCAATATAAAATAATCAGAGAAGTATAATTTATGATTTTTTATTATAGTAAGATCATAGTTTAGGATTACAGAAAGTGATTTTTAATTACTAAGCTTCGAATCTTGAACTTGGTGGATATCATCTCATCAAAACGAATGTACAAACCAATTCCAAAACAGAGTAAAACTCAGGAATTTCAATTACAAAAGTTGAAGTTCAATCTCTGATAATCTTAAATACACAAATTTAGCCCAAACTGATGTAGCAATCAAGTCAAATGTAACAAAACAAGAGAATTCTGTGTCTTTATATTGAGTTGAACTTTAAATTATATGGCACTGGTACAGCATATTAAATTCCTTAATCACAGCAAATCAAATCCCTAATCACATCCTAAAATACAACAAAGGAAAGTATCTAATCATATCCTAAAAATACAGCAACCTATTCTTAGGAAAGTATATATCTACAAGATATTTGACAGCTATGCTTGACAAAATGGTTGTACCATGAAACCTACTCTTCACTTTGAAATTCCAACTCAACCAAAATCATTTGGATTTTTTTTTCCAAGTGTTAATGTTGGGTTCCTCTATGGGGTAAACATCAATCTAGCTTGAGAATGAACACTGTGATAGGGTTGGCATTGAAAATAACATCCAGGCTCCATGTCTTCATTCAACGAGTTTTGAGATAAGAGCATCTCTGCCAAATTCTGCCTGCATTTATATAATCCATTGATAAATCAGGGGAACAGAATGCCATGAGGATACTAATATCAGAATGAGTCAAAAGTGATTTACCCAAGATCATATGCTTCCTCTCAAGGGCCAAAATCCAGAAAGCAAAGCTGGATGGGATAAACTCTGTTGACAAGTTGCAGTACTGCTTCAATATCTCAGTTCAACCACAATATAAAGAAATCATTCAGTAGAAGAAATTCAACATCTTAAAAGTTTACTTCTTACAAACATCTGTCATTTATTCCCTCATCTGCTTTCCTTACATCAACCATTCCCATCTTTATTCCCTTCACATTACCAAATTCAAAATTAAGGGCACATCAATAAATGTGGATTTTGCATTGATTCACAACCTTCACCTAAACACCAGTAATTTTGTAGGAACTTCATTTGTTGGTGAGAAAGAAGATATCAGAACCACCCATAGTCTGCAACTTCAATTCCAGTAGAGTATTGAACCTCTGTCCGGTTTGACTTTCATCCAAGTTTTATGGAATCTACAGATCACAGTCATAAAATTCAAAATAATAAAACATAGCAAATAGATTATATATAGGGAATAGTTGGTAGGTTTACCTTAGCTAACATGAATATAAATCAGAAATCATGAACTGAAAACATATTTATATATTTATTTACCAACGTTTTAAGGAAAAATGAAACATAAATCAATGGGTGAATGAATTATTGAAGTAGAATGCAGATAGTATTGAGATACAATATGATTAAATCTCTACTTACTGCCAGTCGCATGAGCACCAATAGTGGAACCTAAATAATTTAAGCTGAATGATGTCCACCACCAATCCTATGAATCAAAACCAACCAATAACAAGTCAATTGCCAAAAAGAATTCAAGAATGAATCTTAATATCTCTTCACTGCAATGCTCAAACAACATGAGAGGCAGTAACATACAAAGAAATTTCAGCCCAAACTGATATGACAATCAAAATCCAAGGTAAGAAGCTATCAACTCCAATGGCTCTACCATGGAACTAACCCAATCTAGCTTGAGAATGAAAACTGCCGAAGGTTGCATCTAGATTCACGTGTTCATCCCACAAGTTTTGAGATCTCTTGCAAATTCTGGATTTATATAATCCCATTGATAAATATGGGAAAAAATGGTCAGGATGCTGAAAATCATTTTATGAACCTAAAATCATGATAATAAGTAAAAGTCAAAGGTAACTTACTTCTTCACCAAGACTGAATTGCCAGAACCCAGAAAGGGCCTCAAAAGATTACTTTGAAGTTGTGTTCACAAATCTGTTGACAACTTGCATTGTCACCAAATATCAGTTCAAACACTTGTATAAAGCAAACATTCAGCAAAACAAATTGAAGCTCTTACAGTTCTGGTGCTCCTCCTTATATGGCTAAAGCTCTAATTCAGCAGTGGCACAAATAACCAATCTTTCTAATGAATCCAGATATCATTGAAGGAAAATGCAGCAAGTATTGAGATACCAGATGACACCAATGCTGGAAACTAAACAATGAAGCTGAATCGAGTCCACCACTGGTCATATGAATTAAAAAACCAACCAATAACAAGTCAACTGTCAATAAGAATTAAGTATGAATTTTAAGAACACAGACACAACAGGGGAATGAAGATGAGAAAATAATAATAATAAGCAACAATCACAAAATTTTGAACAAATTTCCAATTTTTATGTTCATAAATTATGCTTTTAACATTTACAATGTAGAACTCGAAGGTTTCAGTAGGGTAAAGCGCCTTCTAAAAGACGAGTAATTTATAAAGCAGAGCAAGTTAGATTCATCCTGGTTGGTTTTAATTAATTAAAGCACTTCATTTGCTGTCATTAATTTATAAGTTGAAAGTTTACTATTAACAAATGTGGAAACAAAAGTATGGCAATATGTAAAATGGAATAAAAAAACTGAAAATTGTATGATAATATGAAAAAAAGAGATTACAATGAAACCCCTACCTATGCATTTGGATGACATAATTGAGAAGTTGAAACTCCTCAAAAGCAGAGCCAAAGATGGAAAGAAATACAAACTATTTCAATCTTCTAAGTCCTCCATCCCCTTCTTCACCATCATGGCTAAAGCTTCTTTTGTTCCCAGCAAGTCTCCTTTCAGTAGCATCTGTATCACTCTTTGCATCCATATAAAATACATGAACATCACATCTCTCCACCTTAATATAGTCAACTCCTTCAAGGTCTTCGCCATGTCTGATACAGAATTCAAATATTGCCTCCTCATAATTCTTGTCTTCTTTAACCATGTCGGTGCTAGATAGAGAAAACACGTGATTACCCATGTACTTCTTTGGCTCAGGATTATCCATCAAAAGTATCATACTTCTGAACTTCTCACAAACACCACCACCATTGCCACCACCGGAGGCTCTAAGTTGGTACTCACAAAGATATGCAAGAGTTCCAAGCCAATCGCAGTGAGTGAGATCAACCACAAGGCAGATAGAAAAAACCAAAATTCTGTTGCCACTACCCCCATTTGTAGACCTCAAGCTTGGTGAGGGCACACCTATTACCCTTGTTCCACTTTATGTCCTCCAGATCTATGATCCATGGACACGAACACGCAAAACGGGTATGACCTGACACAGACACGATCATCTACTTTTTCTGCGTCTATCTCATGTCTGTTTTTAGACACCCGTGTCATGACTGTGTCTGACCATTTTTTTGACTTATTCCAGCATGTCATATACGTATCCGGGCGTGTCCGACGAGTGTCCGTTTCGGACAAATTCGACACCAGGAGGAGGGATGAACCGTGTTCATGCTTCCTAGACCCAAAGTTTGGAAAGAAGAGGGTACTTCTTGGATTAGAGTCCCATGTAATTCTTGGAATTTCTGGAAATTCGACCATTGGGCAACCACTAAGATCCAGATAACGAAGAGATTCCAACTTGATCGATACATTTTTGACTGCAGAGTCACTCATATCCAAGTACTGAAGATTACATAGAGAGTCCAAAGGCAGTGACACTTCTTCAATTTGAGTGCCAGATAAGTTTAATTCTATTAAGCTTCTTGGGATTTCTGGAAATTTGATCATTGGGCAATTACTAAGATTCAGTTTACGAAGGGATTCCAACTTGATCGATACATTTTTTACCCTTGAGCCCCTCATATTTAAATTCCGAAGATTACATAGGGAGTCGAAAGGCAAGGACACTTCTTCAATTTGAGTGCCAGATAAGTTTAATTCTGTTAAGCTTCCTGGGATTTCTGGAAATTTAATCATTGGGCAATCACTAAGATCCAATTGACGCAGGGATTCCAACTTGATCGATACAGTTTTTACCCTTGAGCTCCTCATATTTAAATTCCGAAGATTACACAGGGAGTCGAAGGGCAAGGACACTTCTTCAATTTGAGTGCCAGATAAGTTTAATTCTGTTAAGCTTCTTGGGATTTCTGGAAATTTAATCATTGGGCAATCACTAAGATCCAATTGATGTAGGAATTCCAACTTTGAAATATTGATGGATACCCTTTTTACCTTTGACTTGCTCAATGACAATCTCTGTAGCTTGTGGAGATGCTCAATTGAATCAGGCACTTCTTTTATTTTAGTGCTTGATAAATTCAAACGACAAAAGTGACCTGGGACCTGAGGAAACTTGTTGAGACTATAACATCCGCCAAATACAAGCCCATACTGATGAAGAGATGCCAAATGATTGAGGCAAGGAAGTTCAACCAAACTTTTACAGTTAGAGAAATTAAGGAATTTAAGGTTGATGGCTCCTAATAAATTAAGAATTTTCCTTAAATTCTCGCAATATGAAATGTCAACTTTCCTTAAATTAACAAGATCCTGTGCAGAAAAAATAATTGTATTACTTTTAAGCATCATCTACTTACTTTAGGTAGTAAAAAATGAAAATGAAATAAATTATAATACTAAGAAAAATAAAATTTTATATACGATGTATTACAATTAATAGATCAAATAATGTCACTTATTTAAATAAAATAAAATATTTTTATATATATATTTTTTAAAATTTAAATAAGATACCATATGAATATTTGATACATCCAATTATAAAAAAAAAAAAAATTGTTCAAAGAAAGTATGAAAATACATACCATATGATCATCTTCATTCCCAAGCTGAACCAAACTTATACATTTAAAGCAATTAAGGAGTTCAAGGTTGATGGCTCCTGAAAGATTAGGTATCTTCCTTAAATTCTTGCAATTTGAAACGTTAATTTCTCTTAAATTAACAAGGTCCTGTGCAAAAAAAAAAAATAATTATATTACTTTTAAGCATCACCTACTTGCTTTAGACAGTAAAAAAATGAAAAATGAAAAAAATATTTTATATTTACTTTTTTAAAAATTTTATATAAGATGTGAATACATCAAGTTATGAATCCTTTTTTTTCGAAGAAAGTATAAAAGCACATACCATATGCTTATCTTCGTCCCAAAATTGAACCAAACTTTCACAGTTAGAGCAATGAAGGAGTTCAAGGTTGATGGCTCCTAAAAGATTAGGTATCTTCCTTAAATTTTTGCAATTTGAAACGTTAATTTTTCTCAAATTAACAAGGTCCTGCATAAAAAATATTTGTATTACTTTTAAGAAATGAAAAGAAAATAAATAATTATAATACTAAGATAATAAAATTTATATTTGATGTATTTGGTGTGAAAATTCACCCACAATTAATAAATCAAATGATGTCACTTTTTTTATATAAAATTAAAAATATTTCATGTTTATTTTTAAGAACTTTAAATAAGATGTCATCATATGATTATTTGATACATCAAATTATAAATTGTTTTTCCATAAAAAAATTTGGATGAAGAAAATATAAAAGCACATACCATATGATCATCTTCATTCCAAAGTTTTTCCATATTGCCATATCGTAATTTCAACACGATAAGATTCTTTGGATTAAAACTTGATAGAGATTTGAAGGGGAAATAATCCCAACAAAGATACCTTAACTTATTAGGAAGAGATACACTATCAACTTGGTTTGCAAGTAGCTTCGGCTGCCAATCCTCTTTCCCGATCTCATGTTTATAGAAGTAAATATATCTGAGATTAAACATCTTCTCAAAAACATATGGACATAACTGCAGCTCGTCAATCTGAGACATGTCTAACTTTATTCCTTCAATTGATACAGTCCCCTAATAATTAAAAAATTTCATCAAGTCTCGATGTATAGATATAAAAGTGTTCAATTTTATTTTTATTTTTTTAAAAGCAATATATTAAATACTTAACCAACCCAATAAACACTTGAGTAGATCCCATGTTATACCCTAACACACTTGTCATTATTTGTATGATAAGTAAACAAATATTTTATTTTTTGAAATAATAACTAAAATGATTATCATTTCATACAATGTAAATACAAACAATTAAACTTTTAACATATTAAAATATATAATTAATTGAATTTATATATTTAAAAGGTATCAAATATAATTTTAATTAAATAACAAAGAAAAAAAAATGGAAGTCGGTTGAGTTTTAGCTTGATTGGCATGGACATTGTTGTCAATATAGGAGAACATGAGTTCGAGTGCGCTGAAGCACATTATCCTCCCATTTAAGGGTTGAGGAGGGGTTATGGGTATTTTTAGACATCGTATAAAAAAAAGCATATATGATCAATACCTATAATGAAATTATTCAAAAAAAGATAATGGAAAATAATGTAAATACAATTAGCGCTTACTTGATTATATCTGAGCACTTGATCCACATCTTCAGGAAACCATAACCTGCTGCACTTTCCTGGGTTTTCTTTATATTTTTGTCGAACAATATCCTTACCAATCTCCTCAAGCATATCATGCATAGAAATATGATAACCATCTATGCTATCAAGTAAGCACTTATCGGCTAAGTTTCTTATTCCACACATTGCACCCATATAATAATTACTAAGAATTTTTTCTACAATATCCATTTTTTCCCTTTCCAAAAAGCATGCTACGTCAAGAAATATATTCTTCTCTAGCTCACCCAACCCATCTAAGCTACTCTTCAAAATCTGTGAAATTTTTGGTTCGACATATTGCTTTAGTTTATCCACTTCGCTCTCCCACTCTTTTTTAGACTTTGTATATAGATTAGAACCCAAAACTTTAAGAGCAAGTGGACTACCTTGGGCATATTCTACAAACTTGCATGATAGATCTTGAAAATCAACAACAGGATTCAACAACTTAAATGCAAATGTAGAAAAAAGTTGAAGAGAATCGTTCTTATTCAACTTCTTTACCTCATGTATGTGGTTAGCTCTTCCATTCCTAAGTACTTGTCTATCTCTAGATGTTACAATAATTTTACTTCCAGGACCAAAATATTTAACACCCATAAAATCTATTTGGTCTGGGTCACTAACATCATCAAGGACAAGAAGTACTTTTTTTTTATTCAGCCTGTCTTGGTAAGGGTAGCTTATGGAAGGGTGTCAATACAAATTTCTTTTTCGTCTAATAGTTTGGAAAGAAGTTCATTTCGTAAAGACTCATCCCCCTGTTTTTTTATTTTCTCACTAACATCTTTAAGAAACAAACGATATTCAAACTTTGGAGAGACTTCCTCATATGCAGCATTAGCAAGGGTAGTTTTGCCAATGCCACCCATTCCCAAAATCCTATTACACGGATGTCCGCTTGCTCAATCAACCCCAAAAGCATCTTTTTTGATCATCTATTCCCACCAATTTTTCAGAAGTGATTCTAGGCGCACTATTCATCAATTTTCTTGTAAGTTGTAACATCATCAACTATATCCTGGATATACTCGGTTTCAGATCTATCAGAGAATCAAAAAGTAAATATAATTATATATGAAATCTGAAACAAAGATAAGTCAAATATAAGAAGATGAGAAAAATATAGTTACTTGTCGTCTTTTATATGAAATCCTTTTAATTTCCCGACTTTAGCTAAGGCATCTTTCCATCGTTTCACTTCATCTGTGGACCTCTTTGATTCATGGTCTTCAAAGGATGGTTTGAAACTTCCACCAAGATTCTTCACATTGGATGGATGGACATGGTAAAAGATAGGAAGAACAATATGTCCTTCAGAGCGATTACGGTTCATGATGTCAGAAACTCAGCTAAGCATAATTTCGAAGAAGCATAGTCTTTAGATAAAAGATGATTGAGAGATTTGAGGCTGCAATTCCTTGCAAAAGTGCTGGTAAAAGTTGCTTCCCTGTTTCCAGTGTATCTTCATCGAAGAAAACATTTAGTGCCTTGTCTTTCAAAGCTTTGAGCAGATGAGCGGTGAAGTTAAAGCGGGTCACCTCTGAAGCTCAAGAAAACTTGATCCTTCATTGAACTAGAAGATGAAGAAGAAGCCATGAAAGTGTGCTTGGTTTAATTAGGACTGATTTTACAGCTTTGTTTACAAGTAGTTACTAAATGCTTTCGACCCTTGTTGTAGTATATTTCAGCCCTTGTGTGATATTTAGTAAGCCTTGACTGTGTTATGCTGGGGTTTGGTGATTGGTGTGTAATCTCAAAGTCACAAATTTGTGATGCAAATAATGTTTTTTTATTGACTAAATTAGTTGGGATTATTATAAATATAAAGAGTACTGTCAACTTTACTTGCTTTACTACCCTTCCTATTTTTTTAATGTACGTTTGATTCCAACAAGAAAGGTTTAAAAAAACAAATAAAGATAAAAACAATCCAACGGTTCCGTACTCAATTATTCTTCTCTATTTTTTTCTCAATCAATTTTAGAAATTTTATTAATAACAAAATAAAGGGAAGATCACATACTCATACTAAGTTAACCAATTAAGACCAACCAATAACTTGTCAACTACCAATTAAAATATCAATTATTTTGAAATTGTGCAAATATCCAACTTTTTTTCCAAGTTGATATCTAAATTCTTTTTTTTTGAAGTTGTATTTTCCTGTTTTACATCAAAACGTTATATCCGATAAAAAATTTCTGCCAATAATAAATCGTCACATCGTATCAACATAAAAGTATTTTTAATTATTATTTTTTGTTTTCTTTTACATTATTTCTCTCTCTATTTTTGTTTCTATTTTACTCTTTTCTTGTCCTTTATAATGTCTACTAATACCAACAATGCTCAAAATGTTTTTGTCGAAACCATTTTAAAATCGGGTTTTGAAAAATGGGGATCGACTTTAAAAACAAAGTGGGAGTCGCCACCAATCTTTTTTACTTAGGTGTGATTGGATCACCTTGTAAAATGTTTTATTTTAAAACATTTGATTTTGGTCCGTGAAAACAAGAAAATAGGTTCGGGAGTCGGTTACGTATGAGGAAGGGTTAGCACCCTCATAACGCCCAAAAATTGGTACCTAATCGACAAAATCATGTCCGAATGTTGAAAATAAAGAAAGTTAGAAAATGTGGTCCTTTTATTAGAAAGAAAATCAAGACTTACTTATTACAAAGAAATAAAGTACTTTACCCAATAAGTTAAGGTATAGCACCTCATGACTTTGAAATTAAGCTCGTCTTTATTTTAGAAAATTCCTACCTCAAGATGCAAGATGTCGAACCCAATAAGTTAGGGCAAAACGCTTTGAATTCCCAAGAATAGGTTTTTTGATTTGAAATTGGTAAATCTCAGCTTTTTCTTAAATATATAAAAAAAAGGGGATATGTGATACCTAAAGTTTTACGAGAAAAATCGAACCCAATAAGTTAGGGCAAAATTCTTCTTGAAATTCCCCAAATATCACATATCACCATATTTTGAAAATCCTTTGATTTAAAAGCTATTTTTATAATAAAAAAATTGGTATGAGTAAGACATAGAATAATACATTATAACATACATATCAATTCAACCTAATTGCAAATTATATTAATAATAAATAATCAATGAATAAAAAAGTTAAAGTAATATTAAACAAATATAAAGATACTTAATAATAATCATAATACATAATAAATAATATAAAATAACTAATAATAATATATAAAGATTATACATAAAAAATTAGCAAATAATATGTATAATAATTTTAAAAAGACATTTATATACATAATACATTAATCATAAAAATTATATAAATAAAATAGATTATATATTATAATAGACTTTATACAAAACAAAATTAAAAAAATATAATACTATATAATATATAAATTAAAAAAACATAATATAATAAGTAATATATATAATAATATAAAATTATTAAACTAAGTAAAATAATATATAATAATTAAATATATATAAAATAATACATATAAAGTATATATATATAAACTATTAATAAATTAATAAATATAGAAAAATAATATAAAACATGATAAAACAATTAAAATAATTTAAAATAAATTAAATTAAATAAATTAAAAAATAAAGAAAGAAAGCGGGGTTAAACAGCAATTAAATAGAGTAAAAGGATTGAATTAAAATGAGCATTAAAACACAGAGGTTAATGTGGAAATTAAACCTTTTTACAAAACGGTGTCCTTCCTATTTTACCATTAAAATGGACCGAGGGACTAAATTGGAACCAAAATAAAACTTTAGGGCTAAATTTAAAATAAATAAAAATGTGAATTGGGCTAAATTAAAATTAATTAAATTTCGGAAGGACCGAAATGTCAAATATTCCATTTTCATAAAACGCTCGGATCCTGAGGGCTGGGTCGGGTCAACGCGCGGATCCTGCCTGCTAAACGACGTCGTTTTAACGCTTATTAGCTTAAGCGAAAACGACGTCGTTTTCAATATGTTATATAAGCCCGTTTTCTGCCCAAAAAATTCATTTTACCCCCCAATTCTAAAAAAAATTTAAAAACTCTCTCGATCCCCTTTTCCTCTGTTAGGGTTCGGCCATCGAAACCATGGACGCCGTGCACACGCGCCTTACGCGCCGCCAACCACTCTATTTTACACCCCAAACGCAGGTAATCTCTTGTATTATTTTTTAGTAAACAGTATATTTACATACATAAAAAAATATTAAAAAAGATAATCGAAAAAGTGAGAAATCACCTCTGTTTTGTATTCCTTTTTATTTCAATACAAAATTTTTGCCTATTTTTCCTGTATTCTGTGTCTTTCCGTGTATCTCTTTTTCAGAAAAAAAACCTCCTTTTTTACATGTACATGCAAGGCTTTTTATAGCCTTTCGAAATAAAAAATAAAAAAGAAATAACATCTTTTCCATGTTTATTGTGATTTCTTTCCATTTGTGCTGCTATTTCTTTCCTTTCTTGCAGGAGAGGTGAGGATTTCAGCAGCGAGGCACCTCCTTACTGATGTGATCTTGGACTGGGTGGAGGCGTGATCGAAGGCCTTGGCGCAGGTGCTAGAAGTGCGGCGCGACGTCCGGGATGCTGTCTGCGGCGCCTAGGGTTTCCCAGAAACCTTAGGCTACTGAATTTGTTTAAAATTTTGGGCTTTTTTTGGGCTCCGGTATTGGGTCTGGGTCAGTCCTTAGAATTAGGGCCAGGGTGTTTTGGGTACAATGGGTTTGTTTGGGTTTTAAGTCTGTTTAGGTCTAGGTTAATGGGTAGGTAGTTTTAGTTTTGGGCCATTAAAAATTGGGCTTGTACTGGACTGTAAGGACATTTATTATTTTTATTATTTTTTATTAGTTTTCAATGGCCCGGGCAAAATTGGGTATTTACTGTTTTTTATCATTTTCATTCCACAGTTGTTCCATGTCACTATTATGTAATATCAACACAATAAGATTCTTTAGATTAAAACTTGAGGATAAAAATTTGAAGGGATAATTCTCCCAACAAAGATACCTTAACTCACAAGGAAGGGATACAATATCGATTTCACCTGCAAGTAGCTTCTTATTCCAATATTGATGAGATATAAAAAATAGATAAATCTAAGATTAAGCATGTTTTCCAAAACAGTAGAACTTAATCGTAACTTATCAATTTAAAACATGTCTAGCATGATTTCTTAGATTGATTCCGTCCCTAAAAAAAACAATTTATCAAGTATTAATATATATATATATATATATTAATAAACAATTTATCAATTTATTTCTGTACGGGTAAAGACATATATTTGTTTTTCTACTCTTGGATTTGGGTTGGATCATTTCCCCAAAATATTATATTTTAATGCTACATTCTTTTGAATCAGTTATATGAAATAGATATACACTAACCAAGAAATCAACTATAATTTCCGGACAGAAATTCACCCCAACTCTTGAATAAAATTCTTTTTATGTTGAAGTTTAATAAATAAAAGAAATCTATAATATATGAAATTTAATTTGTATAATTCTACATATAAAATTTTGACTTTGATTCAATTACACATATTAATAAAATAAATTAATCAAATAATTTTCGTATATGGGATAGATAATGCTGAATTTTGATAATTAAGATTTGTGTTTCTTCGTCACTTTTTAAAGGACGGTTTACCAAGTAAACTTGACAATTCTCTTATATTATAATAACCCATCTGATTTGACAATAATATCTATTTAATCACCAAACCCAACTAATATCATTCCGGTCCATTAAAAAAAAAAACCATTAACAAATATATGATTCGCATCACAATTTTGTCCTACTGGAAGACCTTTACTTTGATAATACACAGCAATCACCATTTCTCAAACAAATGTTGTGTGTACATAACCTTTGAATTTTTATCAAATTTTTTCTTGGAATCAAGTATTTTTTAAAAAATTAAATACATTTGATGATTACACTAATGTTGAATCTTGATAATTAAGAATTATGTACCTAACGTTTCTAAATATTTTTTAGAAAATATATGTGAAGCGTAGTTTACCAAGTAAACTTGACAATGCACTTATGCTTATAATATCCCAACTAATTTGATCCATCTTTATTTTTAAGGTAAACTACACAAGTCATCATTAAACTATTAATGTGTTTCTGCTTTGATTACCCAAGTTTAAAAATAATTCTATCTTTAACCACTAACATTATCGTCATTTGATTTAATAAAAGAGTGATGACGTTAGTGACTAAAATAAATTTTTTTAAACTTGAGTGACCAAAATAGAAATACACTAGTAGTTGAATGATTATTTGTGTAGTTCACCCATATTTTTATTATTTTTAAATTCTTTTTTTAATAAACATCCACATAATTTTTCCTTGAAAGATACAAGAATTTAAAAAAAAATCAAGCCAAGCCAAGGCAATCCACTTGCTGTTAAAGTTTTGGGTTCTAAGCTGAATAGCAAGTCAAGAAAAGCGTGGGAGAGCGAGTTGGAAGGATTAAAGGAATATGGCCTACAAAAATTGGACAGATTTTGAGAGGCTTTGATGTGCTGAAAGAATTAGAGAAGAATAATTTCTTGAGATAGCATGATTCTCTAAAGGTTATTTTGTGATGGGGTTGATGTCTTCTTCGCTTGGATTTTGATTTTTCAGATCAGTTTGTGTTGAAATTTCTCTTTATGTTAATGTCTCCGAAGTTGTTTTCTTTTCCTTTCATATTTAAGATTATGGATTGAACTTTGGTTTTGGAAATAAAAATTACAAACAGATTGCACTTGTTGCCATATTTCTTGCAGCAAACATTATTATTCTTCACGAGCTTGTTCGGTTTAATGGCAAAACTACTTTGTTGCATTATGAACTTAGTTTTCTTATACTTTGTTGCATTATGAAGGTCAATGAAAACTCACCGCTGGTCTGATTTGATTTAACCAAATTCCTCTTTATGTAGCACCGTAAAGGTTTAATTAATTTTTAGAAAACATCAGTTTCGTTTCTGCTTTGACAAAGTAAGGTCAAAAAAAGGGACAAAATTATGATGCAAATCCCAAATAGATTGACTAAAAGATCTTAATCCATAAAGGATAGATATCACCATGTCAAAAGAAGGCATAATTTCAAATTAGATCTAAATTTGTGTAACATCTCATACTTGATCTAGACGTGAGACCAAGTCTAGAGAGCTACATCAAATTATTCGAAATAAACCAACCATTAAATACTTAAAATCGTAGCACTTTGAAATCACATTTTCCATCAGATCAACATAGTAATCCAAATTCCAAACCAAACCCAAATTAAACACATAATAGCATAAATCTTTGAAAATGATAAAATAATTAAGAAAAGATGATCGAGCTCCTGCCACGCCAACCTGCCTAAGTCTGAGGGTTACCTGTAATCCAAACAAACAAACAAATGAGTTTACAACTCAGTGCATAACTTATATTCGCAATTAAATCATAGCATAATAGCTAGAATCACCATTCTTTATTAATCAATCAAATATCCATATCAGATACAGAAACAAAAACAAAGGATAGCATATATTGTTTCAGAACATTTCAGATACAGATGCAATTTCCTACCACCAACTGCTACACACAATCTCCATCCATCCCTACAAACTATATAGGATATCGAGTATTCATCCATTCCTACACACCACATGGTGACTATATGTCACATTTCAAAATGATTGTAGTCGAACTACTAGAACAAAATGCAATGATTCGCTAGAATCAGACATATGTTTGTGACTTAGCCACTAAGTTCGACAGATTATTAAATTGTCACGTATCCTTCTTTTCACAATCCCAACCCAATGCAGATACGATGATATTGGGTATCAATCTACATACACAAATTATCCAGTAACAAATCATATTCATAATAATATGGTTATTGCAATATAAAGACGTATAGATAACAAATTATTAAATATCAGAGCATCAGATTATAGTTATCAAGTTATGTAGCATAATTCATATCATACGAACCCTACGGAAGGCCTATGTTCGATTACAACATCACACATGACCCTAAAGAAAAACTTGGATTTTTGGCCTACATGTCCGTGTGGATTCACATGGCCTGGAACACTGGCCCGTGTGGTCCACACAGCTTGATACACACCCATGTGGCCTCTTTATCGTCACACACATCCTAGCACATGGTAATGTGACCTAAAACAGTGAGTTACACGGTCTACCATACAGCCTAGCACACGCCCGTGTGACTTAAAACCTCAAATTTCACCTACATGGCTTCGACACACGCCTGTGTCCTTAACTTGTGTCTCTCTTTAGTAAAACAGTCTTGACACACGCCCGTGTCCCTGGCCTTGTGAGCCAAATAGTACCTCACACGATCTATCACATGGTCTAGGGCACAACCGTGCTGCATAAACAACCGTGATTTTTTACGTTCGTGAAACACAAAATCTTGGGTTCTTGTTATGCGCTTGGTATGATTTCGATGCAGGAACAACGTAAAGGGAAAAACGACCATCCAATAACCAATTTAACAATTAATTGAACTAAAAACACTAATTTAATAGTCAAATTAAACTATTCTGAAACTTCGACACAAAACCTGAAATATAAAATGTTCACTTACCAACAGTCGCACAACCACTAAATGAAACTAATTCTCTGGAGGAACACTCCTCTCAAGATCTTCTCCTAAACGGAAATTTGATGGAGATCTTCAATCTTGAATTAGATCCTGCTTCTGAATTGATTCCAACGGCTTCCTTAGAGTAATTTCTTCGTTCTACTCTGCGTCCCCCTTAGGTCTTCTTCCCGTGTGTTTTTATAGACTTTGGAATGCCCAAAATACCTAAAAATTAGCTTTTTCCGCGTGAAAACAAAACAGGGTGCGATAAGGACACGGGCGTGTGATCAGCCCGTGTAAGAATACCCAGGCCATGTGCAGTACTGAATTGGTTAGAAATCGACACGGGATGGAACATTGGCGTGTGGCCAGCCCATGTGTGATACTGAAATCAGCTCTTTTTGCTCGATTCACTCCTTTCGCTCTCCTATGCTCGCCTAAGTAAAAAACATGAAATTAAAGGATTAGGAGCATCAAATTCACAAAATTATATAATAAAACATCCAAAAAATGCTAAAAATGGGATTAAAATGTATTACTTTTATGGTTTATCAACACTTTTAACATTGATAGTGTTGAACTACAACGTTTCAGTTTTCCCACTAAATGGCAAGCAATTTATAAAGTAGAGCAAGTTAGATTCATCCTGGTTGGTTTTAATTAATTAAAGCACTTCATTTTCTATCATAGACAATTTACAAGTTAAAAAATTACCTTTAAGAATGAAAGAAAAATGTATGTTAATATAAAATAATGGAATGAAAACTAATTACCTATGCATTTAGATGACAATATTGAGAAGCTGTAACTCCTCAAAAGCAGAGCCAAAGAAGGATAGAAATAAAACTATTTCAATCGTTTAGGCCATCCATCCCTTTCTTCACCATCATTGCTAAAGTTTCTTTTGTTCCCAGCATGTCTCGTTTGTATAGCATCAGGATCACTCTGTGCAGCCACATAAAAAACGTGAACACCACATCTCACCACCTCGATATATTCTTCTGCTTCTTCTTCATAATAATTGAAATTTCTGATGTAGAATTCAAATGATGCCCCTCATAATTCTTGTCTTCTTTAACCAGGTCGATGCTAGATAGAATGAACACATGATCACCCATACACTTCTCTGGCTCAAAAGCACCGATCAAAAATACCTTACTTTTGAACTTTTCATAACCTCCACCACCAGCGGCTGTCAATTGGTACTCACAAATAAATTCAAGACATTCAAGGCGACGGCAGTGAGTGATATCGGCCACAAGGCAGATAGCAAAAACCAAAAATCTGCTCCCACTACACCCATTTGGAGCTATCTTTAATGTTAAGGAAGACTTCATACTCTGACACTCAAACTTATTTGCTGAAATTTTGTTTCCCGGAAAACAACAAACCAAACTTGGAATGTGTTCAGGTAAGGAATCCCAATCATATCTCGATGCCCATTTCTTAGCTAGGGATCCAATTTTGATCATGGCATTTGCCTCAATGTTATCAATTGACCCTTGGTTCAGGTTGAAGCAATTACAAAATAACATGCTAAACACATAGTCATCATCATCACCTAATGAATCAAACTGATATAAATTTTGATCAGCGAAGGATACTTGTTCTAATGATGTGCAGTCATGTACATCCAAGATTTGTTGATATGGTGGAAGCTCTGAGAGTAATTTAAGGCTCCTACAATGGTCCATTCTCAAACATTTAAGGCTTTTAAGCCTGAAGAATGATGAGGGCACATCAACACTTGGAATCTCTTTCGAATCGAACAGAACCATATTACACTGTAGCTTTTGAAGACTTGAGCCGCTCATAATTAAGTATTGAAGATTACTTAGTGTGTCTAAGGACAAGGCCACTTCTTCAATTTGAGTTCCAGATAAGTCTAATCTTATTAAGTTTCTTGGGATTTCTGGGAATTTCATGATTGGGCAACGACTAAGATTTAGACAACGAAGGGATTCCAACTTCACCAATACACATTTTACCCTTGTGCCACTCAAATATATGTCCTTATGATAACCCAAAGGTTCAAAAGAAGAGGATACTTCTTCGATTAGAGTCCCAGATAAGTTTAAGCTTGTTAAGCTTTTTGGGATTTGTGGGAATTCAACCAATGGGCAATGACTAAGATCCAAATTACGAAGGGATTCCAACTTGATCGATACTTTTTTTACCCTTGAGCCACTCATATTTAAGGTCTGAAGATTACATAGAGAGTCGAAAGGTAATGACACTTCTTCAATTTGAGTGCCAGATAAGTTTAATTCTGTTAAACTTCTTGGGATTTCTGGAAATTTGATCATTGGACAATTACTAAGATCTAGTTCACAAAGGGATTCCAACTTTGAAATATTGATCGATATTTTTTTGACCAACAAGCTTACAAGTTTGATGAGATGCTCAATTGAATTAGGCACTTCTTTTGTTCCAATTCCTGATATGTCCAAAGAATGAAAGTGACTTGGTACCTGAGAAAACTTCTCGAGACTACTACAACCTCCATGGAGTCGAAACCCGAAGTTGAAGAGAGATGCCAAATAATCGTGGCAAGGAAGTTGAACCAAACTTTCACACTTGGAGTATCGAAGGAGTTTAAGGTTGATGGCTCCAGAAAAATTAGGCATCTTCCTTAAATTCTTGCAATTTGAAATGTCAATTTCCCTTAAATTAACAAGATCCTGTGCAAAAGAAATATATATAAAAAAACTACATTATTTTGAAGCATCATCTACTTACTTTAGGTGATAAAAAATGAAAGGCAAAGAAATAATTATAATATTATGAAAAATAAAAATTTATATTTAATGTATTAGGTGTTCAAGTTCACCTACGATCAAATGATGTCACTTCTTTAAATAAAATAAAATATTTTATATTTATTTTTAAATAATTTAAATAAGATGCAATCATATGATTTTTTGATATATCAAAGTATACTTTTTTTTCTTTAAAAAACTTATTAGATAAAGAAAGTATGAAGGCGTATACCATATGATTATCTTCATTCCAAAGTTGTTTCATGTTGCCATTCCGTAATCTCAACACAACCAGATTTTTTGGATTAAAACCCGATAAAGACTTGAAGGGGTAATGATCCCAACTAAGAACTCTCAGCTCATCAGGAAGAGGAATACTTTCAACTTGGCTTGCATATAGCTTCTTATACTTAAATTGGTCTTGATATAACATTGCAATATTATACAGACGAAACTTGAAGTCGATATATCTAAGCTTATGCATCTTCTCAAAAGTAGTAGCACAAAACTGTAGGTTATCAATTTGAGTCATGTCTAACTTTATTCCTTCAATTAGGTCAGTCCCCTGATAACAAAGAAAGAGAACAATTTATCAACATAAATTTGTAGGCATTCCATTAAATCACTAAAGAAAGTACTAATTAGGCATACCTTCAAATAGGTCGTGTATGTTGTTTATCAAGTACCAATCGAAAATACCTTTTTACAAGAATTTCCAGATGCAAAATGTTTTCACTTTTATGCATTAGATATTTAACCAACCCAACAAACCCTTAGTAGATTCCATGTTATGTCATAAGCAATTTGGTCTTTATGTTTATAGTAAGCAATACATATTTTAGTTTTTGAAATAAAAATTAAAAAGGATAATATTTTATACACGGAAACAAAGCATATGAAAGAATAAAGAGAATATAAATACAACTAGAGCTTACTTTGTTATATTTGAGCACTTCTTTCACGTCTTTATGATTCCATAGCCTACTGCGTTTTCCAGGATGTTTAGATTCTTGCATAACAATGTCTTTGCCCATCTCTTCAAGCATGTCATGTGTAGAAATAAATATATCATCTTTGATATCAAGTAGGCACTTGTCGACCAAATTTCTTATTCCACTCGTTGCACCTGAATAATAATTACATAGAATTTTTCTGCAATATCCAACGGTTCCCCTTTAAAGAAGCATGCTATGTCAAGAAATATATTCTTCTCTACTACACCTAGCCCATCAAAGCTACTCTTCAAAATATGTGAAATTTTTGGTTCAGCATATTGCTTTAGTTTTTCCACCTCACTCTCCCACTCTTTTCTAGACTTTGAATATAGTTTAGAACCCAAAACTTTAAGAGCAAGTGGATTACCTTGGGCGTATTTTACAAACTTGTGCAGTAGATCTCGAAAATCAGCTGCAGGATTCAACATCTTCAATGCAAATGTTGAAAAGAGTTTGAAAGAGTCATTCGTATTTAGCTTCTTTACCTCGTGTATGTGGTTAGCTCTTCCATTCTTAAGTACCTGTCTATCTCTAGATGTTATAATGATTTTACTTCCAAGACCAAAATGTTCAACACCCATAAAATCTATTTGGTCTGAGTCACTAATATCATCAAGGACAACAAGTACTCTTTTATTGTTCAACCTCTCTTGGTATGGGTATCCTATGGAAGGGGTATCAATACAAATTTCTTTTTCGTTTAATAGTTTAGAAAGGAGTTCATTTCGTAAAGACTCATTCCCCTGTTTTTTATTTTCTCACGAACATTTTGAACAAACAAACGACTTTTAAACTTTGGAGACACTTCCTTGTATACAACATCAGCAAGGGTAGTTTTGCCAATACCACCCATTCCCCAAAGTCCTATTACCCGACAATCTTCTTGCTCAATCAGACCCAGAATTATCTTTTTCTGATAATCTATTCCAAACAATTTTTCAGACCTGCTTCTAGGCACAGTGTTCATCAGTTTTCTTGTAACATCATCAACAATCTCATTGATATACTTGGTTTCAGGTCTAGCAGAAAATTAAAAAAGTATAAATAATTATATAGGAAATATAAAAAGAAAAAGAAAAGATAAGTCAAATATAAAAATATGAGAAAAATATAGTTACTTGTCGTCTTTTATATGAATTCCTTTTAGTGTCCCGACTTCAGCGAAAGCAGTTTTCCATTGTTTCACTTCATCAGTGGGCCTCTTTGATTCATGGTCTTCAAAGGATGTTTTGAAACTCCCACCAAGATTTCGCACATCAGAGGGGTCAACATGGTAAAAGATGGGAAGAGCAATATGCTTTTGTGTGTGAGTGCGGTCCATAATGTTAGAAACTTCAGCCAAGCATGATTTCGAAGAAGCGTAGTCTTTAGATAAAACGATGATGGAGAGATTTGAGGCTGCAATTCCTTGAGAAAGTGCTGGTGAAAGTGGCTCCCCATTCTCTACTGTATCTTCATCGAAGAAGACATTCAATCCGCTGTCTTTCAAAGCTTTGAGTAGATGAGCTGTAAAGTTAAGACGCGTGTCTTCACCTCTGAAGCTCAAGAAAACTTGATGCTTCACTTGACGAGGAAAAGAAGAAGAAGACGACGCCATGATATTAATCAAAAGCTGTGAAGTTAAGTCGGCTCTTGTGTATGTATATGTGATGCTATTTTTTGTTTCAAAAGATTAATATCAAGAAGAAAATTTGTTCCAATGATGATGATGATGGGTGTTAATTTCCACATCAAGGTCTTAAATAGTTTACTTTTTTACCATAAAACTAAAATAATTTCATTTCTTCAGTTTCATGCGTATTTAGAAATAATTTAAATATGTAATTCTGAAAAAACATTTATAATTTTTATTATAGGCACATAATTAAATGTTAATATTTATTTTTTAATGCACGTCGAAATCACTAAAAATAATAGTACGTTATTATAGAAAATAATTTTTAATGTTTTGTGCCCCCACAAGGCGGCTGGTGGTTAAGTGGGGATTTGGTTGATTTGATATGTCTTTTTGACTGAGGTACCACAAACGTGTTTGAAGGGTAAGGAGCATTTTCTACTTTATTATTTATGGTATTTAAAGATTGACTATATATGAATCTCTAAAACCCTATGAAAAGATTGTTACCTTCTTTAATTTATTAGATCATCATTTTCAAACTTCAGACTAGAGAGGGTCTTTTTACTTCACATCATCAATGGAAGAAGTGACCAAGAGGTACTACCTTTTTTCTTCACACACCATGAAATGTCTCTTCAATTTTTCTTCAAATTCCTTGCTGTTGATGTATTTCTTTTAGGCTTGGAAAATAGAGTGAGATAGGTTTTGTAGTTGGTGAACTAGGCTCTGTGGCTATCTTGCTGGATTTTGTGGTGTGTAACTATAAACTGCAAAATAGGGGTGAGTTAAGACGCGTCGTAGCTTATGTGTTGGGATGCTTTCTTATGCTTAATTCGGTATTTTAGTACAGAAAATGTAAGGATGGAAATGGAGTAAAAATATATGTTAACATTTATTCTCCGTTTTTGAAAACTCGTTTTAACTTGATTCTTGAATTGTTTTTCTTATTTGAATTTGGATTTTATCAAGCAATTATTTAGTCTTTTTATATAACTTTGTTAAGAGATGATAATATGTCGCTCTAAAATTATGTCATGTCATCGCCTAAATATTTTTTTAAAAATTTAAACTGTAAAAAAATCTTAAATTTTATAAAAATTCATAATAACTATGCTACAGAGCTGTCAAGAGTCATCTTCTCATTTTATTTTTTTCCACGAAGCTATATAATTAAGAATTTCGGTGAAGTTTCATGGAAAATCCGCATATTATAGTCATACATATTGTTGTAAAATGCACAAGGAAAAGATAGTCACATGATATAGTTTTAAATTTTTTATTGGTTAAGATTCAATCTATGGATAACCCAAACATTATAGAAACGGGGTTTGGGGGCATTTACTCTTTATGCAAAGCTCATTAGTGTCAAATTGCTCCATTAATTGCAGAAAGGGTAGTAGATAAGACCCCTAGAAAATGAATGGTGGAAAAAAAACAGTGCCTTAATTTTAGGGGAAATACGAAATGGACATCCATATTTGTACACAAAAGTATATGCTGTGGACCATAAAAGACAGTTGAGTCTTCATATTTGATGTACAAAATGGGACCCCTTTATGGTAAACTTAAGCTTAGCTCCACTCAATTTCTGACCACCATTTTTCTTTGTTTCTGTTTGACAATGGTGCATGCATAATAACAGATGATTTCATCAAAAGGACTGCCATTGTTATCCTATAAAATAACCACATTTAAGTTTTGCCCTATTTGCTATATTATAATTTGTGTTTTCTTATATAGTAGATTATAGTTTAGGATTAGGGAGAAAATTATTGTAAATGCTAAGATTCTAAGTTTTGAATTTATCTGATATTATCTCATAAAAATAAATATATGAACCAATTGAATTAAACACGAAATTGTACAAAGAATATGAGGTAATAAGAAAATCAATTCTTAGTGACTAAGTTATCAACAATTCCAGCAATGTATCCTTTCAGTTAAAAGAACAGAGTAAAACATGGATGGGATTAGAGAAGTTGATATCTCCTCCACAAGTCTCTATTTGGGATTCACTTCTGAATAACTTTAGAACTTTTTGTTACCATTCATGAATTCCTTTTTATGGGCTTTGTTAGGGTTACTAAGTTGTGCATGTGTGTGATGCTATTTTTGCTGTAAATTAAGATTATAAATAACTAGTCAACCACCCAAAATTAGCCCAAGTTTCAAATATCCATCATTTTTTTTTGGTGTAATGATAAATTTAGTCCTCAATGTTTATATTGTTGTTAATTTGACCGTTATTCTTTTTTGAGCTGAATTTAGCCATTAATATTTCAAAAATAGTCAAATTGCTTTTCTTTAACAAAAATGTTGACTAAAACATTAATTTTTTAATGATATTGGTGTCTTAACCAGCGTGGTAGTCCATGTGCATTTCATGCTAACATGACACTATTTGTCATATATGCCATGTCAACAAATAATTTAAAGATTATAAAAATTAATTTTTTAAAAAAACATAAAGTACACATAGACTGTCATGTGGGTTGTCATGTTTAAAATTTTAACTTTTAGCCTGTATTTTCATAAAAAAAAATCAATACAACTCTTTTTAAAATGTTGATGGTCAAATTAGACCTCTTTTTTTTTTTTAAGATTCGAGTCTAATTTAGCTAAAGAAAATAATAACCAAATTGACAAAATATGGAATTGTCAAGGGCTAAATTTGTCATTATGCCTTTTTGGTATCCAAGAAATTAAAATTCTTCCAATGATGATAATAGTTGTTAATTTCCAAGTCAAGGACTTCCATGGGACAAATTTGTTAAGAATAAATTGTTCTTCATTTTTAGTTGAGTCGAGAAGGTGATCACTACACTCCCTGCACCTCTTGAGAGGTACAAATAAAAATATCCCTCTTGAAGATTTGAGAGACCTATCAGCAATCTCTCTATCAAAGCTGATAAATGCCCTGTAGGCTCAAGAACAGAGGAAGGCTACAAGGCAAGAGAAGCATGTTGAGGGAGTCTTTCAAACAAAAATATGGAAGGTTCGAGTTCCTCAAATTACAAAGGAAATAAAGTTTGCACAGACAAGATAGAGAAGAGTTGGAGAGATGGTGCCAAGGAGAAAAATCCACCATATTCTCACTGCAAAAAGACCACTCATTTGGAGAGGTATTGTTGGTTCAGACTAGACCTTCAGTGCAGAAGTTGTAAACAACTTGGCTATATAAAGAGGGTATGCAAGAATAAATGACAACAGTAGTAGCAACGAGAAGTACATAACCATATTCAAGCTCAGGCTACTGATGAAAGACAAGCTTAGGAGGAGCATTTGGATACTTCCTCTTGTTTTGCTTCAAACAACAAAGTCAACAAGAGTTGGTTACGTTGGGAAAAACACTTAATCAAAATTGTAGCAAAATTACCAGTGAAATTTTTGACTTTTTCAATATGTAGAAAAATATTTCTAAAATTTTCTAAAATAATTTCTTCGAGATGAGTGTTTGACCTAACTCTTTATATAAAATAAGATTGAGTAAGTCACTTTAATATTAAATTAATAAAATACTATTAAGATGACTATTAAATTTGGTTTAATATTAAATTATAAAATATTATTAGTTTTGGAAAAGCTAATGTGAAATCAAATTTTATGGTAGGGTTTCAGGAGTATAACTCTTTCACTACTCAACCACCATAGATTAACTACACGCAGTGTTGTATCCTCAAACTCACATCTGTCGAGAAAGTGAGTCACTTCAAATCAAAACAATTTGGTTCAATAGTTGCTGGTTTACCAGTGAAATTTTGGTGGTTTGACAATTTCTGATGAAACCTAAACAATTAGGCTGAATGATGTCAACCAGTGATAATATGAATCAAAACCAACAAATAACAAGTCAGCTGCCAAAAAGAATTCAATTATGAATCTTAATATCTCCTCACTGCAATGCTCAAACAACATGAGAGGTAGTAACCTACAAATAAATTTCAGCCCAAACTGATGTGATAATCAAAATCCAAGATAAGAAAATATCAACTCCAGTGCCTCTACCATGAAATTAACCAAGTCTAGCTTGAGAATCAAAACTGTCGAAGGTTGCGTCCAGCTCCATTTGTTCATCCCACAATTTTGAGATCTATTGCAAATTCTGGATTTAAATAATCCCATTGATAAATATGGGGAAAAAAAGGTGAGGATGTTGAAAATCATTATATGAACCTAAAATCATAATAATAACTCAAAGTCAAAGGTAACTTACTTCTCCACCAAGACTGAATTGCAGAACCCAGAAAGGGCCTCAAAAGATTACTTTGGATTTGTGTTGACAAATCTGTTGACAACTTGCATTGTCAGCAAATATCAGTTCAAACACTTGTATAAAGCTAGCATTCAGTAAAACCAATTGAAGGTCTTACAGCTCAAGTGTTTCTCCTTGTATGGCTAAAGCTCCAATTCAGCAGTGGCATTCTCAAGATCTATCATTCCCTAATCCTTTGATAAATCTGAGGAAAAGAATGGAATGAGGAAGCTAAAAATCACAATGAGTCAAAGGTAATTGAAGATTCAAGGCAAAGTAATGATTACCTGTTCCTCATTTTTTTAAAAGGTAAAGCTCAAAGTATCTTTTCTAAGATCTGCTATTCCCTCATGATTTTGGTTTGTCATCTGCTTTTCTTACACCAATCACTGCCATCTTCATTCCCTTCATGGTCTTAGGTTCTTTTTTTTTTTTTTTTTTTAAGTGGGCTTACGCCTTTTACGTTGTGGGATGGGGTCGGCAATATCTTCTTCTACAGAACATACATCATTCCTAATCTCTTCAAAGTTGCACATTTCTTGATCTTCATCCGATGCATCACTGCTCGTCTCATCTAATTGATCTTCATCCGACGCATCACTGCTCGTCTCATCAATCTTATCGTCATCCGATACATCATTGCTCGTCTCATCACTCTGATCTTCATCCGATACATCATTGCTCATCTCATCAAGCTGAACTTCATCCACATAAAATACATGAACACCGCATTTCTTCACTTCTATATCATCGATTTTATCTTTATCCTCTTTCCAACAGTAGTTGCGACCTTTTATGTAGAACTCAAATGATGCCTCCTCATAATCTTTGTCTTTTTTAACCATATCGTCATGAAACAGAATCAACACATGATCACCCATGAACTCAAAGTCTTCAAACTCAGAGTCTAATTTTCTAACCTCATTATCATACCACTTCGTTTTAAACTTTTCATTACCACCATCGGTGGCTTTTAGTTGGTATTCACAGATACATTCAAGATCTTGATAGTGAAGACAGTTTGTGAGATCGGCCACAAGGCAGATAGAAAAAGCCAAGAATCGATCCCCAATACGCCTATTTGGGGCTATCTTCAAATCTATTGAAGAATTAAAACTCTGAAACTTAAACTTCTTTGCTGAAATTTTATTTCCTGGGAAACAAAAAAACAGCCTTTGTGACTTCCCACCATATTCCCGTAACAATATCCGTATCTTCACTTGGGCTCTAACTTTGAACATGGCAGTCTTCTCAATGCTATCAATTGAATCTTGATTCAAATGGAAGCAATTAGAGAATATCATGAAAACATCATCAGGGACTTCAAATAGATTTTGATAATTGAAGGTTACTTTTTCTAATGATGTGCAGCCATGAGCTTCCAAGCATCCTAGATTTGGTGGAACGTCTGAGAGAAATTCAAGGCTTTCGCAACCATTCATTTTCAAACGTTCAAGGTTTTCAAACCTTTTGATCAATGAGGGCCCATCAACTGTTTTAATACTTGTGCCGCTCAAATCTAAGAGCGTAAGACTACTTTGACAGTCAAAACACGATGGTACTTCTTCAATTTCAGTACCAGGTAAGCATAATTCTTTCAAATTTCTTGGGATTTCAGGGAATTTAGCGATTGGGCAAGAACTAAGATCTAACAGATGAAGCGATTCCAGCTTAGAAATATGGCTCGACACATTTTTGACCATCGAGTCTCTCAAAAACAAGAATTCAAGTCTATCGAGATGCCCAATTGAATCGGGTACTTCTTCTATTGCAGTTTCTGTTAAATGTAAAGCAGAAATGCTGTTTGGGAGCTCGGGAAACTCCTTGAGACTACAGCAATTGTCAAGATTAAGATAATCTAGAGATGCCAAATGATTCAAGCAAGGAAGTTCGACCAAACTTTCACATCCTATACATTCAATGTTTACAAGGTTGATGGCTCCTAATAGTTTAGGGATCTTCCTTAAGTTCTTGCAACCATTAAGGACAAAGCAGCTCAAATTAACAAGATCCTGTTCAGTAAAAAAATATAATAGCTATATTAGTTCTAAGCACCATCCACATACAATGGGCTAAATAAAAGATGAAAAGAAAAAATAAAGACAATAACATTAATAAAATAAAACTTAATATTTGATGTATTGTCTGTATAATTCCACCTACCATTAATAGATCAACTTGTTTCTTTTAGAAATAATATATATATTTTTATGTTTATTCTTAAAATGTTTTAATAAGATATCATATTATATAATTTACTTACACATCAATTAGAATCATTTTTATCTTTTAAAGAAATTATTGGATGAGCAAAGTATGAAAGAATATACCCGATGATCATCGTCATCCCAAAGTTGTTCCATGTTGCCATCTGATAACTCTAACGTAATAAGATTGTTTGGATTAAAACTTGATAAATTTTTGAAGGGGTAATAACGCCACCGAAGATACCTTAACTCATTAGGAAGAGATACATTATCATGCTCCTTTACAAGTAGTTTCTTGTCAGAGTTTCTTGAATAGAAGTGGAGATATTTAAGATTAATCATGTTCTCAAAAGTAGAAGGATGTAATCGTAGCTCAACTTTGATTTGAGACATGTCTAACACTATTCCTTCAATTGATTGAGTCCCCTAATAAGAAAAGATATATATTATCAAGCATATGTATAGATAAATTTATGGTTGTTCTATTAAATCACTTATTAAAAAAGTAATTATGTTAAGAAAGGCTTAGACTAATTTTGCATACCTTTTTATTTACATGAGCTTTCAGCTATATAAAGTGTTTAATTTTTTTTTTTTTTTTTTTTTAAAGCAATGCATTAGATATTTAATTAACCCAATAGAATGATAGATCCTTGAGTGGGTCCTATGTTAAACCTTAACTCATTAGGAAATATCTTTTACCCCATGTTCAAACCTTTCTTAAGTATATAGAAGAAGAAATATCTAAAGTTATGTATGCTTTAGAAAATAGTAGGATATAATCGTATCTTATCAATTTAAGACATGTCTAAATTTATTCTTTAAATTGGTTCAGTCACGTAATAACAATATATATCAAGTCATAAAGATATTAAAAATGTGTTTTTCAAAGCGATGAATTTGATATTTAACATTTATACTGATAAGACATTGGTCATATCATACGGAGACATCTTATTAAAATTCTTTAAAGTAAGAATTTGTATTTGATAAACTGACATATTACAAATCATATACTATCAATGAAGAAAATATGACAAGTAATTAAAATAAACTTACTTGGATCTTTTTAAAATCTGATTACCTTATCAAATTAAACTCTAATAGTGTATTGTGCATCAAATTGAACTCTAAAAATAAGTACAATTAATTAATTTGGTTAATAGGTGACAGTACATATTTAATTTAATCATGAAAAACAAGTAATATACAAACAATTAGATATTACCTTTCTATATCTGAGCAGCTTATCCACATCCTCAGGATCCCATAACCTACTGCGCATTCCGATGCTTTTAGATTCTTGGCGAACAATGTCCTTGCCCATTTCTTCAAGCATATCATGCATATAAATGCTTTGAGAAGGTGTGATCTCAAGTAGGCACTTGTCGATCAAGTTACTTATTCCACACACTGCACCCTTATAATAGCAACTTAGAAGTTCTTCTACATCTTTCTTGGGTGTCCACTTCATAAAGCATGCTATATCAAGAAATATATTCTTCTCTAGTTCATCCAATCCATCAAAGCTTCTCTTCAAAATCTGTGTAATTTTTGGTTGGGCATATTCCTTTAACTTGTCCACCTCACTTTCCCAATCTTTTTTAGGCTTTGTATACAATTTAGAACCTAAAACTTTAAGAGCAAGTGGACTGCCTTGAGCATACTTTACAAACTTGTTCGATAGATCTCGAAAATCAGCAGAAGGATTCAATAGCTTAAATGCAAATGTAGAAAAAAGCCGAAGAGAATCATTCTCATTTAACTTCTTAACCTCATGCAATTTATCAACTCCTCCATTCTTAAGTACTTGTCTATCTCTAGATGTTACAATGATTTTACTTCCCTTACCAAAATGTTTAACACCCATACAATCTATTTGATCTGGGTCATTAACATCATCAATAACAACAATCACTCTTTTGTTATTAAGCCTTTGTATTAAAGTTGAACCTATGGAAGGCGTGTCTATACAGATATTTTGGTTTAATAGTTTGGAAAGAAAATCATTTCGCAAAGATTCCATTCCTTGTTTTTGTAATTTCTCACAAACATTTTGAAGAAAGTGATGATCTTCAAACTTTGGAGAGGCTTCCTTATATACAACATCAGCTAGGGTAGTTTTGCCTATACCACCCATTCCCCATAGTCCTATTATACGATTGTCTTCTTGATCAATCAATCTTAGAATCGTCTTTTCTGATCATCTATTCCAACCAATTCTTCGGGAACACTTTCAAACTTGCTATTCATCAACTTTTTTATTACATAGTCAACAATATCCTTAATGTACTCAGTTTCAGGTCTAGCAAATAACAAAAATAAAAACATTAAGTATATATGAAATCTAAAACAAAGATAAGTCAAATATAAAAAGATGAAAAAAAGTAGTTACCTATCGAATTTGCATCCTTCTATACATGATAAAAATGGGAAGAACAATATGTCCTTGAGTGTCCTTGCGCCTCATGATGTCAGAGAGTTCAGCCAAGCATGATTTTGAAGAAGCATAGTTGACGGACAAAATTATGATTGAGAGATTTGATGTTGAAAATGGCCAACCATGCTGCTGTTATTTTTTGGTTAAGTGCATGCAGCTTGCACATTGTTGCTGCAGCACTAATGCTTGCTGTAACAGCAAGGCTGTTTGTTAGAGCTTTGGCTTGCATTTGTAACAAAAGACCAGCAGCAAATCAAGCTCAACTTAAGCTGCAACACTGTTTTGAAGTTCAGAATGCAACAACTACTTAGTCTAGTTCTTTTGTAATGTGATAGCTAAGTTAGTAGGATATGATGACTGATTTGTATTGATGTAATAGCTGATATGTCAGCTATCTTTTGTGTGTAATTTAAGTTACTAGGCTACTTAGTAGTAGTAGGTAGTATTAGGTGATGTAGTTGGCTATAAATATATTGGTTTCTCATTGAAAATGTAAGCATATCAGCAGCTCAATGCAGATTGCTTCCTTGCTGCACGTTTGTGAGCAAGTAAATTTTCTTGTTGCCTTGTTCATTCTCTGCTTTTCTTCTTTTGTTGCTGCCAATGTCCCAACAAATGGTATCATGAGCCTATGTCTTAAGGGCCATTGATTTTTGCTTCATTGCTAGAAAGGCAAGAATGGCAACAACTCACCCTGTGAGACTTCCAAACAAGCTTGGGTAAGTGAAGGAGGAGTTTCAAGGAAAGTATGTGAGCTTTCCAATGTGCAAGCTGAAAGCTCAGCAAAAATGAGCAAGCTGCAAGCTCAAGAAGATGTCAAAGTTGAGCTTAGCGAGAAGGCTCACAACATGTGGAAGCTCAATGCAAGTTGTAAAGTTTGTTGACACTAAGCAAAGTGTGAGGTCTAAATTTTGCAATCAAGAGGCGACGGTCTAAATGCAAGCTCAAGATCAAAAGTGGGATCAAGCAAGCAAACTATACTTGCAAGCTGTTTATCAGAAATGAACAAGAAAACAAGGCCACCAAGAGTTCGTACATCAGAAGGATCAACATGATAAAAATGGGAAGAACAATATGTCCTTGAGTGTCCTTGCGCCTCATGATGTCAGAGAGTTCAGCCAAGCATGAATTTGAAGAAGCATAGTTGACGGACAAAACTATGATTGAGATATTTGAGACTGCAATTGCTTGGGAAAGTGCTAGTGAAAGTTGGTCCCCTTTTTCCAGTGTATCTTCATCGAAGAAGACATTCATTCCCGTGTCTTTCAACGCTTTGAGAAGATGACTGGTGAAGTTAAGGCGTGTGTCTTCACCTCTGAAACTCAAGAATACCTGATGCTTCATTGGAAGAGAAGATGAAGATGAAGAAGAAGCCATGAAAGAGTATTGATTATGGGATTGAAGCAAAAGAGAGTAAAATAAACCAAGGGAGCTTTGCGTTGCTTTGTTTCGCTTCGATTGGCTTCGTTTATTCTTATCCCTGTGAAGATGATGTTGAGCGCGTTATCTTGTATACAATTAGTTTAAGGTTGGGTTGCTTTCATTGATTTCTACAATGGAGTTTTGTTTTTTCGTAAAATTGGGAGGAGATGTTTGATGAATATGCTCCCAATTCTAAAGGCTTGGCTATTTTCTTCCATTGTTTTTTACAATGGATTTTGTTCTTTTCTTAAGAAATTAAAATAATTCATCAAATCCAAATTTATTTTCTTTCGGTAAAATTAATGAATTCTCCACAACTTATTTTAAATAATTCAATGAATTTAAACCTCCACAGCCACAAAAGTATTTCATAAATTTAATTATTTTATAATTTTTTACACCTAGCCCAAAAGTTTTTAGGGTTTTCACCAAAATTTTCCTTCTTCATTAGCTTCAACATCATCACCAATCATAGAAGAGTTTATGGGTTGGACTAACTTTGGTTAATTTACACTTAGCATGATATTAATACATTTTATGATTATTCAAACCCGACTTGACCCTAAAAATAGACTTAAAATTTTGCTTAAGTCTATCTATATTTGTAAATAGTTAGCCCAAGCCTATTCTAGGCTTCTAATTTTTTTATGAAATTTTCAAAAAAAATATTTATATTGTATTAGTTTAAAATTTAATAATCATATTTTTTATTTATTAAAATTTTATAAATAGCCATTTAACATTTTTTTAATGTTTATATTATAATAGTTGTAATTTTTATGTGTCATAAGTTACATAACATAATATAAAACATTATAAACTTAAAAAATAGGCCGGATCAGGCTCGAGCCTTGAATGTTCAAATTGAGTCCATATTTTAATGGGCTTAATTTTTATTCAGCCAATACTTCGAGCCTAATATTTTTTTCTTAAACATTTTCAAGTTTCAGGTGACCCTTTAAATCTAGACAGGTAATTCAGCCCATGACCTAATCCAATTATTCATCACCTTCTTTTTACACCTATTTATTGTAGAAAAGTTATCTAAACTTAAATCCTAAGCACCAATCATATTTGTCCACATTATCATTGTTATCCAAAAGATATGATATCAACAAATCTACTAAAAGGACTATGATTGATTACTAAAAGATAACAACAAATATAATTTAAATAATACTAAAAAATTAACATTAAAATAGTATTTATCTTCCATAGAATAAATTAAATTAAATATATAATTATACAAAGAAAATAAGGTGATAGAATAGTTAATTCTTAGAGACTAAGGATGTGTTTGAATGGGCAGTGTATTTACTTATTGTTAGTGTTAAAACAACGATAAGATTAAATATTGTAATAATATTGTACCGTAAAATAAAAAATAAGTTAAATGCATCGTATCTCACCTCCTATCTAAATCATGAATTGTTGATTGCGAATGTCTATGAGATTAGATCACTAGAATTTAAGAAAAGAAAACATAAAAGTCAAATGGCCCTACCATGAAATCAGTCCTTCACTCCAGACTAAACCCAAATCGTTTGGATTTCTTACAAAAAAAAAAAAATTCTAGTGACTTGTTGGTTTGCCCTATGGGGTAAACTTAAAAGCTCAACAATCTAGCTTTGAGGGTGAAAACTGTGAAAGGGGTGCCATTGAAAATAATATCCAGCTCCATCATCCCACAAGTTTTTAGATAACAGCAACTTTGGCAAATTCTGATTTCATATAAACCAATTGATAAAGCTGGGAAAAAAGGTCATGAGGATGCTAAAAACATCACAATGAAACAATGGTAAGTTACGTCTCAAGGAAGGCTAAATTTCCGAAGAGCATATGGTTCCTCAAATAGCTTAGAAATAGCTTCAAATTTGCATTGACTCAATGTTGAACAAGATCAAGAAGGCAAATCTATTGACAAGTTGCAGTACTGGCACAATATCTCAGTTGAAGCACAAACACAAAGCAATCATTCAATGGAGGAAATTGAAGCTCTTAAAAAGCTTACTTGTTCCTCCTTTTCCTAGTATAGGTAAAGGTCCAAACATAATGGCATTTCCAAAGATCTAGCATCAATTCTCTATTGACACTCTGTTTTGGTTAATATATGTTACGTGGCATTGAACTGTGCAAGTAAAAAGCACAACAAATACCAAAGACATGAAAAAAAAGCAGAAATCTTGTAATCATGAATTGATGAAAGAAAATGTGAAACATAAATCAATGTATCAATATATCATTGAAAGCAAATGCAGTGAGTATTAAGACCTTGCTGGAAACTAAAAAGCAAAGCTCCACTTACTCCCTATGGCAAAAGAACCAAGGCTGGAAACTAAACAATGAAGCTGAATGAAGTGCGCCACAGATCCTATGAATTAAAACCAGCAAATAACAAGTCAACTGCCTAAAAGAATTTAAGTATGAAGCTTCATACCTGAGCTATGGTACCCACCACGGCTTCGCATGCATATTTTATGAACTCCAAAGCAGAATCTTTTTAATTACTAAAAATTTAAGTCACATGGCATTATAAGATAATCAGAGAAGTATTATATTTGTGTTTTTTCTTATAGTAGATGATAGTTTACTATTACAGAAAGTAATTTTAATTACTAAACTTCGAATCTTGAACTTGTTGGATACCATCTCATAAAAACGAATGTACAAACCAATTCCAATGTTGCACCCTTTCAATTCCAAAAACAGAGTAAAATTCTAGAATTTTAATTACAAAAGGGGAAAATTGATTCAAGTTTTAGCCCAAATTGATATAACAATCAAGTCAAATGGCTGTACCATGAAACCAACTCTTCACTTTGAAGTTCCAACTAAACCAAAATCATTTGGATAGGGTAACAACTTTCTTTTTTCCAAGTGTTTATGTTGGGTTCCTCTGTGGGGTAAACATAAAGGCTCATCAATCTAGCTTGAGAATGAAAACTGTGATAGGGTTGGCATTGAAAATGATATCCAGGCTCCATGTCTTCATTCAACTTGTTTTGAGATAAGAGCAACTCTGCCAAATTTTGCATGCATTTATACAATCCATTGATAAATCAGGGAACAGAATGCCATGAGGATACTAATAATCAGAATGAGTAAAGTAATTTACCCAAAAGCATATGCTTCCTCTCAAGGGCCAAAATCCAGAAAGCAAAGCTGGATGGGATAAACTCTGTTGACAAGTTGCAGTACTGCTTCAATATCTCAGTTCAACCACAATATAAAGAAATCATTCAGTAGAAGAAATTCAACATCTTAAAAGCTTACTTCTTACAAACATCTGTCATTTATTCCCTCATCTGCTTTCCTTACATCAATCGTTCCCATCTTTATTCCCTTCACATTACCAAATCAAAAATTAAGGGCACATCAATAAATGTGGATTTTGCATTGATTCACAACCTTCACCTTAACACCAGTAATTTTGTGGGAACTTCATTTGTTGGTGAGAAAGAAGATATCAAAACCACCCATAATCTGCAACTTCAATTCCAGTAGAGTATTGAATCTGTGTCCGGCTTGACTTTCATCCAAGTTTTATGGAATCTACAGATCACAGTCATAAAATTCAAAATAATAAACATATCAAATAGAAAACACCTACTCCTAGATCAATATAAAGGCATAGGTTATATGATTAACCAATCTCAAACATATGTTGATTATATAGGGAATAGTTGGTAGGTTTACCTTAGCTAACATGAATATAAATCAGAAATCATGAACTGAAAACATATATATATTTACTAAGTTTTAAAGGAAATATGAAACATAAATCAATGGGTGAACAAATCATTGAAGTAAAATGCAGATAGTATTGGGATATAATATGATTAAATCTCTACTTACAGCCTATGGCATGAGCACCAATGGGGGAACCTAAACAATTAAGGTGAATAATGTCCACCACTGATCCTATGAATCAAAACCAACAAATAACAAGTCAACTGCCAAAAAGAGTTCAAGTATGAATCTTAATATCTCCTCACTGCAATGCTCAAACAACATGAGAGGCAGTAACATACAAAGAAATTTCACCCAAAATTGATATGATAATCAAAATCCAAGATAAGAAAATATAAACTTCAAAGGCTCTACCATGAAACTAACCCAATCTAGCTTGAGAATGAAAACTGTCAAAGGTTACCTCCAGCTCCATGTGTTCATCCCACAAGTTTTGAGATCTGTTTCACATTTTGGATTTATATAATCCCATTGATAAATATGGGGAAAAAAGTGTGAGGATGCTGAAAATCATTACATGAACCTAAAATCATAATAATAAGTCAAAGTCAAAGGTAACTTACTTCTTCACCAAGACTGAATTGCCAGAAGCCAGAATGGGCCTCAAAAGATTACTATGAATTTGTGTTCACAAATCTGTTGACAACTTGTATTGTCACCAAATATCAGTTCAAACACTTCTATAAAGCAAGCATTCGGTAAAACAAATTGAAGGTCTTACAGCTCAGGTGTTCCTCCTTGTATGGCTAAAGCTCCAATTCAGCAGTGGCATTCTCAAAGATCTGTAATTCCCTGGTCTTACATCAACACAAAAGCAAAGGATATAAGAAAAACCAATCTCACAAATAACCAATATTTCTAAGATATCATTGAGATACCACATGACACCAATGCTGGAAACTAAACATTGAAGCTGAATCGAATCCACCGTTGGTCCTATGAATTAAAAAAAAACAACCAATAACAACTCAACTGTCAATAAGAATTAAGTATGAATTTTAATATCTGAATTTTGGTACCCACCAAAATCCCCTATGGATATTTTATCAACTCCAAAACAGAACCATGTTGCTACTGTATTGAAATCTCTAGTTGCCATTCAGTTTTCCTCCAAATTAATTAATATATATGGAGAATTTCCTTCTTGGACAATATACGCTATATCTACAAAACAACACAGACACAACAGGGGAATGAAGATGAGAAAAAATAATAATAAGCAACTGTCACAAATTATTGAACAAATTTCCAATTTTATGTTCATAAATTATGTTTTTAACATTTGCAATGTGGAACTGCAATGTTTCAGTATGGTAAAGCACCTTCCAGAAGACAAGTAATTGATAAAGCAGAGCAAGTTTAGATTCATTTTCTGTCATTAATTTATAAGTTGAAATTTTGTTATTAATAATTGTGGAAAACTAAAGTATGGGAATATGAAAAATGGATGATAATATGAAAAAAAGAGATGAAAAATGAGACCCCTACCCAGGTTTTTGGATGACATAAATGAGAAGTTGAAAGTCCTCAAAAGCAGAGCCAAAGATGGAAAGAAATACAAACTATTTCAATCTTTTAAGTCCTCTATCCCCTTCTTCACCATCATGGCTAAAGCTTCTTTTGTTCCCAGCAAGTCTGTTTTCAGTAGAATCTGTATCACTCTTTGCATCCACGTAAAATACATGAACACTGCATCTCTCCTCCTTGATATACGTTTCCTTGAAACCGTATTCTACGTGATAATCTTCTCCTTCATAATCTTCTTCTTCATCGTGAAGGATATTTTTTATGTAGAATTCAAGTGATGCCTCCTCATAATTCTTGTCGTCTTTAACCATATGTCCATGCTAGATAGAATAAACACGTGATAACCCATGCTCTTCTCTGACACATAATCCTCTAAGAATGTTATCTCACTTCTGAACTTTTCATAACCACCACCACCATTGTCACCACCGGTGGCTGTAAGTTGGTACTCGCAAATATATTCAAGACCTCCAAAGTGATGGCAGTGAGTGAGATCAGCCACAAGACAGAAAGCAAAAATCAAAAATTTTCTCCCACTACCCCATTTGGGGCTATCTTTATACTTAAGGAAGAATTCATGCTTTGACACTTGAACTTATTTGCAGAAATTTTATTTCCTGGGAAATGTTGGGTGTAGGTCCCAGTATATGGGGAACCCTTAGATTCTGCGACATTTTACTTTTTTTTTTTTTTTTTTTGCTTTTACGTGGTGTGGGCAGCCATTTATGGGAAGCCAAAATCAAATATGAAGTGGAAGAGAGAATGTAAATATATATATCATTCTCTCCACCATTGTCATCCGTTGCTAAGAAAAGAAAAGAAAGAGTTTGGCTTTTCTTTTTTTTTTTTTTTCAATTTGCTCCAAAATCTTCAAGTTTGGTGCAACAGTGATCAACTCTTCAATCAAAGGTCCATCCGTGATTCGATTGAGCTGATTTTTGGACAGTAGCTAGGCGACAAGATGTTCTTGACTTTGTATGGTTAGATTTTTCATCCGAATCATGTAGCGTCAACAATACCCGTTTTTCAGCCGCTGTAATTTTGGTGATGTTCTCCCATTTTTCTCTCTTTTGCTAAATTTTACATATTGTTTGCCTTGTTGGAGTTGAATGCTTGTTGTAGGCTTGATATTGTAATCTTGTAGTTGAACATTTGATGATAGTGGAGCTTTTGATCGGACTCTAAAGTCCCGTGGTTTTTACCCTTGATTTAGAGGGGTTTTCCATGTAAAAATATCGGTGTCTCTATTTATTATTTTTACTGTGATTGCATTGGTTGATTTGTGGTTGATTAAGGTTGTTAGAGAATATATTTTTGTGTTATTGTGCTTGCCATAATATTGGATAGGAGTTATAGGGAGAGAAAGAACATTGTTTGTGCTTCGTTTTGTTTCGATTGTTCGGTTTCTTCCTAATAATCTGGTATCAGAGCTCGGTTATTGTGACAAATAATTATGGAAATCAATACGAGCAAGATGATTATATTGAATAGCACAAATTATCAACTTTGGCGGAATAAAATGAAAGACTTGTTATTTGTGAAGGCTTTGCATCTTCCGGTCTTTGCTACACAAAAACCTGATTCGAAAAGTGATGAAGAATGGGAATTTGAGCATCAACAAGTGTGTGGTTTTATTCGACAATTTGTTAAAGAAAATGTTTACAACCACATTGATCAGGAGACACATGCTCGAACATTGTGGGAGAAGCTTGAAAGCTTGTATGCTTTGAGGTCGGGCAATAACAAGTTATTTTTGCTGAAGAAAATGATGGTGTTGAAATACAAAAAAGGAACATCTATAGCTGACCATGTTAGTGAATATCAGAGTGTGATGAATCAGTTGCTTGGTATGGGTGTCAAATTTGATAATGAGATTTTAGGGCTTTGGTTGCTTGCTACTCTACCAGACTCTTGGGAGACCTTTCGAGTCTCGCTCATTAATTCTGCCCTACAGGGTATTATTACTTTGGATTTGGCTAAGAGTGGTGTGTTGAATAAAGAGATTAGAAGAAGATCTCAGGGTCTTACATCATAGCCCAAGGTGTTGGTTATCGAGAACAGGGGGGGAACAGAGACAAAGATGGAAAAGGTAGAGATAAAAGCCGAAGTAAGTCAAGATTGAGATACAAGAATCTTGAATGCCATCGTTGTGGTAAAAAAGGCCATATCAAGAAATATTGCTTCAAGTGGAAGAAAGAGAACAAAGGTGGTTGTGATAAACACGATCGGAATGATGATGAAAAATTCGAGTGTGTTGCTACTGTTACTTGTGAAGATCTATTGGTCATTTGTAATGAGAATTTGGTCAACCTAGCATGTGATAAGACTAGGGTGATTGATATTGGTGCATCACTTCATGTCACGTCGAGGAAGGATTTCTTCACATGATCTTATACTCCTGGTGATTTTGGGGTATTGAAGATGGGTAATGACGGTTTAGTTTCAGTTATTGGTATGGGAGATGTTAGCTTGGTAAGTAGCAAACAAAGTTAACTCTCAGGGATGTCAGATGCAAAGTTAAGATCATTTTGGGCTGAAGCTTTGAATACAGTGACACATGTGATAAATTTGTCTCCTAGTGTTCCTTTGCGAGGTAATGTACCAGATAGAGTTTGGTTTGGTAAAGACGTGTCATATGATCATCTACGTGTGTTCAGTTGTAAAGTATTTGCTCATGTTCCAAAGGATAAAAGATCCAAGTTGGATGCCAAGACTCGACAATGCATATTTATTGGTTATGGTCTAGATGGTGAGTTTGGTTATAGACTCTATGATCCAGTTCAGAAGAAACTATTGATGACATTGATAAGACGGAGAAAGTGAATTCACAAGATAGTGGTGATTTGATCGATGTGAATCTGGTTCCCCTAAACTCTTCATCAGGTCCTATACAGTATGATGTGCATGGTGATGTTAGTGATGACCATCAGGATATAGGTGACTTTGACACTCCCAAGGATGATGTTAAGCACATATAGCTCCACCAGCAGTCCCACTTTGAAGGTCTTCCAGAGATCGACGATCTTCTGTCAGGTATTCTTCTGATAAATATGTTCTTTTGACTGACGGGGGAGAACCTGAATGTTATTAAGATACTATGGAGAGTGAATGCAAAGATCAGTGGGTTGAAGCGATGAAAGATGAACTTCAATCCTTGCATGAGAACCATACCTTTGAGTTGGTGAAACTGCCCAAGGGCAAAAGAACTTTGAAGAATTGGTGGGTTTATAAATTGAAGCAAGAAGAGAAGTCTTCATCTCCATGATACAAGGCTAGATTGGTCGTCAAGAGTTATACTCAGAAAAAGGGGGTTAATTTTGAAGAAATATTTTCTTCGGTTGTGAAGATGTCCTCTACTAGAACTATACTGAGTTTGGTAGCTTGTTATGACTTAGAGGTTGAACAAATGGATGTGAAAACTATTTTTCTTCATGGTGACTTGGAAGAAGAGCTTTACATGGAGCAACTAGAGGGGTTTGTTGCACAATAGAAAGAGGACTATGTGTGCAGATTGAAGAAGAGTTTGTATGGTTTGAAGCAAACTCCAAGGCAATGTACAAGAAATTTGAGTCTGTTATGGGGGAGCAAGGTTACAAGAAGACTACTTCAGATCATTGTGTGTTTGTTAAGAGATTCTCTGGTGATGATTTTATAATTCTTTTGCTCTATGTTGATGATATGCTTATTGTTTGTCAGAATGCTTCTAGAATTGAGAAGTTTAAGAAAGAGTTGAGTAAATCATTTGCAATGAAGGATTTGGGGCCAGCAAAGCAAATTTCTTGGCATAAGATCGACATGTGATAGAAAGGCCAAGAAATTATGGTTATCACAAGAGAGGTATATCTAGAAAGTACTTCAAAGGTTTAGCATGGACAAAGCTAAAGCGATGAACACTCCCTTTGCTACGCACTTCAGATTGAGTGTTAAGCATAGTCCTTCCACAGAAAAGGAGAAGGCAGAACATTTTTTACTCTTCAGCTGTGGGGAGTTTGATGTATGCAATAGTTTGCACGAGACCAGACTTGGCTTATGCCGTTGATACAGTTAGTCATTTTCTTTCTAATCCAGGCAGAGAGCATTGGAATGCAGTGAAGTGGATTATGAAATATCTTCATTGCACTTCCATCATGAAACTTTGTTTTAGCAATGAGAAACCTGTTCTTGTTGGGTATAGAGATTCAGACTTGGCCGGAGACATTGACTCAAGGAGATCTACTTCAAGTAACTTGATCACTTATGTAGGGGAAGTTGTGGCATGGCAATCAAGATTGCAAAAGTGTGTTGCATTGTCCACCACCGAATCAGAGTTCATTGCAACAACTGAAGCATACATGGAGATACTTTAGATGAAGAAGTTTGTGCATGAGCTTGGTTTTACTCAGTTGAAGTATGTCCTATATTGTGATAGCCAGAGTGCTATTCATCTTGGTAAGAACCCCTTTTCATGCTAGATCTAAGCATATTGATGTGAGGTACCATTGGATACGAGATGTTCTTGAAGCTAAGCTCTTAGAGCTTGAGAAGATACACACTAATGATAATGGTGCTGATATGTTGATGAAGGCTTTACCAAGAGGAAAGTTTGAAGCATGTTGTTTGACCTTCGGTATGGAGGCATTCCCCACATAGTCGGAGGGGGAGATTTGTTGGGTATGGGTCCCACTATATGGGAAACCCTTAGATTCTGCCATACTTTACTCCTTTTTCTTTGGCTTTTACGTGGTTTGGGCAGCCATTTATGGGGGACCCAAAATCAAATATGAAGTGGGACAGAGAATGTAAATATATATATCATTCTCTCCACCATTGTCATCCATTGCTAAGAAAAGAAAAGAAAGAGTTGGCTTTTCTTTTTTTCTTCAATTTGCTCCAAAATCTTCAAGTTCTGTGCAGCAGTGATCAACTCTTCGATCAAAGGTCTATCCTTGATTCGATTGAGCTGATTTTTGGACAATAGTTAGGCGACAAGATGTTCTTGACTTTGTACGGTTAGATTTTTCATCCGAGTCATGTAGCATCAGAAATATCTATTTTTCAGCAACTGCAATTTTGGTGATGTTCTCCCATTTTTCTCTCTTTTGCTAAATTTTACATATTGCTAGCCTTGTTGGAGTTAAATGCTTGTTGTAGGCTTGATATTGCATTCTTGTAGTTGAACATTTGATGATAGTGGAGCTTTTGATCGGACTCTAAAGTCTCGTGGTTTTTACCCTTGATTTGGAGGGTTTTCTACGTAAAAATACCGGTGTCTTTATTTATTATTTTTGTTGTGGTTACATTAGTTGATTTGTGGTTGATTAAGGTTGCTAGAGAACATATTTTTGTGCTATTTTGCTTGCCATAATATTTGACAGGAGTTAGAGGGAGAGAAAGAACACAGTTTGTGCTTCGCTTTGTTTCAGTTGTTTGGTTTCTTCCCAATAGGAAATAACAAATCAAACTTGGAGCCTTTAAGCGGATGTATTCCCGACCATTTCTCGCTTCCCATGTCCAATCATATTCGCTGCCCATTTCTCAGCTATGGATCCAATTTTTAACATGGCATTTACCTCAATGTTATCAATTGACTCGTGATTCAAGTTGAAGCAATTACAAAATACCATGCAAAACATATCATCTAAATAATCAAATTGATATAAATTTTGATCTGCAAATGACAATTTTTCTAATGACGTACAGCCATTAACACCCAAGTATTGGGAAGAAACCGAACAACCGAAACAACTCTTGTCAAATATTATGGCAAGCAAAATAGTACAAAAATATGTTCTCTAGCAACCTTAATCAACCACAAATCAACCAATGCAACCACAACAAAAATAATAAATAGAGACACCGGTATTTTTACGTGGAAAACCCTCTAAATCAAGGATAAAAACCACGGGACTTTAGAGTCCGATCAAAAACTCCACTATCATCAAATGTTCAACTATAAGATTACAATATCAAGCCTACAACAAGCATTCAACTCTAACAAGGCTAACAATATGTAATCTTTAGCAAAAGAGAGAAAAATGGGAGAATATCACCAAAATTACAGTTGCTGAAAAATGGGTATTTCTGACGCTACATGACTCGGATGAAAAATCTAACTGTACAAAGTCAAGAACATCTCGTCGCCTAGCTGCCGTCCAAAAATCAGCTCAATTGAACCACGAATGGACCTTTGATCGAAGGGTTGATCACTGCTGCACCAAACTAAAAAAAACTTTCTAGCTTCAACTCTCTCTCTGTGTTTTTCTTATAAAATTTGATTTTTGGCTCCTTATTAAATTGCCTGCCCACACCCCATGTACAAGACAAAAAAAAAAGGCTTTTTGTCAAAACCAAGAAGAAAAAAAAGAATAAAACATGGCAAAAGGGTTCCCTATATAGTAGGACCCACATCCAACAAATCTCTCCCTCCGACTATGTGGGGAATGCCTCCATGTGAAGGTTAAACAACATTCTTCAAACTTTCCTCTTGGTAAAGCCTTCGTCAACATATCAGAACCATTATCATTAGTGTGGATCTTCTCAAGCTCTAACAGCTTAGCTTCAAGAACATCTTGTATCCAATGGTACCGAACATCAGTATGCTTAGATCCAGAATGAAAAGTTGGGTTCTTACCAAGATGAATAGCACTTTGGCTATCACAATACAGGACATACTTCTCCTGAGTAAAACCAAGCTCATGCACAAACTTCTTCATCCAAAGCATCTCCTTGCATGCTTCAGTTTCTACAATGAACTCTGATTTGGCGGTGGAAAATACAAAACACTTTTGCAATCTCAATTGCCATGCCACAGCTCCCCCTGCATAAGTGATCAAGTAACTTGAAGTAGATCTCCTCGAGTCAATGTCTCCGACCATGTCTGAATCTGTATACCCAACAAGAATACGTTTCTCATTTTCAAAACAAACTTTCATGTTGGAAGTGCCACGAAGATATTTCATAATCCACTTTACTGCATTCTAATGCTCTCTGCCTGGATTAGAAAGAAAACGACTAACTGTACCAACGGCATAAGCCAAGTCTGGTCTCGTGCAAACCATTGCATACATCAAACTCCCCACGACTAAAGAATAAGGAATTTTCTGCATCTCTTCCTTCTCCTTTTCTGTGGAAGGACTATGCTTAACGCTCAATCTGAAGTGCGTAGCAAAGGGAGTGTTCACCGTTTTAGCTTTGTCCATGCTAAACCTTTGAAGTACTATCTTGATGTACCTCTCTTGTGATAACCATAATTTCTTGGCCTTTCTATCACGTGTCAATCTTATGCCAAGAATTTGCTTTGCTGGCCCCAAATCCTTCACTGCAAAGGATTTACTCAACTCTTGCTTCAACTTCTCAATTCTAGAAGCATTCTGACCAACAATAAGCATATCATCAACATAGAGCAAAAGAATTATAAAATCATCACTAGAGAATCTCTTTAAAAACACACAATGATAATGAGTAGTCTTCTTGTAGCCTTACTCCCCCATAACAGACTCAAACTTCTTGTACCGTTGCATTGGAGCTTGCTTCAAACCATACAAGCTCTTCGTCAATCTGCACACATAGTCCTCTTTCCCTTGTGCAACAAACCCTTTTGGCTGCTCCATGTAAAGCTCTTCTACCAAGTCACCATGAAGAAAAGCAGTTTTCACATCCATTTGTTCAACCTCTAAGTCATAACAAGCTGCCAAACTCAGTATAGTTCTAGTAGAGGATATCTTCACAACCAGAAAAAATATTTCTTCAAAATCAACCCTTTTTTTTTAGTATAACTCTTGACGACCAATCTAGCCTTATATCGTGGAGATGAAGACTTCTCTTCTTGCTTCAACTTATAAACCCACCGATTCTTCAAAGCTCTTTTGCCCTTAGGCAGTTTCACGAACTCAAAGGTATGGTTCTCATGCAAGGATTGAAGTTCATCTTTCATCACTTCAACCCACTGATCTTTGCATTCACTCTCCATAGCCTTTTCATAACATTCAGGTTCTCGCCTATCAATTAAAAGAACATATTCATCAGAAGAATACCTGACAGAGGATCGTCGATCTCTGGAAGACCTTCGAAGTGGAACTGCTGGTGGAGTTATAGGTGCTTGTTGTTGATATTCACAACATCATCCATGGGAGTATCAAAGTCACCTATATCTTGATGGTCATCACTAGCACCACCATGCACATCATCATGTATAGGACCCGGTAAAGAGTTTAGGGGAACTGGATTCACATAGATCAAATCACCACTATATTGTGAGTTCACTTTCACATTCTTATCAATGTCATCAATGGTCTGATCCTCAATGAAGACAACATCTCTGCTTCTCACGAGTTTCTTCTGAACTAGATCATAGAGTCTATAACCAAACTCAACATCTACACCATAACCAATAAAAATGCATTGTCGAGTCTTGGCATCCAACTTGGATCTTTCATCCTTTGGAACATGAACAAATGCTTTACAACTGAACACACGTAGATGATCATATGACACGTCTTTACCAAACCAAACTCTATATGGCACATCACCTCGCAAAGGAACACTAGGAGACAAATTTATCACATGTGTCACTGTATTCAAAGCTTCAGCCCAAAATTATCTTGGTAACTTTGCATCTGACAACAAACATCTGACTCTCTCAGTCAATGTTCGATTCATTCTTTCAGCTAACCCATTTAACTGTGGAGTCTTTGGTGGTGTTCTCTAATTTCTGATTCCCTATCGTAGACAATACTCATAAAACGGCCCTATGTATATGCCACCATTATCAGTACGAATGCACTTCAACTTCTTTCCTGTTTCCCTTTCAACTGATACTTGAAACTGTTTAAACACCTCAAAGACTTGATTTTTAGACTTCAAAGTGTAAACCCATAGCTTTCTTGAACAGTCATCAATGAAAGTCACAAAATAAAGTGCACCACCATGTGACCTTACTTTTATCGGACCACAAACATCTGAATGGACCAACTCTAGCAACTCTGATCTTCTATGAGGAGGATGGCTTCTAAATGAAACTCTTCTCTACTTTCCTGCTAGACAATGAGCACAATTCTTCAGTGTAGCATTCTTCAAACCCGAAAGTTGATTCTTCTTTGCTAAACAGTTAAGCCCCTTCTCACTCATGTGACTGAGTCGTTTATGCCACAACTCAGTTAAGCTGTCATTCACTGTCACATTCGTCGTCTCTCGAGAAGTTGAAGCTTGCATTAAGTATAAATTTGAGCTCTTCTTTCCTTAAGCCACAACTAAGGAGCCTTTGGTCAACTTTCACTGCCCCTCACTGAAGGTGTTATAGAATCCCTCATCATCAAGCTTTCCTGCAGAAATCAAATTCAAACAGATATCCAGTGCATATCTGACATCCTTGAGAGTTAACTTTGTTCCATTGTTACTTACCAAGCTAACATCTCCCATACCAATAACCGAAACCAAACTGTCATTACCTATCTTCAATACCCCAAAATCACTAAGAGTATAAGATGTGAAGAAATCCTTCCTCGACGTGACATGAAGTGATGCACCAGTATCAATCACCCAACTAGTCTTGTCACATACTAGGTTGACCAAATTCTCATCACAAATGACCAACAAATCTTCACAAGTAATGTAGTAACACGATCGGAACGCTCGAATTTTTCATCATCATTCCGATCGTGTTTATCACCACCACATTTATTCTTGATATGGCCTTTCTTACCACAATGATGGTACTCAAGATTCCTGTATCACGATCTTGACTTGCTTCGGCTTTTATCTCTACCCTTTCCATCTTTATCTCTATTCCTCCCCCTGTTCTCGATAACCAACACCTCAGACTGTGATGTAGGACACTGAGATCTTCTTCTAACCTCTTTATTCAACGCATCACTCTTAGCCAAATCCAAAGTAATAATACCCTGTGGGGCAGAATTAATGAGCGAGAGCCGAAAGGTCTCCCAATAGTCTGGTAGAGTAGCAAGTAACCAAAGCCCTAAAATCTCGTCATCAAATTTGACACCCATACCAAGTAACTGATTTATCACACTCTGAAATTCACTAACATGGCCAGCTATAGACGTTCCTTCTTTGTATTTCAACGCCATCATTTTCTTCATAAAAAACAACTTGTTATTGCCCGACTTCGAAGCATACAAGCTTTCAAGCTTTCCCACAATGTTCGAGCATGTGTCTGCTGATCAATGTGGTTGTAAACATTTTCTTCAACAAATTGCCAAATAGAGCCACACACTTGTTGATGCTCAAATTCCCATTCTTCATCACTTTTCAAATTTGGTTTTTGAGTAGTAAAGACCGGAAGATGCAAAGCCTTCACAAATAACAAGTCCTTCATTTTATTCCACCAAAGTTGATAATTTATGCCATTCAACATAATCATCTTACTCGTATTGATTTACATAATTATTTGACATAATAACCGAGCTCTGATACCAATTTTTTTGGAAAAAGCTGAACAACCGAAACAAAGTGAACCACAACCTATGTTCTTTCTTTCCCAATAACTCCTGTAAAAAATTATGGCAAGCACAATGCACAAAAATACGTTCTCTAGCAACCTTAATCAACCACAAATCAACCAATGCAACCACAATAAAACTGAAAATAAATAGACACCGATACTTTTACGTGGAAAACCCCTCTAAATCAGGGGTAAAAATCACGGGACTTTAGGGTCCGATCAAAAACTCCACTGTCATCAAATATTCAGCTGCAAGATCACAATATCAAGCCTACAACAAGCATTCAACTCCAAAAAGGCTAACAATATGTAATCTTTAGCAAAAAAGAGAAAAATTGGAGAACATCACCAAAATTGCAGCTGCTGAAAAATAGGTATTTCTGACACTACAGGACTCGGATGAAAAATCCGACCGCACAAAGTCAAGAACACCTTGTCGCCTAGCTGCAGTCCAAAAATCAGCTCAATCGAACCACGAATGGACCTTCGATCGAAGAGTTGATCACTGTTGCACCAAACTAAAAAAACTTTCTAGCTTCAAACTCTCTCTCTCTGTTTTTCTTATAAAATTTGATTTTTGGCTCCCTATTAAATTGGCTGCCCACACCCCACGTACAAGACAAAAAAATGGCTTTTTGTCAAAACCAAGAAGAAAAAAAAGAATAAAACATGAAAGAATTTAAGGGTTCCTCATATAGTGGGACCTACACCCAACACCAAGTACTCCATATATGGTGGAAGCTCTGAGAGTAATTTGAGGCTCTTGCAACAATTCATACACATATACGAAAGGTTTTTAGACCTTAAGCTTGGTGAGGGCACATCACAGTTGGAAAATTTCTCAAAATATTACACTGTAACTTTTGAATACTTGAACCGCTCATATCTAAGTATCAGAGACTACTTGAACAGTTTAACGTCAAGGTCGCTTCTTCAATTTGAGTTCCAGATAAGTGTAACTCACTTAAGTTTCTTGGGATTTCTGGGAATTTCATGATTGGACAATGACTAAGATTCAAATACCAAAGTGATTCTAAATTGATCAGTACACTTTTTACCCTTGTTCCACTCAAATATATGTCCTCAAGATAACCCAAAGGTTCGAAAGGAGAATATACTTCTTTGATTAGAGTCCCAAATAAGTTTAACCATGCTAAGCTTCTTGGGATTTCTGGAAATTCAACCATTGGGCAATCACAAAGATTCAGTTTACGAAGGGATTCCAACTTGATCGATGCATTTTTTACCCTTGAACCCTTCAAATTTAAGATCACAAGATTACAAAGAGAGTCGAAAGGCAATGACACTTCTTCAATTTGAGTGCCAGATAAGTATAATTTTGTTAAGCTTCTCGGGATTTCTGGAAATTTGACCATTGGGCAATAACTAAGATCCAATTCAAGAAGGGATCGAGAGTCCAAAGGTAATGACACTTCATCAATTTGAGTGCCAGATAAGTTTAATTTTATTTAGCTTCTTGGGATTCCTGGAAATTTGATCATTGGGCAATGATTAAGATTCCGCTCACGAAGGGATTCCTATAGTTTGAGGAGATGCTTAATTGAATCAAGCACTTCTTCTATTCTAGTTCTCGATAAATTCAAATCACAAAAGTGATTTGGGACTTGAGGAAACTTATCCTGATGAAGAGATGCCAAATGATTGAGGTAAGGAAGTTCAACCAAACTTTCACACCACTTACAATCAAGGATTTCAAGGTTGATGGCTCCTAATAGACTAGGGATCTTCCTTAATACTTTAGGTAGTAATAAATAAAAGAAAATAAATAATTATAATATTAAAAAATAATTTATATTTTGATGTATAAGTGTAAAAATTCATCCGAATTAATATGTCAAATGATTTCACTTATTTAAATAAAGTAAAATAAAATCTTTTATATTTATTTTTAAAATTTTAAATAAGAAATGATGCATCACTTATACATTTATATATTTTTAAATTCTTAGATGAAGAAAGTACGAAAGCACATACCATACGGTCATCTTCATTCCAAAGTTGCTCCATGTTGCCATATCGTAATATCAACACAACAAGATACCTTAAATTGAAATTTGATAAAGTTTTGAAGGGAAAATAATCCCAACAAAGATACCTTAACTTATAAGGAAGAGATACACTATGAACTTGGTCTACAAGTAGCTTCAGATTCCAACCATCATTACAAATCTTAGAAGTGAATATATTTAAGATTAAGCATTTTCTCAAAAACAGATGAACATAATTGCACTTATCGATTTGAGACATGTCTAGCTTTATTTCTTCAATTGATACAGTCCCTAATAATAATAAAAAATAATTTATCAAGTATTAGTCCATAGAGATATAAAAGTGTTTGCTTTTTTAAAGGAATGCATTAAATATGGTAAGTAAACAAATATTTTGTTTTTGAAATAATAATTTTCATACAATGTAAATACAAAGAATTAAATTTTTAACATATAATTAACTAAACTTATATATTTACAAGATATCATATATAAATTTTAATTAAATTATAACAAAATATAAAACAATAAAAATAATGTAAATACAATTAGCGCTTACTTTATTATATCTGAGCACTTGATCCACGTCTTCAGGAAACCATAACCTACTTCGCTTTCCTGGATCTTCTTTACATTCTTGGCGAACAATGTCTTTGCCAATCTCTTCAAGCATATCATGCATAGAAACAAAATAACAGTCTATGCTATCAAGCAAGCACTTATCGGCTAAGGTTCTTATTCCACACACTGCAGCCATATAATAATGACTTAAGAGTTTTTCTACAATATCCATTTTTTCCCCTTTAAGGAAGCATGCTATGTCAAGAAATAACGCAGCCCATCTAAGTTACTCTTCAAAACCTGTGAAATTTCTGGTTCGGCATATTGCTTTAGATTATCCACTTCACCCTCCCACTCTTTTCTAGACTTCGTATATAGTTTGGAACCCAAAACTTTAAGAGCAAGTGGATTACCTCGAGCATATTATACAAACTTGCATGATAGATCTCGAAAATCAACTGCAGGATTCAACCACTTGAATGCAAATGTAGAAAAAAGTTGAAGAGAATTTTTCTCATTCAACTTCTCTACCTCATGTATGTGGTTAGCTCTTCCATTTTTAAGTACTTGTCTATCTCTAGATGTTACAATGATTTTACTTCCAGGACCAAAATTTTTAACACCCATAAAATCTAATTGGTCTGGGATACTAACATCATCAAGGACAACATGTCTTGGTAAGGGCGTCCTATGGAAGGAGTGTCAATACGAATTTCTTAATAGTTTGGAAAGAAGTTCATTTCGAACAAATTCATTCCCTTTATTTTTTATTTTCTCACTAACATTTTGAAGAAACCAATGACTTTCAAACGTTGGAGAGACTTCCTTGTATACAACATCAGCAAGGGTAGTTTTGCCAATACCACCCATTCCCCAAAGTCCTATTACACGACTGTCTGCTTGCTCAATCAACGCCAAAAGCTTCCTTTTTTGATCATCTATTCCGAAGAATTTTTCAGAAACACTTTCACAATTACTATTCAACTTTTTTAAAACATATTCAACCACATATTTAATATACTCAGTTTCAGATCTAGAAAATAATTTAAAAAATCAACAGTCAAAAGAAATATATATAAGTCAAATATAAGAAGATAATATATAGAGAGGAAGTTACCTATCGAATTTGCCTCCTTCTATATGCCACCCTTTTAATGCACCGATTTCAGCGAAGGCGGCTTTCCATCGCTTCACGTCTTCAACTGGTCTCTTTGATCCATGCTCTTTGAAGGATGTCTTAAAAGTCCCACCAATATTTCGAACATCGCGAGGATGATAAAACGATGATTGAGAGATTTGAGGCTGCAATTCCTCGCGAAAGTGCTGGTAAAAGTTCCTCCCCTATTTCCAGTGTAGTTCATCGAAGAAGACATTCAGACCCGTGTCTTTCAAAGCCTTGAGCAGATGAGCCGCGAAGTTAAAGCGCGTGTCTTCACCTCTGAAGCTCAAGAAAACTTGATGCTTCATTGAACAAGAAGATGAAGAAGAAGCCATGAAAGAGTAATACAATTGATTGTGGGCTTGAAGCAAAAGAGAGAAAAAGATAGCAAGGGAGTTTTGGTTTGCTTAGCTGCTTCTATTATTGGAAGAAGTAAAAGTACTGTAAAAATATCTTTGCTGTCTTTTATTAAACTAGCCCTTATAAATGAAATGTTAATTTATATTGGAAGTGAATGTATAAATAAATTAAAGGTTAAAGGTTGTTTGGATACAAGTTAAAATTGTAGGGTTATACTATTTGGACATGAATTAAAGTTTAAAGGTTATAATAAAAGTAGATGAGCATAATTAAATAAAGTGATAAATTAGTCTATTGGAACATGAGAAAATCAATTTTATCCGTGCCTTAGGTAGTGACCACTTTCCAAGAAAGGGGAGAGATGGAGTACACCATCGTGGTAGCCAAAACGGTGGATTCTCCAGCTACATTACAATACATTGCTCCTTATACAGGAGCTACTTTGGCTGAATATTTTATATATCGTGAACGACACACCTTAATCAATACTATTTTGGTAAAAAATATTATGGGCATACCATTTCAGTTATTAATTTTATTTTTTGTATTATTTAGATAAAAAAACCTCTAAAACAGCTACTTTTTTTCTTTTTCAAAGGAATAAAAATGAAGATATAAGAAGACTAACAAAGAGGGTCTAAGCAAAGCTCTCTTGGTATTAATTAGGAGATCAAGTTTGTGTTTTCCAACAAATGTATATTAAATTCAATGTTGCTAACATTAAGTACAGAGTTTAGTGTCACAAGTTAACTGAAAAGAACTCAATTGATTAAATTATTAATTTTTATATTTAAAATAAATTATATTATTAAAATATTTTTATATTTAAAAATCAAATAAAAATTTCATACGAAAATAACTAAATTCATGCCACCAACATCAATAATATTTTAGCTTTACTACTTCAGCCAAAACTTTAATTTGATGTATTTATATTTATTAAAAACCTCAATTAAAATAAATTTTTTATTGAGTTTGGTATAACGAGTTAAGTGACATCAACTCAGTTGATTAAATTACTAATTAACCTCTTCATAAGTAAAAAAAAAAATCACGAATGATTTGGTAAGCTTCAAAAATTTTTTATATAAATTTGTACTTTTGATTCCAAAAGGAAAAGGTTAAAAGAGAATAACAAAATAAAATAAACCTATAGAATTCTTAATTATCCAAATTCAATGTCTTTATTTATTTATTTACTCGCTGCATTGTTGTATCATATGGAAGGAATAATTGTAGGCTATTCTTTTCATGGGTTGAAGCTTTTGAGGATAAGTAAAGGACATCAATATATGGGTTATTTTTTATGGCACTTTGAAAGCTCGTCCAATCATCTTATTCTTCCAATAAAGTGGAATCTGGTGGGCTGAATAATCATGGAAATCCCACTATATTTTTTTTCTTGGTGGAATTGGCTATATAAACTACAGTTCAGTATATTTTAAATTAATTTTTAAATTTAATAATAATATGAGTGATGTAATAATAATTAAAAACATGATAAGTAGTTTAATATTGTTTAAAATATAAACTATGAGTTTAATATTGTTTAAAAATATAAACTATGTAATTAAATTTAGGAAATAAAAAAGATGGGAAAATAAGGAGAGGTTATGTTGCAATATTTCCAATCTCTTTTGTTGGGTGATTTTGGCCATTTGTTGATCAGCACCACACCTTCAAAAAATTATTTTTTTAAGCAGATAAAGGAGTGCCGGCCATCTAGTGTCTAAAACCCCATTAATTATTTTTTAATAGAAAAAGTAGTGGTGTCGGGGATCTATTTTTCATAACTTAATTTTATTGTTCATTTCAGATCATTTGGGTGAATGTTTTTGAACCAGAGTCATTTTTGTAATTTTTTTTTTTTTTTGGATTAGATGAGTAAAATAGCCCGAAGTTAGCCTTTACTCGTTAAAGTTAATCAATCAAAAAAACATCATGTCAACACTCCCGTTAAAATGTAATTAAAAATGTTTTATATTAATATTAAAGACAAATAATTATATTAATATTAAATTGTTATTTCTAGCTATCCTTAGTTAAATTGTTAACGGAAATGATGACTTGGTTACTCTTTATTAAATTGTTGATATAAATGATGACATAGCACTTTCTTCATTGATACAATAACACTTTTGATCCTCTATGTTTATACATTCTATTAATTTAATTTTAATTTTAAATAATTCAATGAATTTAAACCTCTACAATTATAAAATTAATATATTTAATTATTTTATATTTTTTACAGTTTGAGCAAAAATTATTTAAATTTATCATCTTCTCTATTTTCACTAAAATTTTAATATTCACACACTTTATGATTGTCAAAACTCAATAAACTCAAAACTATGGGTTAACTTTGGATTTTTTTTTTGATCTCCAATCTCGAAAGCCTCAACTATCTTGCGAATGCATTGAAATCTCCAAACTCGAAGTCAAACTTCTCGCTGTGCAAATCCCAAATAGATTTAACACAATAAAATCCACCAGTAGCTAAATAACACTCATTGAAGCTCTCAAGGATTTAAGACAACAGAAAAATTACTGAATATGTTCGTTTTCAGTATCTCAAGGTATTCCCCTGCATCGTTCGGTTTCTCTATATCTATGGCGGTGCTTAAGACCGACCACAAGGCATATAACAAAACCCAATAATTTCCTCTCCCTACACTTTATTTGCGCCTATCCTCAAAACTATTGAAGAATTCGTGCTTTGATACTGCAACTTAATGGTTGAAATTTCATTTCTAGCTAACAACAAAACAATTTGTCTCCCTGATGTTCGTATTTTCGTAATTCATCTATCGGTTGCCTTACTATGGACTCAATTCTAAGCATGGCAATTTCCAAAATGTTGAGAATTGAATCTTGATTCAAGTTTACGCAATTAGAGAGCTTGATCACACGGATATTGATCTGCGAAACCACTTCCTATAATGATGTACAGTCATGTGCAATCTAAGGTTAGAAGCAGCTTACTTAGACACCCTAAAGACGAGGGCAGTTCTTTGATTCAGAGTCCCGAATCAATCTAATTCTGTTAAGCTTCGAGGGATTTCTGGAAACTTGGCAATCGGGCAATGACTAAAATTCTGGTAATGAATAGATTCCAATTTGGAGATTTCGCTGGAAACATTTTTGACCTTTGAATTACTCATATCCAACTCGCCAACTTTGAGGAGATGCTCAATTCAATCAGGCACTTCTTGGATCCCAGTATTTTGTAAATTTAACCCAGGAAACTTGGTTAGTTTATAACATTCATGTCAAAGGATTGAGGCAAGGAAGTTCAGCCAAACATTCGCACCCACAAGTTTCTTGGCTGTTAATAGATTGTAGATCTTCCTTAAACTCTTGCAATTAGAAAGGTCAATTTGTCCTAAATTAACAACATCCTGCACAATGCAAATAATTATATAGCACTTTAAATTGCATCTTTGGGAGTATTGGAAAAGAAAGGAAAAAAAGATTATTAGTCTACTTTAAAATTAATTAGATTATAGCACACCTGCATGGGATGAAAATTTTATGTAACAAATTATAAAATTTAGTATTTTTTAGTACAGAAATTATAAAATTCAGTTGAAATGGTAAAATTGCGATAGTGAATGTTATAATATTAAAATTCAAATCTTATGATTGTCATAATGTATGTATTTTGTTAATTTTATCAAAATATAAGAAAACATAAATACTTGAGTTTTGATAATTTTACAATTGAGTGGAATATAGGTTAATGAGTGACACTAATTCAATAAAAAACATTTGGATAGTTTTAGACCAAAGTGGGAAAATGAATATGATTAGAAAGTAGCATTAAGCGAATTTAAATATAGATTTTATTAATGTTATTTGCATTTGAAATTAATTCAATTTTCTCTATTTTTGTATGAAATTTTATTAATTCATTTAAATTTAAATGAGCTAAGTATATAAAAATAAAATCCATTATTTAATATAAAATAAAATCCATTATTTAAAAAAAATTGCTACAACAAAGTTTTAGAATAACTATATAATAGAATATATAATAGAATAACTATACTTTTTTTCTAAAATTTTACATAAAATTCTAATATTTCATAAGAGAATATTGTAATTATGTTTTAAAATTATTTCAACTTGCAGGGTCATTCAAGATTTAATAACAGATTAAATAATTCTAAATTAATAAGTATCATCCAACAATAAATTTACCCAATTGATAACCACTAATGATTGGGTCAAATGACAATCAACAACCTCTATCAGATTTTACATGGCATTATCATAACATGTAACATTATGATCTTTTTTTGAAATGGGTTTTTTTTAAAAATAAAATACACTTATTTTTTTGAAATGGGTTTTTAACAATCAAGTCAAATGGCTGTACCATGAAGCCAACTCTTCACTTCGAAGTTCCAACTAAACCAAAATCATTTGGATTTATTACAACTTTCTTTTTTCCAAGTATTTATGTGGGATTCCTCTATGGGTTGGCATTGAAAATAACATCCAGACTCCATGTGTTCATTCAACGAGCTTTGAGATAAGAGTAACCCCTCCAAATTCTGCATGCATTTATACAATCAGGGGAAAAAGAATGCAATGACGATACCAATAATCAAAATGAGTCCAAAGTAATTTACCCAAGAGCATATGCTTCCTCTCAAGGGCCAAAATCCAGAAAGCAGAGCTGGATGGGATGAACAAGGCGACTCTGTTGACAAGTTGCAGTACTGCTTCAATATCTCTGTTCAACCACAGTATAAAGAAATCATTCAGCAGAAGAAATTGAACATCTTCAAAGCTTACTTCTTACAAACATCTGTCATTTATTCCCTCGTCTGCTTTCCTTGCATCAATCATTCCCATCTTTATTCCCTTCACATTACCTAATTCAAAAAGTAAAAGCTTCACCTTAACACCAGTAATTTTGAGGGAACATCATTTATTGGTGAGAAAGAAGATATCAAAACCACCCATAATCTGCAACTTCAATTCCAGTAGAGTATTGAATCTGTGTCCGGCTTGACTTTCATCCATGTTTTATGGAATAGTTGGTAGGTTTACCTTAGCTAACATGAATATAAATCAGAAATCATGAACTGAGAGCATATATATATTTACTAATGGTGGAAAACAAAACTATGGCAATATGAAAAAAGTATGATAATATGAAAAAATGAGATGAAAATGAAACCACTACCTATGCAATTGGATGACATAATTGAGAAGTTGAAATTCCTCAAAAGCAGAGCCAAAGATGGAAAGAAAAACAAACTATTTCAATCTTTTAAGTCCTCCAAGTTCAACCAAACTTGTGCAATTAGAGCAATCAAGGATTTCAAGGTTGATGGCTCTTGAAAAGTTAGGTATCTTCCTTAAATTCAAGCACCCACCAAAGCGAATTTCCCTTAAATTAACAAGGCCCTGTATAGAAAAAATAATTGTATTACTTTTAAGCATCAACTATTTATTTTAGGCAGTAAAAATGAAAAAAATAATTATAATACTATAAAAAAATAAAAATTTATATTTGACATATCGGGCCTAAAAATAAATCAAACGATGTCATTCATCTAAATAAAATAAAATCTTTTATATTTATTTTTTAAAAACTTTAAATAAAATGTTATTATATAAATATTTGATACATCAAATTAGAAATTAGTTTTTTTTGAAATAAATATGAAAACACATACCATATGATCATCTTCGTTCCAAAGTTCAACCAAACTTGTGCAGCCAGAGCAATTAAGGATTTTAAGGTTAATAGCTCTTGAAAAGTTAGGTATCTTCCTTAAATTCACGCACTCTCTAAAGCAAACTTCCCTTAAATTAACAAAGCCCTGTATAGAAAAAATAATTGTATTATTTTTAAGCATCAACTATTTATTTTAGGCAGTAAAAAATGAAAAGAAAATAAAAATTATAATACTATAAAAAATTTATATTTGATATATCAGGCATGAAAATAAATCAAACGATGTTATTTATCTAAATAAAATAAAATCTTTTATATTTATTTTTTAAAAATTTTAAATAAAATGTTATCATATAAATATTTGATACATCAAATTAAAAGTTATTTTTTTCGAAATAAATATGAAAACGCATACCATATGATTATCTTCATTCCAAAGTTCAACCAAACTTGTGCAGTCAGAGCAATCAAGGATTTCAAGGTTGATGGCTCTTGAAAGATTAGGTATCTTCCTTAAATTCACGCACCCATTAAAGCGAATTTCCTTTAAATTAACAAGGCCCTGTATAGAAAAAATAATTGTATTACTTTTAAGCATCAACTATTTATTTTAGGCAATAAAAAATGAAAAGAAAATAAATAATTATAATACTATAAAAAATAAAATTTTATATTTGACATATCGGGGGTGAAAATAAATCAAACGATGTCATTTATCTAAATAAAATAAAATCTTTTATATTTATTTTTTAAAAATTTTAAATAAAATGTTATCATATAAATATTTGATACATCAAATTAGAAATTATTTTTTCAAAATAAATATGAAAACACATACCATATGATCATCTTCATTCCAAAGTTCAACCAAACTTGTGCAATCAGAGCAATCAAGGATTTCAAGGTTGATGGCTCTTGAAAAGTTAGGTATCTTCCTTAAATTCACACACTCATTAAAGTGAATTTCCCTTAAATTAACAAGGCCCTGTATAGAAAAATTAATTGTATTACTTTTAAACATCAACTATTTATTTTAGGCAGTAAAAAATAAAAACAAAATTATAATACTGTAAAAAAATAAAAAGTTATAATTCACATATCGAGCCTAAAAATAAATCAAACGATGTCATTTATCTAAATAAAATAAAATCTTTTATATTTATTTTTTAAAAAGTTTTAAATAAAATGTTATCATATAAATATTTGATACATCAAATTAAAAATTATTATTTTGAAATAAATATGGAAACACATACCATTTGATCATCTTCATTCCAAAGTTCAACCAAACTTGTGCAATTAGAGCAATCAAGGATTTCAAGGTTGATGGCTCTTGAAAAGTTAGGTATCTTCCTTAAATTCAAGCACCCACCAAAGCGAATTTCCCTTAAATTAACAAAGCCCTGTATAGAAAAAATAATTGTATTACTTTTAAGCATCAACTATTTATTTTAGGCAGTAAAAAATGAAAAGAAAATAAATAATTATAATACTATAAAAAAATAAAAACTTATATTTGACATATCGGCGTGAAAATAAATCAAACGATATCATTTATCTAAATAAAATAAAATCTTTTATATTTATTTTTTAAAATTTTATATAAAATGTTATAATAAAAATATTTGATACATCAAATTAGAAAAAAAATTCAAAGTAAATATGAAAACACATACCATATGATCATCTTCATTCCAAAGTTCAACCAAACTTATGCAGTCAAAGCAATCAAGGATTTCAAGCTTGATGGCTTTTGAAAAGTTAGGTATCTTCCTTAAATTCACACACCCATCAAATTGAATTTCCCTTAAATTAACAAGGCCCTGTATAGAAAAAATAATTGTATTACTTTTAAACATCAACTATTTATTTTAGGCAGTAAAAAATGAAAAGAAAATAAATAATTATAATACTATAAAAAATAAAAAGTTATATTTGACATATCGGGGGTGAAAATAAATCAAACGATGTCATTTATTTAAATAAATAAAATCTTTTATATTTATTTTTTAAAAATTTTAAATAAAATGTTATCATATAAATATTAGATAGATCAAATTAAAAATTATTTTTTCGAAAAAAATATGAAAACACATACCATATGATCATCTTCATTCCAAAGTTCAACCAAACTTGTGCAACCAGAGCAATCAAGGATTTCAAGGTTGATGGCTCTTGAAAAGTTAGGTATCTTCCTTAAATTCACACACGCACCAAATTGAATTTCCCTTAAATTAACAAGGCCCTATATAAAAAAATAATTGTATTACTTTTAAGCATCAACTATTTATTTTAGGCAGTAAAAAATGAAAAGAAAATAAATAATTATAATACTATAAAAAATAAAACTTTATATTTGACATATCGAGCGTAAAAATAAATCAAACGATGTCATTTATCTAAATAAAATAAAATCTTTTATATTTATTTTTCAAAAATTTAAATAAAATGTTATCATATAAATATTTAATACATCAAATTAAATATTATTTTTTGAAATAAATATGACAACACATACCATATGATCATCTTCATTCCAAAGTTCAACTAAACTTGTGCAGTAAAAGCAATCAAGAATTTCAAGATTGATGGCTCTTGAAAGGTTAGGTATCTTCCTTAAATTCACGCACCCATTAAAGCGAATTTCCCTTAAATTAACAAGGCCCTGTATAGAAAATATATTTGTATTACCTTTTAAGTATCAACTACTTACTTTAAATAGTAACAAATGAAAAACGAAATAAATAATTATAATACTAAGAAAAAAAAAATTCATATTTGATGTATTGAGTGTGAAAATTAACCCACAAATTAATAGATCAAACCATGCCACTAATTTGTACAAAATAAAATATTTCATATTTAATTTTTAAAAACTTTAAATAAGATGTCATCATATGATTATATGATACATTAAATTACAATTTTTTTTCCAAAAACAATTCTTAAATGAAAAAAAGTATGAAAGCACACATACTGTATGACCATCTTCATTCCAAAATTCAACCAAACTTTTACAGAAACTGCAATGAAGGAGTTCAAGGTTGATGGCTTCAGAAAGATTAGGCAGCTTCCTTAAATTCTTGCAATATGAAACGTCAATTTCCCTTAAATTAGCAAGGTTCTGTGCAAAAGAAAAATATATATAAATAATTATATCACTTTTAAATATCATCTACTTACTTTAGACAATAAAAAATGAAAGGCAAATAAATAATTAACAAAATCCTACACACGATGAGAACAAAAGTAGTTTCATTACTTTAGAGCATCATTTACTTATTTTAAGACTATCAAAATAAAATTTATATTTGATGTTTTGGTGTATTAATACACCCACCATGAAGATTAAATGATGTTACTTCTTTAAAAAAATAGAATAAAATTATATATATATTAAAAAATTTAATAAAAATATGTTATCGCATAATTAAATGCTATATCAATTATAAATACATACCTGATGTCCATCCCAAAGTTGTTCCATGTCTCCATGTGGTAATTTCAATACCACAAGATTTTTTGGATTAAAACTTGATGATAAAGATTTACATGGGTAATCATCCCATCGAAGATACCTTAGCTCATCAGGAAGAGATACAAAATCAACTTGATTTGTATATAGTTTCTTATAATTTCCACACTTAGACCTCTTAGGAGAATAGAAGATAATATATTTAAGATTAGTCATGTTTTCAAAAACCAAAGGGCATAATAGTAGTTTATCCATATGTGACATGTTTAACTTCATTCCTTGAATTCGATCCGTCCCCTGAGAACAAAAATCAATTTATCAAATATGAGCATGGAGATATTTATGGATATTCCATTCTAAAAGTTTTTTTTTTCTTTCCAAATCAAAGCATAATGTATTAACTAAGCCATAAACATTGACCAGATTTTACATTATACTTAAGACATCGGTCATTATGTCCAATAAGACAATAAATATTTTATTTTTTAAAATACTATTAAAAGAGATAATATTTGATACAATATCAAATGTATAGATTTATATAGTGATGTTGAACCACATGATAGTATCTCATTAAAGCATATTAAAAAAAATAAAGAATATGAATACAAGTAATGCTTACTTGATTATATTTGAGCACTCGTTTAATGTGTTCATGACTCCATAGCCTCCTGCACTTTCCAGGGGTTTTAGACTTTTGGCGAATAATATCTTTTCCCAACTCTTCAAGCATATCATGCATAGATATTATATCTTCATTATAAGAAGATGAGATATTAATTAGGCACTTGCTGACCAATTTGCTTATTCCATCCTCTACACCCCGATAACAACTTAGAACATGCTTTACTCTTTTTATGGGTTCCCCTTTAAAGAAGCATGCAATGTCAAGAAATATATTCTTCTCTACCATACCTAGCCCATCATAACTACTTTTCAAAACCTCAAAAATTTCGGGGTGGGAATATTCCCCTAGCTTCTCCATCTCACTTTCCCAATCATTTATAGTCCTTCCATATAAATTACAACCCAAAACTCTAAGAGCAAGTGGACTGCCTTGGGAGTACTCCACAAACTTCCATGATAGATCTCGAAAATCAACTTCAGGATTCAACTGCTTAAATGCAAAGGTAGAAAAAAGTTGAAGAGAATCATTCTTATTTAATGCCTTCACCTCGTGTATTGTGTCAGCTCCTCCACTCTTAAGCACTTGTTTCTCTCTAGATGTTATAATGATTTTACTTCCAGAGCCCAAATGTTTAACACCCATACAATCTATTTGGTTTGGGTCACTAATATCATCAAGGACAACAAGTACTTTCTTATTGTTGAGCCTCTCTTGAATTAAAGTGGATCCTATAGAGGGGGTGTCTATATCAACATCTGAGTTCAATAATTTCGAAAGAAGTTCATTTCGTAAAGATTTCTTCCCCTGTTTTTCTATTTCCTCTCTAACATTTTGAAGAAAGCAACAACTTTCAAACTCCAAAGAGATTTTTTTATATACAGCCTCAGCAAGGGTTGTTTTGCCTTGACCACCCATTCCCCAAAGTCCTAATACACGACAGTCTTTTTGCTTAATCAGCTTCAAAATCGTCCTTTTCTGATCATCTATTCCAACCAATTCTTCAGAAGCACTTCCAGACTTAATATTCGACAACTTTTTTATAACATATTCAACAACATCTTTAATGTACTGGGTTTCAGGTCTAGAAAAGGAAAATATAAACCAGTAAATATGAAATCTAAAACAAATATAAATTGAATATAACAAGATGAGAAAAATATAGTTACCTGTCAAATTTGCCTCCTTCTATATGCCACCCTTTTAATTTACCGACCTCTGCAAAAGCAGTTTTCCATTGTTGTACTCTATCAGCTGGTTGCTCTGATTCATGCTCTTCGAAGGATGTCTTAAAATGCCCACCACTATTTCGCACATCGGAAGGATCAACATGGTAAAAGATGGGAAGAACAATATGTTTGTCAGTGTGATTGTGCTTGCGATCCATGATGTCAGAAAGTTCACCTAAGCATGATTTTGAAGAAGCATAGGCTTTAGATAAAACGAGGATTGAGAGATTTGAGGCCGAAATTGCTCGAGAATAGGTTGGTGGAAGTTTCTCTCCTTTTTTCAGTGTTTCGTTATCGGGGAAGACATTAATTCCTACTTTTTCCAAAGCATTGACTAGGTGATTGGAGAAGTTGAGGCGCGTGTCTTCACCTAAGCTTAAGAAAACTTGATGCTTCATCAACTTTCGCATAACATACGCAACAATATCTTTGATGTGCTGGGTTTCAGGTCTAGCAAATAATAGAAGAAGTATATATATGAAATCCAAAACAAAGATAAGTCAAATATAAGGAGATGAGACAAATATAGTTACCTATCCGAGATGCTTCCATCTATATGCCACCCTTCTAATTTACCAACTTCAGCAAAAGCAGTTTTCCATTGTTTCACTTCATCAACTGACCTCCTTGTTTCATGCTCATCAAAGGATTTCTTAAAACTCCCATCAATATTCTCCACATCAGAGGGGTTAACATGGTAAAGGATGGGAAGAACAATTTGTTGTTTGGTGCGATAGCGGTCCATGATTTCAGAGAGTTCAACCAAGCATGATTTCGAAGAGGCATAGTCTGCAGATAAAACGATGATTGAGATATTTGAGACTGCAATTGCTCGAGAAAGTGCTTGTGAAAGCTGCTCCCCCCTTTCCAGTTTTTCTTCATCGAAGAAAACATCAAGTCCCTCGTCTTTCAAAGCTTGAAGTAAGTGAGTGGTGAAATTAAGGCGCGTGTCTTCACCTCTGAAGCTCAAGAAAACATGATACTTCATTAGAGTAGCAGATGAAGAAGAAGAAGAAGCCATGGAAGAGTATTGATGCGAAAGAGAGAAAAATATAGCAAGTGTTTTGGTATCCTTTTATTAAATGGGAAAGAGATTGAACGCGTTTTCCTTGGACTTGAGCTTAGCCAATTATCTTAGTCAACACCACCAGAGATAGTCAATTCTCCTTTTTATCTTTCACCGACAAAAGTAGGACCTGATTCTGAATTGAGTTATTTCAACTATTAACAAAATATAAGTTTATTCAATGTATTGTACAATAGATTCCTCATTTTTGGTAGAACTAAAAATAATACTTCATCTTCGTCTCTTTGCAAACCAGTTGCCATGTGAACCCATCATAACTGCACCAAATAAAACTAAGTGCATAAGGATCCCATTCATATGAAACTCCAATGGGTGTAGTAATTAAATAAATAAAGCCAGCCATCCTCTTTCACAATTGAGGACCAATTAAAACAATTAAAGAGAACGTGTGTCTCTATAACAGCCCCCTCTTAAAAATAATACTTTTATTTTATTTTTAGTTTTACTATTATTTTAGAAATATTTATTTGCGTTGCAATTATATTAATATTATTTAAGTATAATTTTTTAATATATTTTTAATTTATTGAAAATATTTATTTTAATGTTTTTAAAGTATTTGATGTATTATATTTTTAAATTTATTTTTATATAAAAAAATAATCTAAAAAATTTAATACGGGTGGGTTCAGATTTAGTATTTTTATAAAATTTTAGGGTAATTTTTTTAGTTGAGCCGAGTCCGACCCGAAAAACAGATCTAAAATTTTTACATTGACCCATAATCAGATCTACTACAAATCCTTCTTCTACAAGATAAAGCAGTACTCAACCTCTTAATAACCATATTGCAGTATGTGGAAGCCACATCCCAAACAAAAGTGCTTATGCAGCTTTCCTAAATCCTAATAGTCACCCCTTCTTATTATCCCTTTTTTCTACCAACTTTAAAGAGTTTTTTCCACAAATTTTTTTTATGGATTTTACTGAAAATATGTTTTCTTTTTAATTCTGAATTTTTATGTAATTTTTAAAAAGTAAAGATCAAATTAAGGCTAAAAAATTTATTTGATCTTTTTATATTTGTCAGGTCAACAACAGTAAGGGTAAATTTGAATGGAAAGATGAAGATTTTAAATAGAAAAAGTACAGGACTCCAAATCTTAAAGCTAAAATAGAAGGGCTAAATAGATTTAAAGCATAAAAGAAGTCCATTTTCATGCCTAAAACTGCCTGCCTAAGCTTATTCATACCGACAAGTATTTGGAAAGAGTAAGAGCAAAGCAGATGGCGTACCTTTTGGCTATGATCAATAACTGATAATTTTCCCCCTTCTGTCTTTTTTTCTTTTCCTTAACAGAGCAAAGCCAGAAAGTAATGATTTGAGAAGGATGACTTCATCTTACTTTAAAAGGAAGGAAGTCTCGTGGAAACAACTCAGAAATGAGTAGCCAACAGTCCTAAAATGACTTATACCCAAACATATTTTAATGGGAAAATATTGTATATACTCTCACTCTAAATTCCGAATCTGATTGTTCAATACTCACAACTTTCGCTTTCACCAACTAAGCAAACTGCTTTTCTTTCTTCTTCTTCTTTTTTCCTTTTTGAGTTTTGAGATAGCAAGAAAATGAGATTAAGTTTAATTATATGATTAGTAAATGACAATTACATCGTTATTAATTTCATGGTTTTCTTAAGACCCCAATTTATATACATTTTATGGACATATAAATATTTAATTTGTTTGCATTAAATGGGATGAATTGGTGCAAATATATACTTGTTTTTGAGAGAAATGTTGGCAATCCTAAAATATGTCAAATTCTCTATTTGCATCTCTAAACTAAATAGAAATAAATTTAATCTATTAAATCTTGATTAAATAAAATTTATATCTATATAAAAAAATCTATATAATTTAGATGTAAAATATACTAAAATAAAAATAAACTAGAAAATAAAAAAAGGAGTCAGTAATATTAGTAATATTATATTACTATATTCATATAGAATATAATATATGAATCCCTATGTCCTTACATTCTATTTAGGATTAGAATTGGACATAATCAGGCATTTTTTTACATATCTCTCGTTATTTAAGATCTTATTTACTTTTTTTTTTTTTTCTTTTATTGAATTGAGAAATTGTTAAAGAAATCATTACTGCAAGGCATAGAGGAGGAGGTCATAAAAGTTTATATTGTAAAATTAATTTTCGATGAAATGAAAAAGACATTATTGTTCGGTCCCTAAAATAAGTTATTAAATATATGAATTATTAAGTATCCATGTATTATATGTGCATGAGTAGCTTCATGTAAGGTGATTTGTCAATTTTTTTATTTTTTGCTTTTTCTTTCTTCAACCAACCATTCCTCATATAATATCTATTCTTTGTGGAAATTTTATCTAAAAATGGTGGCTAGAGTCAAAGAAAGCACACCACCGCCAAAGTAGAAAATGACGTGCAATAAGGACGAGTCAAAGAAAGCACACCACTTCCAAAGTAGAAAAAGACATGAAATAAGGAAGGATGTTTTCAAGGCTTAGATAGTCATAGGGGCTGACAGGATTCGGTTTTCATTATAATTTATAAAATTTTAAATTAATAAAAATAAAATTATACTTCATTTTTCTTTAAAATTATAAAAAATTAATTTAATCTTTTAAATATTATAAAAATTATTAAATTAATTAAATTATATATTTATACATTAATTCCGATCTCTCAAAAATATTTTCTGACTCCGCCATTGTCAAACTCATTTTTGAGAGACACACTATTGATTAATTTATATGTATGTCATTAATAATTATACAAAATTGACAAATATAAAATCTTTAATAACTTTTAAAATTAATTTTTTAATCTTTTATAAACAAAATCGAAAAAGAAAAGCAAAGGGGGCCTTACCTGAACCCCGGAGGCGCGACGTCGGAGCCCCCTCTTCGTTGTGGAAGCCGAACCGAAACCTAAAACAGGGAGGCTTCTTCTCTCGGGTTTTCGGGGCATCAGGGCTGGCCTTCGAATAACGGCCTTGAATAGGGCATTAAAGCCCACCTTCGTGCGCCGTCAGCCACCAGGTGCGGTGGTGGTGCGACGTGCGGCCGGAGGGAGCCCAAATGTCGGGAACAAAAAGGGAAAGAGAGGACTGGTGGCTGCTCTGCTATTTTTTTAAAAAATCTAGGGTTAAATTGAGGTTTTAGAAAAAAAATCTTGTATTTTATGCATTAAATGAAACGACGCCGTTCGGCTTTTTGGGGGGACCGCGTGTTGTCCCTTTAAGGTAGATTTTCGCGAATGTTCCACCCCTTTATCAGCCCCGTTCGATTAGGCCCCTTTTCAGTTTTCTTTGTTCTTTTAAAATTCAGCCCTCAGATTTCATTTGGTCTGCAATTTGGTCCCTTGTGCTGTCAGTTGAACACGGGCAGAGAACTTAGGGAATATTTTCTCGTCTAGCCCTGCTAGTTTCTACGCGTTTCACTTTGGCCCTTAATTGGCTTTTCCTTATTTAGAATTTGTACCTTAAATGTCTCTCTGTTTTTAATTTAATCCTTGTTCTGTTTAAATAGTTTATTTATTTATTCTCTTTTAAAAAAATCATATTATTATTCTTATTTATTTTAAGTTTTTATAAATTACTCCTATTAAACTCTTTTTTTTATATATATTATTCATTTTATGCCCTTTTGTATGTTGTTTTATTGTTTATATACTATTTATCTTAAGTTCTTTACATATTATTCATTTTAAATTAATCTATATAATATTTGCCCTAAACTATTTTAATATATATTGTTTTATGTTATTTTATATCCTATCTATTTTACATAACCTTATTTATATATTTTAAAAAACTCTTTTATGTATATGATATATCACTTTTGAATAGTTTTATTGTCTAAAATTTTTCATATACTTTGTTTATTCTTAAACTTAGGTATATATTATTTATTTTAAATTGTTGTATATTGTCGATTTTGACTTTCTACTTACATTATTTATTTTAAACTAATTTATCATCATTTCAAATTATATGCTTGATATTTTATTTATTTCAACTTACTTTATACTTTTGTAAATCTTCACATATGTTGCTTAATTTATTGGGTGAATATCCCAAATATACCAAAAATAAATAAATTTATGAAATTGGGCCAATTTTTTGAAAATTTACGAAAAATGGTCATTTTTCTACAAAACGCGTCCACGGCAGCGTGTTTTGTGGGGAAATGGCAGGAAAGCGCGCCCCTAGAGACGCGCTTTGTGCCACATCAGCAAAGCGCGCTTACGTTGGGGGTCCAACGGTAAAAAAAACTATAAAACCTCCCCAACCCTTTTATTTTTTTCACACTTTAATCCTTATTCATTCTTCTCTCAAATTCCTCTCAAAATTCTCTTTAAGTCCTTCAAACTTATTCTGAAATTTTGAAATGCAATTGCAAACAGAGAACCCTATATATGTCATTGATCATTTTTAAATTACAATAATTATACCTTCCATAATTTTTAAAATTAAAATATATAATAATTTTGTACAGTGAGTTTTGCTTGGATTGTGGTGTTATTATAAGAAGAAAAAGTCTAAAAAAAGGAAAAAATAAATTAATTTGAATAAATAAATAAAATTATTTATGTTGGTAATATATAAATTTTTTACGTTTCTAGATTGCGTATGTCTCCCGAGTTCTTAGCAGATGGTGAAGCTTCCAATCCACGGCATTATCCTAGAAACATGCTATTTTTTTTACCCTGTTTCATTCCTCAAAAAGGTTAATTTTGCGTCCAATCATCATACTCAATTACACTCCAAATTTAAACATGTAGAGTTGGATGTGTACTTTGTCCGAGAGAAAGTTGCTGCAGGTGTTCTTCAAGTCGGTCATATCTCTGGTCATGATCAAATTGCTGATGTTTTAACAAAACTTTGTCAGCAGTAATGTTTAACATATTCAAAAGGAAGCTTATAGTTGCTGCCCAAGAAGACGACACTCTTCGAGGAAGAAAGTTAGCAGAGCACGGGAAATGTTATGAAATAGAAAGTTGTTAGTCTGTTATAGTTGTTAGCGTGTTAGTTAAAAGAGCAGTTATTGCTTACATGTCTCGTATTAAATACATGTTTGTATTCTCTGGAAAAGGAAGTAAATGAAAAAGGGATTATCTTCTTTTCTTCTTCAATATTTTGACAATGTAGAATTTGGTTAAATCAATTTTGGTGGGCTGAATTATCAACAAAATACCTCACATTCATAATGAGAAAATAAATAGAGGCTCAATTCAACTGGAAAAACCTTCAAAAATGTTATTTATTTGAGTTATGTAATTAAACTTTTTATTCTTTAATCCAAGTTAGCATTTATTCATTACAATACCAATCAAAATATTATCATGTCTAATCAAATGACTTGATTTTGATTTTTCATCTTCAATTTTGAGTTCGGATAATTTTAAATATTTAGATTATCTTGGGATTTTCTTTAATTGTATTGTTATATGTTTGAATTATTTCGAAATTTGTTGAATTTTTTAGTTTAAAATATATAAATTATGGTTTAATGTGTATTATATATATAAATTTAAATACAATTTAAAAAAAAACTAAAATTGAACTATAAATTTTTAGAAGGTGAAAAGGTAATTTTATTATTATAGTATAATATATATATTTTAAAATTTTCAAGTGATTTAGAATTTTTACTATTTTGTCGATTGAATCTTAGCTCAGTTGGCATCAGCATTGTTGTGACGTGAGTTTGAGTGTACTGAACTGTATTATCATTTTATTTAAGGGTTGAGAAAAAAATGATGGGTAATTCTAAGCATTGTATCAAAAACACAAAAATTAAGAATTGTGATACTATACTCATATGAAAGGAAGTAAATAAAAAATAATTCTTACTATTTTGGGATGGCCAAGACTACTTGCCGTCTTCAAGATTTTAAGAATTGGATCAACGATTAAAACCGTCAGGTTACTGGTTTATCTAATCGGTTCGATTAGTACATTCGGTTCAATTAAATAATTTATTAACAAATTATAAAAATAAAAATATTAAAAATCCGATTCATCCAATTCTTTTATAATCAAATCAAGTTAAATTGAATTTGTGTTTGAATTAATTAAACGAAAATTTCGAGTTGGAGTTAAAATTCGAGCGATGGTCTTTTCTCCTTCAATTTAGATACATAAGAGGATGGTAGGTCAATAAGAAAGTTTTGTGTATGATAGTACAGTATAATATAAGCTATTAACAACTTGAGAAACCAAAATTCCAAATAGAAATAATTAAGATCTCCACGCCAAGCCACCTTAATTACTTTCGCAAGCATATATATATATATATATATATATATATTAATGGACAATTTTTTTATACGTTGTTGTAAGGCATGCATGCATGCATATCACTTGACTTCATCTAAAGACACACCACTGGCTGTAACGGTACTCACACTTTGCCCTTCTTCAACCCTTTTCCACCATCTCCGATCCGATTTTCTCCCGATTCTTTCGCCGTATCGTATGATGCGTGTAACCCGAAAAAGAAATAATACAACAACAAAACACACGTCCATATCCCGAACCTTTTGAATGATGCACCATCAATCGATCCTAATAGGAATATATTTATCGCTATAGACAAAGATGGCAACCATGGAACCAATGGTACACCCCATACCTTTGGTTTCCTCGCTTGTGGAATGAACACCACTATTCCCTCAGTGGCTAAGAACCAAATCGGCATCGTAATCACGTATGCAACCCAATCGTTGTTTTCACTTACATCCCAATAAGTAGATGTTGCGGTCGAAGACCCTAAAATAAGAATTAGGCACGTGATTAGTTTGTTACGGTCGATCGTTCTCGTCTTTCTACTCACGTAATAACGTCGAACTATAAGAGCGAGAGCCACGAGCAAGAAGATGAATAACGTTGATATCGAGAGAAGATCGGCGAGAATCTTGAGATCGGTGAAGAAAGCGATAATCGCGGTCGCGATAAGCATGACAATTGTGGCATTGATTGGTGTACCGGTTTTCGGATGGACTTGTGCTAGCCATGGGGGCAACATGTATGTTCGAGCAATATGTGTGAGGTATCGAGCTTGACCAACGGCACCGATAAGTAAGACCATCGTCATGCCTTTCAACGCACCAGCGGCCACGACGTACTTAGCCCATGACATCCCTATAGCTTCAAACGCTACTGAAAATAGTGCGTCCTTGTCTATCTTCGGGTACGGTTGCGTTAAGCATAACACCACAGAAAGCAAGCAATATGCAGCCATTGTTATCGCCATCGAGCCTACGAGATCGATAGGGATATCGCGAGCGGGGTTCTTTGTCTCTTCGGCCATCGTCGAAACAGCATCGAACCCGACATAGACGAAGAAAAGCACGGCTGAAGACTTGAAAATACCACGAACACCAAAGGGAGCGAAGTTGCTATAGTTTTTGGGATCGGCTTTCGTAAAATCGGCGATGATTATGAAGAGGATAACGATGACGTGGATGATGGAAGCGATGTAATTGAAGTGTGACGAGCCCTTTGTGCTAAGGACGGCGAGAACGCATATGACACAAACGACAACGACAACGATAAGATCGAGTTTACTGTAGTCATCGGGCATGCTGTGGACTATGATGATGAAATAATCGGAATCATGGTTGCAAAGGGTGGCGAAATAGGAAGTCCATGACCGAGCCACCGCAAGCCACCGATAACGTACTCCAAGAGGATGTTACCGGCAGCAATATAGGCAATGAAATCACCTAATTCCACTCTAAGGTATGCGAACGAGCCACCTGAAAAATGAAAACTAATTTAGGGAAATTAATGTTAAAATATGCTTTTAATCCCTATATTTTTTCATGCATTTGTAATTTAGTTTCTTTATACTTATTTCGAAAATTTAATTTTAAAATTTTTGGATTTTAAAATTCAACTATTAAATATTCAGAGTGATGTTTTGAAATTTAGAAAGAAAATTCACTTGATAATCATATAACAAAAAATAAATGTATTTAGGAGTGAATTTAGAAATCTTATTAGTGATGGTGAAATTGAATTATAAATTTTTAGAGGTTAAAATATAATTTTTATTTATTAATTTATGAGTATTTCATATTTTAAGAGATTAAATAGATTTTTTTATTTTCAAGGAAGGATTAAAGTGTAATTTTATTATATATTAATTTATAATTCTACCATTTGTAAAAGGATTAAACTATAAAATTTTCATTTTGGGGAACAACGAGTGAATAATTGGACTTAAAAAAGTAAATAGAAATTGTAGCATATTTTAATTATAGATTAAATATCAAATTCAGCACAATAGAGGGACTAAAACTAAAATTAGACCTCAAATAATTATTAGTATAGTATTTACGAGCAACGGGAATTTCAACGGCGAACTCAGTGTAGCAAAACACGGAAAGCATGGCCGACCCGCCGGACACCACGAAGGACAAAACCACGGTGGGGCCGGAGACGTGTTGTGCTTGAAGTCCGGTGAGAACCAAAATTCCGGCTCCGATGACGGCACCAACACCAAACCAAATAAGGTCCCACCACGAGAGGTTCTTCTTCATTTCATGTTGGCTTCGACGCTTAATTTCATGGAGCTCTATCGAGTCAAGCGATTGGGTCAAAACCCAATTCATGAACCAAGTCGGAGTTTCTTTCAGCGCTTGGACGTAATTGCCCCAGCACTTAAACGATTCCTCAAGGAGAAAATCGTCTTTTCCGCATGAACACCCTCGTCGCCTTAACCCTTCGTCTTCCCCAATTACACTATCACCCGCTAAAATATAATTAAAAAATTATTTTATGTTAATATTAAATAAAAATAATTATATTAATATTAAAAATTAAAAAAAAAAACCCTCGTCCCTCAATCTTTAGTTCAGTTCAATTTGACCATTCTCTAGAATCAAAACGGGTAACAAAAGTATTACTATGAAGGAGAAAAAAAAAACTAAAATGGAAGTGAAAAATAATACAGACCAAAAAGTCCTAATTAAATAAAAGTATATATAAAATTTTAATATATAGGGAGAGGGAAAAGGAGGGTGAGGAGAGGACCACCTTTTTAGTTATTTTTATTTAATACTATTATCAATTATTTTTTAATTATATTTTAGTGGGGTTGAGATTTGGTGTTTTTTGATTGGTTGGGACGAATGGAGGTAACTGCAGGGGCTAACGGATTAAAGTTTAGGTACTTGTTTCGATAAAAAAATTTAAGTACCTAAAACAAAAGGCATAATTTAAGGCTTCCAATTTAATTAAGTCATAAATAAATATTTTCTTAATGAATATAGAGTAAGCTACTTAATTATTAGCGTATATTTTGTTTTGATTACTCTTTCGTTAAATTGTTAATAGAAATGACTTGGTCTTCCATTAAAATATTAATGAAAATGATGTTGTAGCCTATTTATAGTTGGTATAATAACACTTTTAATCTTCAATGTTTATACATTTTATTAATTTAATTTTAATTTTAAATTATCCAATGAATATAAACTTCAATAACTACAAAATTATTTAATATATTTAATTATTTTGTAACTTTTTACTCAAGCCCACAAGTTGTTTGGGTTTCTCATCTTTGTTGTTTCCATCGAAATTTTCCACTGCTACAAAATTATTCAAAATTTTTATATTATATTAGTTTAATATTTAATAAATATATTTTTATTTATTAAAATTTTATATATAGTCATTTTAATATTTTTTAATGTTTATATTATAGTAGTTTTAAATTTTATGTGTCATAAGTTACATAACATAATATAAACCATTACAAATTTAAAATATAAGTCAAGTCGAGCCAAGACTCAAACCTTTAAAGTTCAACCCTGAGCTCATTTTTAATGAGCCTAATTTTTCCAAAACCTATATTTTGAGTCTAATATTTTTTTTAAATACTCTTAAATTTTAAATAAGACTTCGAATTTAAACAAATAATCCACTCCCATGACCTGGACCAATTATTTATCACCTTCTTTTTACACTTATTTATTGTAGAAAATCTACTTCAATAGATATATCCAAAATCTACTTCAAGGACTATGATTAGTCACTAAAAGATAACAACAAATATAATTAAAATAATACTAAAAAAAACTAACATTAAAAATAGTATTTATCATCCACAGAATCAATTAAATTAAATATATAATTATACAAAGAAAATAAGGTGATGGAATGGTTAATTCTTAGAGACTGAGTTGATTGCGAATGCCAATATTCTAGTACCTTGTTGGTTTCCTCAACGGGGTAAAACTTCGAAGCTCAACAATCTAGCTTTGAGAGTGAAAACTGTGAAAGAGGGGTGCCACTGAAAATAATCTCCAGCTCCATCATCCCACAAGTTTTGGGATAACAGCAACTTTGGCAAATTCTGAATTCATATAAACCAATTGATAAATTAGGGGAAAGAGGTCATGAGGATGCTAAAAACATCACAATGAAACAAAGGTAAATTACCTCTCAAGGAAGGCTAAATTACCAAAGAGCATAAGGTTCGTCTGAAGGTTCAAAAACCAGAAAGAGCTTAGGAAATAGCTTCAATTTGCATTGGCTCGATGTTGAATAAGATCAAGAAGGCATATCTGTTAACAAGTTGCAGTACTGCCTCAATATCTCAGTTCATGCACAAACATAAAGCAAGCATTAATTGGAAGACATTGAAGCTCTTGAAAAGCTTACTTGCTCCTCCTTTTTCTATTATAGGTAAAACTCCAAACATAATGGCATTTCCAAAGATCTACCATCAATTCTCTATTGACAGTCTGTTTCAGTTAACATATGTTACGTTGCATTAAGCTTGCAGGTAAAAAGCACAACAAATACCAAGGACATAAGTAAGCAAATGCAGTGAGTATTAAGATCAATGCTCGAAACTAAACAATAAAGCTCCACTTACTCCCTATGGCATAAGAACCAAGGCTGGAAACTAAACAATGAAGCTGAATGAAGTCCACCACTGATCTTATGAATTAAAAACAAGTCAACTGCCTAAAAGAATTTAAGTACGAAGCTTCATATCTGCACTATGGTACCCACCACGGCTTCGCATGTATATTTTATGAACTCCAAAGCATAATCTTTTTAATTACTAAAAATTTAAGTCACATGGCATTATAAAATAATCAGAGAAGTATAAAATTTGTGTTTTTTCTTATAGTAGATCATAGTTTAGTGTTACAGAAAGTTATTTTAATTACTAAGCTACAAATCTTGACCTTGTTGGATACCATCTCATAAAAACGAATGTACAAACCAATTCCAATGTTCCATCCTTTCAATTTCAAAACAGAATAAATTTCTGGAATTTTAATTACAAAAGGGAAAATTGATTCAAGTTTTAGCCCAAACTGATATAACAATCAAGTCAAATGGCTTTACCAAGAAACCAGCTCTGCACTTTGAAGTTCCAACTAAACCAAAATCATTTGGATTTTTTTTCCCTAAGTGTTTATGTTCGGTTCCGGTAAACATAAAAGCTCATCAATCTAGCTTGAGAATGAAAACTGTGATAGGGTTGGCATTGAAAATAGCATATCCAAGTTCCATGTGTTCATTTAACTTGTTTTGAGATAAGTGCAACTGTTGGCTTAGCAAAGAACTAACTGAAGTATAGAGCAAAATATGAATGAAGGGATGATTTAATTGATTAACAAAGCAGCCCTTATAAAAGTCCCAAGTAACAACCTCAACAAAAATAAAGTCAAATCAACAAAAATAAATTCAAATTGCTACGAACAAGCTAACAACTCCTACTCCTACTAACAAGCTAAAAAATCCCCCTAACACTTAGTCTTATTTTTTTTTAAATGTTGCAGCCTTGAAACACTAACATTATCCTCCTGACTCAAGTGCTGCAAACACAAAGTCTGTTCCTAAGAAACTCAAATCAACTAACATGGAAAGACTTAGTAAAAATATTTGCCACCTGGTCCTCTGATCTGCAATAAACCAGCTTTACTTGACCTGTCTTCTGCACTTCCTTCAGCATATAATACTTGACTTTAAAATGTTTTGTTCTTTCATGAAATACAGGATTAAGTGAAATAGATATAGTAGCTTGATTATCCACAAACACTTCTATACTCCCCTCTTGCTTCAAATACATATTATTCATTAGCTTTTTTAGCCACAAGGCTTGGTTTACAGCAGTTGTAGCTGCAATGAATTCAACTTCCATAGTTGATTGATCCACCATCTCTTGCTTTCTTGAGCACCAAGAGAAACAACCTAAGCCAAACGTGAAGCAATAGCCTGAAGTGCTTCTCATATCATCTAGTGATACGGCCCAGTCACTATCAAAATAACCTTTTAGGTTGAACTTCTCAACTTTGCTAAAATTGATTCCATATTCAAGTGTTCCATTCAAATATCTTAATGCCCTCTTTGCAGCAGTCATATGATCTAGACAAAACACTTACAATGTACATGATGTTTGGCCTAGTGGATGTGAGGTACATAAGACACCCAACAAAACTCCTATACACATTCTCATCTGCAGGATTTTCCCCATCCATTTTTTGAAGTTTTTCTTTCTGATTCATTGGAGTGTTCACACTCTCGCACTCTTCCATATGGAACCTCTTCAGAATCTCCTTCATGTACTTTTTCTGGCAAAGAAACACCTCATTTTGATTTTGCTTGATCTCTATTCCCAAAAAATAATGCCTCTCACCAAGATCAGTTATCTCAAAAACCTCCATCATGTCCTTCTTTAATAGTTCAATTTGAGCTGCATCATTTCCTGTCACCAACATGTCATCTACATAGAGAGATACAATGAATAGATTTGTACCTGACTTTTTCACATAGATGTTGGAACATTGGCAGCAACAAAAGAAGAAAACAAAGAACACAGAACAAGGCAGTATGATATTTTACTTGCTCACAAATGTGCAGCGAGGGAGCTTATGGCTTTTAGCTCATGTTTGCTCATTCATTCAACTAGAAAAGCAATACATTTATAGCCAAATACTACCTACTACCACTAAGTAGCCTAGTAACTTGTAAAACATTGCTTGTACACATGAAAAGCTGACTTATCAGCTCAATCATCACCTAAACACATCAAAACATCAACAACTAAGTTCATTTTCAACTAAACTAAATTACATTGCAACTAAATAAAAACCTTGTCAGAATAAAGCAAGCATTAGTCTTCAGACAACAATATGCAAGTTGCATGCACTTAACCAAAATGTAACAACAACATGGTTGGCCATTTTCAACACTCCTCCTTGGACTCCATGCTCGCAAACACCAATCATTCATCAAGTTTTTGAACTTGGCGTCCTTAGATGCTTTGTTTCAAGTGGCCTGCACAAGCACTTCATTTTCAACCTTGGCAAATGGAGTCTTCTCCTCCTTTATAGCCTTGGTTGGCAACTTGCCTTGTTCCCTTGTTCATTTTCATCCTGTTTCTTCTTGCATATATAGCTTACAGTATAGTTTGCTTGCCTCCAATCTACCATTTTGGCTTGCACTTTGTTGCTTCGCACTAGGCTAAGCTTGCACCTTTGATGAGCTCACATTTTTGCTTATCTGCCTTCAACAGTGTCTTCAACTCGCTCGCACTAGGCTAAGCTTGCACCTTTGATGTGCTCGCATTTTTGCTTCTTGCCTTCAACAGTGTCTTCAACTCGCTTCGCACTAGGTTGAGTTTGCACCTTTGATGTGCTCGCATTTTGCTTCTTGTCTTCAACAGTGTCTTTATCAGCTCGCAACTATATAGGGCTTTCACCTTTTGATGAGCTCATAGCTTGCACTTCTAGCTAAGCTTGCAGCTTTGACATCTTGCTGAACTTGTAGCTTGCACATTGGAAAGCTCACATACTTTCCTTGAAACTCCTTCTTCAGCTTATTCAAGCTTGTTTGGGAGTCTCTTAAGGTTGAGCTGATGTTGTCTTCTCTTCAAGCATTCAAGCAGTCCTTGATGACATGCTTTGACAACTTCCTTCTTTTAACAAGCAGCGGAAGCAAAATCAATAGCCCTTAAGACTTAGGCTCATGATATCAATTGTTGGAACATTGGCAGCAACAAAAGAAGAAAACAAAGAACACAGAACAAGGCAGTATGATATTTTACTTGCTCACAAATGTGCAGCAAGGGAGCTTATGGCTTTTAGCTCATGTTTGCTCATTCATTCAACTAGAAAAGCAATACATTTATAGCCAAATACTACCTACTACCACTAAGTAGCTTAGTAACTTGTAAAACATTGCTTGTACACATGAATAAGCTGACTTATTAGCTTAATCACCACTTAAACCCATCAAAACATCAACAACTAAGTTCATTTTCAACTAAACTAAATTACATTGCAACTAAATAAAAACCTTGTTGTAAAGAAGCATTAGTCTTCTTGACAACAATATGCAAGTTGCATGCACTTAACCAAAATGTAACAATGACATGGTTGGCCATTTTCAACAATAGAGAGTGGATTCACTCAAGCTCTTTACAAAGTCTATGTTCAACAAATGTTCATCTACCTTGTTGTACCATGCTCTAGGAGCTTGTTTCAAACCATAGAGAGCCTTCTTTAACAGAAAAACCTTCCCTTCTTGACTTGGTGTGATGAAGCCATCTGGTTGCTCAACATATATTTCTTCGTTCAATACTTCGTTCAGGAATGCTGACTTCAGATTCAACTGAAATACCCTCCAACCTCATTGAGCTAACATAGCCAAAAGCATCCTAATTATGTCCATTCTTGCCACAAAGACAAAAGTTTTAGAAAAATCAACTCCCTAAACCTGTGCATATCCCTTCATCTCCAACCTAGCCTTATACTTGCTCACTGAGCCATCAGGGTTAAGTTTGGTCCTAAAACCCCACTTAACTCCAATCACCTTTCTATTTGCAAGCCTTTCAACTAGTTCCCATGTTTGGTTTTTCTTTATTATACCCAACTCTTCCTTCATTACCTCTATCAACTCCTTATCATCTTTGGCTTTCTCATACCCTACAGGTTCAAAAATAGCTATAATGCACATTTGATAAACTTTACTCAATGATCTTGTACCTTTAATTGGTGTATCATCCACCAGTTCATTAGGATTAAGAGATAACTCTTGTTTTTGTTCTTCTGCATCACTTGTCCAATCCCACTGCTCATCTTCTAGGAACTGAACATCTCTACTCACAGTCATCTTTCCTATTTGAGGTTGATAGATTCTATAGAATTTTGACACCAAACTATAAACAAAAAATATTCCATGCTCAGATTTTTCTCCCAACTTGTCCCTCTTAACTTGTGGGACATGATAGAAACATAAACAACTAAATACCTTCAAATTCTTCAAAGTCGGCTTCATTTAAAACCAAGCTTCATAGGGTGTTTGTTTTCTCTAATACCCTTTTAAGAAATCTATTTAGCAAAAATATATTTGTGTTAGCTGCCACCACTTAAAACTCCTTAAGTAGGGACTTCTCATGCAGCATGCACCTAGTCATTTCCATAATAGTCCTATTTTTCCTCTTACTAACTCTCTTCTGTTGTGGAGAGTGGGGAGCAGTAAGTTGATGCTCTATCCCAGCCTCCTCACAAAAAGTATTGAACCTTTGTGAGTTATATTCTGTCCTATTATCAGATTGACAACCTGAATCTTACAACCACTTTGACTTTCAACCTATCTTTTATACTTAAAAAACACATCAACAACATTAGATTTTTGCTTCATAAAAAAATCAACACATTCTGGTAAAATCATCAATAAATATAATGAAATACCTGCTACCATTCAATGAAGGAGTTGCTTGTGGACAGCACAAATCAGTGTGAATAAACTGCAACCTCTCTTTGGCTCTCCAAGTTAAGTTCTTAAAAGGCAAACATTGTTTGTTTGCCAGTCAAGCAAGCTTTGCATCTTGAATTTAACTCCTCCAAAATTGGTAGCCCAATTGCCATTTCATTTTTCTGCATGAACTGCAATGAAAGCATCCTAACCTCTTATGCCACAATTCAGAGTCACTGACTTGACACTTGAATGTCACTTGCTCCTCCTCAAGTGGATTCAACTCGAAACTCTTATTTTGAATCTTGATCCTAAACAATACATTGCTACAAGAGTAAAGAATTAGACACATTCCTTCTTCAAACATTACCTTGAACCCAGTTTCTACTAATTGCCCCACACTTAACAAGTTTTGGTCAATCTCAGGTACAAACAAAACATCTGGAATCAACTTAGTTCCAGCACAGCTCTCTATTACAATTGTGCCTTTTCCTTGCGCTTCTAGGTATTCCCCATTTCTAAAGCATCATTACTTACTTTGATTGGTGTTTTATCAAAACTTATAAAGAAGAAATAATTATATTATCCTATACAATGAAAATATAAAAAGTTACATTATAAAGCATCAATAATTATAAAGAAAAATATTAATGTATAATAATAATTATAAAATATATGTTTTTACCAACAATTAGATCAAATGATGTTGCTTCTATAAAAGAAAAAAATTATAATTATTTTAATAACTTTTAATACAATGAAATCATATGATTCACAAATACATAAATTATAAATCCTATTTTTTCTCAATGAAAATTGATGGAAGAATGTATTTGATGATTATCTTCATTCCAAAGTTGCTCCATATCGTCAAGAGACAATTTTAACACCACAAGATTTTTTGGATTAAAACTTGATGATAAAGATTTGAAGAGGTAAAAATCCCAACAAATATATGTTAACTCATCATGAAGAGATACAATATCATTTCCATTTGCATGGGGCTTCTTACTTTGATACTTCTAAGTAAATGGAGGAAAATGGAAATGGATATATTTAAGATTAATCATGTTCTCAAAAATAGTAGGATGTAATTGTAGATTATCAATTTGAGACATGTCTAACTTTATTTGTAATGGCTTGAATTTTTAGTGGTGTCGGAACAGTGATTTGAGATCACTATATCTAATAAATGAGTAGAAAATATTAATAATTTAGTGAGTATAAGTTAAATGTGAAGTTAGGAAAATAATTGAAATAGTGAATAGTATTTTAGAACTAAATACTAAATAATTAGAATTGAAAACGAGGTATCGTGACTTCAAAATTTTAAACCGAGCCATAAATATTTTATTAAAATTATGGAGTGTTAATAAATTAGTATTAAAATTTAGTTAAGAAATTTAAAGGTTTCGTGGTCAATTGAGTGAAAAGAACTAAATTGAATAAAATACAAAATTGTGGAAAGTGATTAAATAGCTTAGATAATAAAGAAGAAGGACTTAAAGTGTAATTTTTGGCCCAAAATTAAATGGGCTGGACGGTTGGGTTGAGAAATAGCTGAGAATTAGTGTGAACTAATGGCAATTTTATAAATAAATTGAAATCCAATAGTGATATATGGATGAAATTGGAAGAAAAAAAATCTAGATATTTCATTTTCTTCCATCTTCTCCAGCAAAAACACCATAGGAGGGTTTCTAAAATCTATTTTTTCCTATTTTTACTGCAAGTAAGTTCAATTCTTGATTATTTCTTAAAATTTTTGTGTTTTTGGGACTTCTACAACTAGGTCCTATCATCTAATTCATTAGCTTTTGATTTCATGAAAGAAATTGAAAGTTGCTATGAATATGTGTTGTAAGTTTATGATGATTTAGTATGAAAGTGAAGTTTTAATTTCATTATATGTTGATTTTATTGAAAGAATTGAATAGAAAATGAATATTTAGGGACCTAATTGTAAAAGAGCTTGAAATTAAGGTTTTCTTTGGAAATTATAAATTTTAATGGTTGTGAAGTAACTTAAAATGTCTAGGGAAAGTGTTAATTGAGAAGAAAAGGTTCTAATGATGGGTTAATTGGTCGAGACTAAATTGTAAAAATTGTAAAGTTTGGGATAAAAGTGTAATTTTAAGAATTTAAAGACATAAGTGTGAGATAGAGTGAAACTGAAATCAATACTAATAAGTGAATGATTTTAAAATTATAGATCGAGAACCCAAGTAAGTCGTGGAAAAAAAAAGTAGATGATTAATCCCTAAATTTCACTACTTTTGCAAATTTTCCCAGGTAAGTTCATATGGCTGAATTTAGTGATTAAATGTTCATTTTATGAATTATATAATGTGTGATGAGATATGTTTATTGTTAAATTGTGAATAAATTAAAAATACAAAAATCTGGACAAATGATCAAATGAGCAGAAATGTCAGAATTGAGTACTTCTGATCAAGTGATAAAGTGATAAGTGATAGCTTTGGCTACACTTATCTGATCAAGTATAAGTGAAAGTGATAAGTGATAGCTTCGACTACACTTATCTGATCAAGTATAAGTGAAAGTGATAAGTGATAGCTTCGGCTACACTGATCTGATCAAGTACAAGAGAAAGTGATAAGTGATAGCTTTGGCTGCACTTATCTGATCAAGTATAAGTGAAAATGATGAGTGATAGCATTAACTACACTTATCTGATCAAGAATAAATGTGAACCGTGTAAGACCATAGTGGGGTTATGGTTTCGAAAAGTGAAAGTGAAGTACTCAATTTTTCGTAACCATTCCCTAATTTGATTAAGAGTGGTAAGTGATAAATGGGCCTAAAGTTTTAAGTTGATGAATAAATGATATTGAATCCAATCAAGTGAATTTATTATTGACTTGTGGTTGACAGGAGGAATATGTGACATTATTTATTGTATAATTGTCATGACATGTATGGTAAGGTTTATGTTCCATGCCTATGAACTTACTAAGCTTTCATAAGCTTACTTGAATGTGTTTGATATGTCTTGTAGATTAACGTGGACACGGAGGATTGGATCATCACCGAAAATCATACTATCCAGACGTTCTCTGGTAGTTTTCAAGTTATTATCTTTTGATTTACATGCCATGTATAAGTATTTGGTTGGATGAAGTTATAGATGGTAAAAGTATGTGTATGAGGTGACAAATGTGTATGAAACTTAGCTTAATGAATATGTAGTAGTGTGTTTATATAAAATGCATGTTTTAGGCATAAAATGGTTGATTGGTTGGTTGGAATTAGTATAAATTTTTTTAAGTGCAGGTAATGGATGAAAGGGTGAGAAAAGTGGCCTTAAACGACCTATTTTCGTCCACATGGGTGTGTGTCAATGCCGTGTGTGACACACAGTCAGTCCACGGGTGTGTGTAATGGTCGTGTCTCCCCTGCATCCTTAAATGAGAAGTCAGGATAGCACAGGTTAAGACACGGCCGTGTGTCTTTACCGTGTGTCTTAGCCTTGTGAAGGACACGAGTTTCAAGCATGTTCGTGTGTTATAAATGTGTGAAAATAGCTTAAAAATGATGTAAAGTCAGGTTACCGCATGGCCTAGCCACATGGGCGTGTGCCCAGGTTGTGTGGCCCTTTACTTCTTAAGAAATTGCAAGTTAGAATGCCACACGAGCTGGCCACAGGCCATATGAGCCACATAGGCTGGCCATACGATCATGTCCCAAGCCACACGGGCTGGCCATACGGCCATGTCCCAAGCCACACGAGCATGTGCCCCTATCTTTAAGGAAATTTTTTAAAGTTTTTTAAAGTTTCCGGATTAGTCTCGATCCACTTCCAAAGCATGTATTGGGCCTCATAGGCCCATATTAGGGACTTTATAATGAAATTTGAAAAGATTTATTTTGGAATGAAAATTTTGACTCTATTTTATACAAATGTTAGTGTATAAGTCCGATAATGCCTTGTAACTCTATTCCGGTGACGGATACGGGTTAGAGGTGTTACATTATTCCTTCAATTGAGTCCTTCCCCTAATAACAAAAAAAATATATATTTCAAGTATTAGTGTAGTGAAATTTATGGGTACTAAATTAGGCAAGGCTTAGACTAATCAACTATACCTTCTTATTACTAGAACTTTTAGACATGAAAAGTGTTTAATTTTAATTTCTAAGAAATGCATTAAATGTTTAACTAATTCAATAAAGCCATGTTTGATCCCATGTTTAACTAGTTTCAATCGGTTTGTTCATTTTTTATTAGACTAATGATATACTTAGGTTCGTCTACTAATACAAGTTGTCTTTCTATATTACGATATGATCACGTAATACCAATTAGTATTAGTTAAAATTAGACAACCAATGAGCAACATTTGCTTCCATTTTGCTTTTTATGCAAAAACCATGTGAGGATAATAAACAAAGTATTAATGTGATTTATGAATTATCTTATTAACCAATCTGTTCGAAAAAATTTTAAGTGTACCTAGACGAAAATATTACACTTAGGGTAACAGATCCAACAAAATTTAGTCCTTAGTATTTTTTTTCAATTTGATTTTAATTATTTTAATCTAAATTTAGCCATTAATCTTTCAAAAAGAGTCAAATTACTTTCCTTTAATGAAAATGATGACTAAAACATTAATTTTTTAACAATGTTGGTGTGTCAACCTTTGCAGTAGCCACGTGCACTTTGTGTTGACATCGCACTATTTTTCATATATGTCACGTCAATAAATAATTTAAAATTTATATAAAAAAGCATGAAGTAAAAATATATTGCCATGTGGGTTGCCATGTTTAAACTTTTAATGTTTTTTATCGTTATTTCCATAAAAAAACATAAATATGACTCTTTTAAAAAGTTGATGGTCAAATTAGACTCTTTTTAGAAGATGGAGGATCAATTTAACTCAATAATAAGGAACAAATTAAAAAACAAATGTAATCATTAAGAACTAAAATTTATGTTATGCCTTTTGGTATCCAAGAAACTAAATTCTTCTTGATGGTTGTTAATTTCAAGTCAAGGTCTTACCAAAGGATAAATTTGTTAAGAACATTTTGTTTTATTTATTTAAATTTTAGCTGAATTTTTATTAAAATGGTAAAGAAATTCTAGATTTAGGTTTTTATAATTTATATATATTTTTAAATTTTAAGATTATATATTTTAGATGATGTCATTAGAATGATATCATTATTGACACATGTCATAATTTGAGAGTATGACGTATTTCAAACTTAATGGTGTTAAAAAAGTACCAAAATAGTTTATAGAAAAAACTAGGCACTAATCTAGGGTAAAAGAAAACTTTAAATACTAATATGCGAAAATGTGTTAATTTTCAGGGCTAAATATATATTTAAGCTTTGGGATTATTATGAACATAAGAGAATTCTCAAGTTCATTATACTTCAATTTGTTTTTTTATATTTGTACATTTGATTCCTGGAGGGAAAGGTTAACAAGAGAATAAAAAATAATAATGCAAAGGTTAGGCACAATGTATGAGATAGTTTTCCTTATTTTGATTAACTATGTACAAAAAAGCAAAAAAAAAAAAAATTGATTCAATAGATTTAACACAACAAAAATCTGCTAGTTGCTAAATGGCACTTATTTAGTGACTACCAATTCCAATAATGCATCCTTTCAATCCAAAAACAGAGGAAAACTCTAGAATCACAAAAATCAAAGTTCATTCTCTCATAATACTGGAAAAAAGAAATCTCATTCAAGTTTCAGCCCAAGATGTTTTCATAATCAAGTCAACCCTTCACTTTGAAGTTCTTACTCTTTTTTCCTAGTGTTTTTGTTGGGTTCCTCCATGGGATAAACATAAGCTCATTAATCCATCTTTAGAATTAAAACTATGAGAGGTTGCCATTGAAAATAACCTCCAACTCCATGTCTTTATTCCATGAGTTTTGAGATAAAGAGCAACTCTGTCAAATCCTGCATTTATATGGATAAATCAGATCAAAAGAAAGCCATGAGGATGCTAAAAACATTACAAATAACCAACAACAGATGGTAATATGGCGTATTACCTTTTAGAGATTAACTTTCTTTCTTGTCAAATAACGACTTATATATTTTAGAAGGTAATATGGCGTATATATAAGTCGTTATATATTTTAGAAGGTAATATGGCGTATATACAAGTGTCACAAGTAACCCCTTATTTCTCCTTTTTCCCTTAATGATTTTATTGTTTATTGCCTTGGTTAAAGCTGACAATGAGTTCCAGTGCTTCTTCAGACGACTCCAATGGACCACTGGTGATCGAACCTTCGACGTAGGCTTCAGTACTTGTGATGACATAGCCTGATTTTCTTTCACATAAGATACAGCAACACCACATTTCTCCACCTTGATATTTTCTTCTTTGCCCCCTGGATCGCGGTTTTTTATGAAGAACTCAAATGATGCCTTCTCATAACCTTTGTCTTCTTTGATCATATCGACACTAAATAGAATCAACAAGTGATTACCCATGTATTCTGAATCTACCTGTAATTGTAAATAATTTGGCCGGTAATTCCACTCACTTTTGAACTTTTCATAACCACCTCCACCACCGACGACTGTCAATTGGTATTCACAGATACAATGAAGATCTCCATATTCATGGCAGTGCGTGAGATCAGCAACCAAGCAGAGAGCAAAAACCAAGAATCTTTTCCCACTATGCCTATTTGGGGTAATCTTCAAAACTAACGAAGAATTCATGCTCTGGTACTTAAAGTTATTTGCTGAAACTTCGTTTCCGGAGAAACCACAAAACAAACTTTTTGGACCATAATAATTTTTCCAATCCCTTGTCCATTTCTTGGCCAGGGATCCAATTTTGAGCATGGCATTTTCCTCTATGATATCAATAGAATATTGATTCAAGCTAAAGCAATTAGAGAATATCATGAAGAAGTCTTCTTCACCATCAAAAGAATGGAGTTCATATAGATCTCGGTCTTGAAAGCTGAACCTTACTTCTTCTAAAGATGTGCAGCCATGTGCATTCAAGTATCGTAAATATGGTGGAATCTCTGAGACTGAATTAAGGACCTTGCAATGATTCAATTTCAAATATCCAAGGCTTTTAAACCTGAAGTTTGATGAGGGAATCTTTCTCGAACCAAAGCGGGCACCGTCGAATTTTCCGGACATTAATGTGTCTGAGGTTAAGTCAGTGATGTCGAATTCGAATACTGCTGCTTCACCACAGTGTAGTAGACCACTTCGGATTTCTATGAATTCTGGGAATTCCGCGATCGGGCAATGGCTAAGATCCAAACAACGAAGGGATTTCAACTTCGAAATTTTGCTTGATACAGTTTTTACCCTTGAATTACTTAGCAACAACGTTTCAAGTCCGGCTAGATGCTCAATTGAATCGGGCACTTCTTCTAATCCTATTTCTGATAAATTTAGGAAAGAAACATCATTGGGGAGCTCAGGAAACTTCTTGAGATTATAACATCCGTGAAGTTGAAGCGTTTTAAGAGATGAGAGATGATTGAAGGAAGGAAATTCAACCAAATTTTCGCACCCATTAAAGCAAAGGATTTCAAGGTTGATGGCTGTTAACAAATTAGGGATCTTCCATAATTTCTTGCAAAAGGTAACCACAATTTGTCTTAAATTAACAAGATCCTGTGCAATGAAAATATAAAATAATTACATTACCTCTAAGCATCATTTACTTTGCGTTGTATAAAAAATGAAAAGAAAAAAATAATTATAATAATAGCAAAAATTATATTTCATGTATTAACCCTGTATAAATTCACCAGCAATTAGATCAAATGATTATGCTTCTATAAAAAAAAAACCTTTAATATTTATTTTAATAACTTTTGATAAGATGATATCATATGATTCTGTAATACTTTATGGAAGAATGTACTTGATGATTATCTTCATTCCAAAGTTGTTCTATATCGCCACGAGACAATTTTAACACCACAAGATTCTTTGGATTAAAACTTGATGATAAAGATTTGAAGGGGTAAAAATCCCAACAAAGATACCTTAACTCATCAGGAAGAGATACAATATCATCTCCGTTTGCATGTAGCTTCTTACTTTGACACTTACCATTAAATGGAGGAAAATAGAAATGGACATATTTAAGATTAATCATGTTCTCAAAAACAGTAGGATGTAATTGTAGATTATCAATTTGAGACATGTCTAACTTTATTCCTTCAATTGAGTCCGTCCCCTGATAACAAAAAATATATATTTCCAAGTATTAGTATTGTGAAATTTATGGGTAGTATATTAGGCAAGGCTTAGACTAATCAACTATACCTTCTTATTACTCGAACTTTTAGGCATGAAAAGTGTTTAACTTTAATTTCTAAGAAATGCATTAAATGTTTAACTAATTCAATAAAGCCATATTTGATCCCATGTTATACCTTAAGACTTTCATCATTACGTGTATGATAAGTAAATAAATATTTCAAATATGAACTCTAAAAATAAATAGAAATAATTAAACTTTTAACGTGTAAACAACATCATAAATTAACAGAATTTATACATTCACAACATTGAAATATAAATTCTGGTTAGAATCAAACAAGTATATGAAAAAAGAAAATGGAGTATGTGCTTACTTACTTTATTATATTTGAGCACTTGATATCCGTCTTTAGGATTCCATAATCTACTGCGCATTCCAGGGCTTTTAGATTCTAGGCGAATAATATCCTTACTCATCTCTTCAAACATATCATGCAAAGAAATACATTGAGGAGCCTTGTCCAAGATTCCATAATCTGATGCACCCCTAGGAGAGAAACTTGCACTTTTTTCTGCATTTTTCTTGAGAAACCTACTGCGAATTTCAAGCACATCATGCAAAGAAAACGGAAAAGGCGTGATATCAAGCAAGCACTTGTTAACCAAGTTGCTTATTCCACACATTGCACCCTTATAACAACTCCTTAAAATTTTTCAACATTTTTCTTGGATTCCCCTTTAAAGAAGATTGCAATATCGAGGAATATATTCTTCTCTTGTTCATCCAGCCCATCAAAGCTACTCTTCAAAATTTGTGAAATTTTTGGTTGGACATATTCCCTTAATTTATCCACCTCACTTTCCCAATCTTCTCTAGTCCTTTTATACAGCTTAGAGCCCAAAACTTTTAGAGCAAGTGGATTGCCTTGAGCGTAGTCTACAAACTTGTTCGATAGATCTCGAAAATTAGTAGGAGGATTCAAAAGCTTAAATGCAAATGTAGAAAAAAGTTGAAGAGAGTCGTTCTCATTTAACTTCTTTACTTCATGTATTTTGTCAACTCCTACATTGTTAAGTACTTGTCTATCTCTAGATGTCAAAATGATTTTGCTTCCATGACCAAAATGTTTAACACCAAAACTATCTATTTGGTCTGAGTCATTAACATCATCAAGGACAACAATTACTCTTTTATTGTTTAGCCTCTCCTGGATAAAAGGGGTACTTATTGAAGGGGTGCAAATACGAATTTCTTGGTTCAGTAGTTGAGAGAGAAATTCATTTCGTAAAGATTCCATCCCTTGTTTTTCTATTTTATCACTAATATTTTGAAGAAAGCAACGATCTTCAAATTTTAGAGAGACTTCATTATATACCGCATCGGCAAGAGTAGTTTTGCCTATACCACCCATTCCCCAGAGTCCTATTACACGACAATCTTCTTGTTCAATCAGTTCCAAAATCGTCTTTTTCTGATCATCTATTCCAACCAATTCTTCAGGAGCACTTCCATAGTTGTTGTTCATCAGCTTTTTTATAACATATTCAACTATATCCTTGATGTACTCAGCTTCAGATCTAGCATATAATCAAGATATATATATATATATATAATTATACATAGAATCTAAATCAAACATAAGTCAAATACAAAAAGATGAAAAATGTATAGTTACCTATCGAATTTGCCTCCTTCTATATGCCACCCTTTTAATTTACCAACTTCAACAAAGGCGGCCTGCCATTGCTGTACTTGATCTAGCTTTTCTGATTCATGGTCATCAAAGGAGGTTTTGAATCTCCCAGCAAGATTCCGTACATCAGAAGGATCAACATGATAAAAGATGGGAAGAACAATATGTCCTTTAGTATCTTTGCGGTCCATGATGTCAGAGAGTTCAGCCAAGCACGATTTTGAAGAAGCATAGTTGACAGACAAAACGATGATGGAGAGATTTGAGGTTGCAATTGCTTGAGAAAGTGCCAGTGAAAGTTGGTCCCCTTTCTCCAGTGTATCTTCATCGAAGAAAACATTGATTCCTGTGTGTTTCAAAGCTTTCAGAAGATGACTGGTAAAATTAAGGCGCGTGTCTTCTCCTCTAAAGCTCAAGAAAACTTGATGCTTCATTTGACGAGAAGACGTCATGAAAGAGTTTGGATTGCGTGATCGAAGCAAAGGATAGATTGTATGACTGAGGCAAAGGACGGAAAAATATAGCGACAGATCTTTGCTTCTTATATATTTTTTTTCTTCATTGTTTTCTACAATGGATTTTGTTTTTTCGAAAACTGAAAATAATACAGCAAAGCTAAATTTAATTTTTTTTTTGGATACAATTAATGAGAAGGCATTATTTTTCCCGATACAATTAATTAAGATTATGTGTTATATTCTCTTTGTGCTTAAGAATTAACTATAAGCCTAATAAAATTGAATAAAAAACTAATACAATTTTCTTTTAATATTTGAATGAGCTGCCATTTAGTGGTATCTATTTCACACACTAATTTAAATTTAGCAAATACGAAATTGCTATTTACTCTAATATTAATTACTTACTTTTATGAGTATTCCTATAAAATGAATAGAGTAAGCTATATTGATAGTCAACCTAATTATAAGATTTTTATTTTGATCAAATAATTATAAGGAAAATTTTATTTAATCACTAATGTTTTGAAATTTGATTTGTTGGTCATACTTTCATTTATTAGTTACCTCTCGAATGTTTGTAATGTTTATAGGTTTTGTTAATTTTATGACCAATTTTAGTCCTCCACGTTAATATATTCTGTAAATAAATAAATATACATTTAGATTACAAACTAAATTGCCAAGTCAAGGTCTTGCAATGGGACAAAATTCTAATACAAATGGCTCAACTATGATTTGAATTAGATTTATTTACATAAATCTGCAGATTATAGTCATACATATTGTTCTAAAATGCATAAGGAAGAGACAGTCACATGATATAGTTTTAATTTCTTTATTGGTTAAGATTCAAATGTATGGAAAACCCAAACAGTATCTTGCAAATTATACAAATGGTGTTTGGGGGTTTTATTCTTTATGCAGAGCTCATAATTGTCAAATATTTCCATTAGATGCAGAAAGGGTAGATAAGATCCTTAGAGAATGAATGGTGGAAGTCTCCAAAGGGGGAACTTAGAAAAAGACAGTGCCTTAATTTTAGGGGAAATATGAAATGGACATCCATATTTGTATACATAAAACTATAGGCTCTGGAGCATAAAACAAAGTTGAGTCCTTAGATTTGATGCTCAATTTATGGTAAACTTAAGCTCAGCTCCACTCAATTTCTGACCTTACTGTTTGATAATGGTGCATGCATAATAAACAGATGATTTCATCAAAAGGCCTGCCATTGTTATTCTACAAAATAACCACATTTAAGTTTTTTCACTATTTGCTAGAACATAGTTTGTGTTTAGGGTTAGAGACAATATTATTGTGAATGCTAAGATTCAAGTTTTAAATTTATCGGATATTATCTCGTAAAAACAAATGTATGAATCAATTTAATTAAACACGAAGAATATTATAAGAGAATAAAATAGTTAATTCTTAGGGACTTAGTCAGTAATTAACAATTCCAGCAATGCATCATCCTTAAAGAACAAAGTAAAAACATAAATGGGATTAGAGAAGTTGGTATCTCCTCCAACAAGTCTCTGTTTGGGATTACTTCTTAATAACTATACAAATTTTGCTACCATTCATGAATTTCCTTTTTACGGACTTCGTTAAGATACTAAGTTGTGTACATGTGTGATGCTATTTTTGCGGTGAAGATTAGAAATAAAGAACTAGTCAACAATCCAAAATTATCCCTAAGCAAATATCCATTATTTTTTTTAGGTATAATGATAAATTTAGTTCTCAATGTTTGCATTTTTGTCAATTTGATCTTCATTCTTTTTTTTTAATTATTATTTAAATTTAGCCATTAATCTTTCAAAAAGAGTCAAATTGCTTTCGTTTAATGAAAATGCCGACTAAAGCATCAATTTTTAACGACGTTGGTGTGTTAACCTTTTTCATAGTCCACGTGTCAACAAATGATTTAAAAATCATAAAAAATCAAAATTAAAAAAAACACGAAGTACAACTGGATTGACATGAGAGCTGCCATGTTTAAAATTTTAATATTTTTATTGGCAATTCCATCAAAAAATATTAATAGGACTCTTTTTAAAAGATTGATGGTCAAATTAAACTATTTTTAAAAGATTAAAAAGAATAAGGGACAAATTAAAAATATGTAATCAATAAAAAATAAATTTATCACTATGCCTTTTTGGTATCCAAGAAATTAAAATTCTTGTTTATGGTTATTAATTTCCAAGTCAAGGTCTTCCCAAGGGACAAATTTGTTAAGAATATTTTGTTTTATTTATTTATTAGCTGAATTTTATTCAAATTAAAATGGTGAAGTAATAAATTCTACATTTAGGTTTTTAGGTTATTATTATTATTTAATATATATTTGTAATTTTTAAATGATGATATCATGTCATGATTTAAGGGTGTGACGTGTCTCAAACTTAAAGATGTTACAAAAAAAAAAAAAGGACTAAAATAGTAGATAGAAAAGAAATTAGAACCAATTTGGGATAAAAGAAAACCTTATATACTAATATGGGGGAGGTCACATTTTAAGGGCTAAATATGTATGGGTAGTATGGGTAAATCTCCGAGCATAATGTGCCTACATCTATTACTGCCATCTTCATTCCCTTCATGGTATCAAATTTTACAAGTCAAAACTTAATCTCAAGGTTTTGGCTTAATTTACTCTAAAAAATCTACAGAAGTGAGGGAAGAGTGAAGAGATCTTTCATTTTGTAGCTCAACATAAACTACAACTAACAGAAAACATCTACACCATGATAAAAAGCGTAGGTTATTATAAGAAAAACCAGTCTCAGACAGCAGCAGTCTTTCAAATTAATCCTTTTAGCTTACCCCACCATGAAGAGATACAATATCAATCCTTTTAGCTGTTGAGCAAAATTCGCCTTATTTTTTCCCCTTATTTCTCCTTTTTCCCTTAGTGATTTTATTTTATCATCTTGGTTAACGCTGACAATGAGTTCCAGTGCTTCTTCAGACGACTCCAATGGACAACTGGTGATCGAACCTTCGACGAAGGCTTTACTATAATGCAATTTTTCTATTTAGAGTGGTTGCTCGAAAAAAAACTTTAAATATGACTAATTGTCTTGTAAGCCCTTCTTATTTATTATTTTCTTTTCATTCCTCTTCAACTCACTATATTGTTTTAAACAAGCCCTTAACCTATTTTTGTAGTTAAATAAGCCCTAACTTATGATTTTTACTCATAAAACCCTTTATTTTAATATTAAAGTAAATATATTTTGAATTTCAAGCTCTTATCTAAATTTTTGTTGATGCAATAAAAATTATATACACTTTAACAGCAACATAAAAATCTAAAGAAGTAATCAAAATTTTGAAAAGAGTAGTTAAGAATATCATGTATATAAGCACTCTCAAGAAATTTTAAAATATTTATTTTTATTTAATAAACTATTCACATCAACATGAAATGTGAATTAGTTTATATTTTTTAAATATATTTACTTTAATATTAAAATAAAGGGCTTTTAAGAGTAAAAACTATAAGATAATGGGCTTATTTAACTACAAAATTAGGTTAAGGGCTTGTTTAAAAACAATATAGTGAGTTGAAGGGGAATAAAAAGAAAATAATAAATAATGAGGGCTTACAAGGAAATTAGCCATATTTACTCCTTTCCCTTTTTTAGCAGCCATTCTAAATGGAAAAATTCCATCATAGGTCCTTGAATACTTTAGATCATTACATTTCAGTCCGGATACAAGAGGGAAGTTCTATAAAAGCAATAGGAAAAATTGCTCAAATACCAGTGAGTGAGGCTTATTTGGGTCGTGTTATAAATGCCCTGGCTAACCCTATTGACAGTCAGGGTGAAATTTTAGCTTCTAAATCTCGGTTAATTGAATCTCCTGCCCCAGGTATTATTTCGAGATGTTTCGTTTATGAGCCTCTTCAAGCAGGACTTATTGCTATTGTTCGATGGTCCCTGTAGGACGTGATAAGTGAAAATTAATTATTGGGGATACACAGACTGGTAAAATAGCAGTAGCCACAAATACGATTCTCAATCAGCAAGGGCAAAATGTAATATGTGTTTATGTAGCTATTGGTCAAAAAGCATCTTCTGTGGCTTAGGTAGTGACCACTTTCCAAGAAAAGGGAGAGATGGAGTACACCATTGTGGTAGCCGAAACGACGGATTCCCCAACTACATTACAATACCTTGCTCCTTATACAAGAGCTACTTTGGCTGAATATTTTATGTATCGTGAATGACACACCTTAATCAATACCATTTTGGTAAATAATCTTATGGGCATACCATTTCAGTTATTAATTTTATTTTTTGTATTATTTAGGTAAAAAAACCTCTAAAAGCAGCTACTTTTTTCTTTTTCAAAGGAATAAAAATGAAGATATAAGAAGACTAACAAAGAGGATCAAAGCAAAACTCTCTTGGTATTAATTAGGGGATCAAGTTTGTGTTTAGCAGCAAATGTATATTAAATTCAATGTTACTAACATTAAGTACATTAAGTACAGAGTTTAGTGTCATGTGAAGAGAACTCAATTGATTAAATTATTAATTTTTTATATTTAAAATAAATTATATTAAAGCCGTCTGTCTTTTGACACGGGTTTAGTCTGTCTTTTGACACGGGTTCCGTTTTCTTCTTGTTTTGTCGTTGGTGGTCGCTCTTAGCGGAGGGATACTTGCTCTGTCATCGAGGTTAGATCGAAATGGAGGAAGCGTTGGCCAGTCTACAATTGGCCGATGAGGAGGAGGAGGCGCTCCAAGAGATAGAAACTACGGCGGACCATTCCTTTCATCTTAGTCTTGTAGGGAGATGCTTGACGGAGAGTGTTGTCCACTTCCCATCCTTGCGAAACACATTAGGCGATCTCGGCACCCATAATGGGAATATGCATATCGATCCGGGTGACAAGCGATACCTTTTCAAGTTTTTTCACGAGGTTGATATGCGAGAGTTATTGGGGCGCCATGGTTCTTCAACAATCATCGCTTCGCTTCATAGGTCGCAAGATGGAGAGAATCCATGTCGGTCTTGTTAAACTCATCGACTTTCGGGTTCAAGTCCACGATCTCCCCAGTGTTTGATGTCCGAAAACATGGCTAAACAAATGGGTGGATTTATTGGTCAATATCCGGAGTATGATACGTCTTTTTTCGTCTCTCGGGCAACAAAAACTTCATGCGTATTCGAGTTCTTATTGATGTCTCGGTTCCTTTAAAAGGAAAAGAAGGTTTTGCTAGGCCCAAATGGTACCGCTTATGCGATTCAGGTATGAAAAGTTGAGTTTGTTTTGTTTCATTTGTGGTAAGCTTGGGCATGGGGAGAGCTTTTGTCCCATACGCACTGTGTTAGAACCGGGCAATATAATCTTTGGTTGGGATATTTCACTGAGGGCAGATGGACGGCGCCGGAATCAGATGACCAGCAAATGGCTAAGGGAAGATGACGGGTCGGTGTGCAGAGATTCGATTTTGGCAAGTCTCAATCAAGGAGTTAATTTAGGAGGTAAAGAGGATCTGACGGGGAATAAGGAGGATAATTTTGGTGGAGCTGATTTTATTCCTAAACAATCTCATTTAAAGTTAATCCAAATGAGAACGCTTAAGGAAAGAAATATCTGGCACAACAAGGGACCAGGAGACCCTTATGGGGCCGAAGATGTGATTAGGCCCATAGCGGTGGACATGGGAGATGAGAATGATCCAATCCAATTCTCTGAGGGGAAAAAACGTCAACGTATTGTAGTCAACAGTGATACTCTCCTTCACTCTAACTCAGATAGAAACAATGGCGAGGTAGCGGCTGGCTCTGCTAGGCAGAGCAGCCGATTGCAATGAAAATTATTAGCTGGAACGTCCGTGGGTTGGGGAGGTCACGGACGGTCAAAAGGCTCAAAAACAAATTGAGAGCCATTAATCCCCAAATTTTGTTTCTTATTGAAACAAAATTAAATGCAAAGGAAATGGAGATTGTTAGAAGGAAGCTTGGTTTTTCTTGTGGGGTTGATGTTGAGGCTGATGGTTCTAAAGGTGGTTTATCCTTGTGTTGGAATAATAATTCTTTGATTTCACTCAGAAGTTATTCGCCTTTCCATATAGATGTCGACGTTGATGATGAAGATAGTGGGGTGAAGTGGAGGCTCACGGGTTTTTATGGTAATCCTGTTGAAAGCTTAAGATCGAATTCTTGGGACCTTCTTAAGCACCTACACAATTCTAATATTGGCCCTTGGCTTGTGATGGGGGATTTTAATGAAATCACTAGCTCTTTTGAGAAAAAAAGAGGTCGTCTACTTTCTGAAGCTAAAATGGCTAAATTCAGAGAAGTCTTAGAGGACTGTGGTTTGATCGATTTAGGCTTTAGTGGAAGATAGTACACATGGGAGAGGGGAAGATTTCAAACAAGGGGGGTTGCCAATGATGATTGGATGGAGTTGTTTCATTCTTATTCGGTCCAACATTTGACTCATTCATTTTCGGACCATTGCCCGATCTTTTTTGATACGTTGGGGAAGCTTTGTGAGAAGCAAAATTTTCGAGAACGGCGCTTTATGTTTGAAGCTAATTGGTGTTTAGATCAGTCTTTTGCTGAGGTAGTACAGCAAGCATGGGCTGTACACAATGATAATGTGGTCGATAAATTAGCTCAAGCTGGTCAGTTTTTCAGGAAGTGGAGTCTTACACGATCATGTGCACAACGGAAAGAGCGAACAAAGATGGAGAAACGTTTGTCATACCTCTATGACCAGGTTCCAACTGATGAAAATCTGGAAGAAATTTTAGAGGTGCAGCTAGGACTTAATCTAGAGGCTGATAAGGATGAAGTTTTTTGGGAGCAGCGGGCAAAGATCAATTGGTTGAAGCATGGTGATAGGAACACTGGTTTTTTTCACCGTTCAGCGAGTTCTCGTCATAAGAGGAATAGAATTGTGGGGATTGAATTTGCAGAAGGATGATGGATTTCTCAACCAGACGCGATGCTGAATGAAGCAGTAAAGTTCTTTGGCGAACTCTATATGGCTTCAGACTTATCTGGTGAGCATCGATTAATTGACTTAGTTGAAGAAAGAGTTACCCCTGATATGAATGAGGAATTGTTAAAACCATTCTTGGAGGATGAAATTTGGCAAGCTGTTAAATCAATGGCACCTATGAAGGCCCCGGGCATTGATGGTTTCCCGGCTTTGTTCTTTCAAAAGTATTGGGATGTTGTTGGGAGTGATATTACTTGCTATTGCTTGGCAGTTCTAAAAGGAGAAATTGAAATGGGGGAAATTAACAAAACCCACATAGTACTAATTCCAAAGGTGGATCGACCCAAAAATCTTTCTCAGTTTCGGCCGATAAGCCTATGTAATGTGATCTATAAAATAATTGCGAAAGTCATGGTGAATCGGATGAGTCATATTTTGGGCCAGTGTATTGATGTTGCGCAAGGGGCTTTCATTCCCGGGAGACAAATTTCTGACAACACTTTAATTGCTTATGAGATCCTTCATTCCCTTAAATCTAGAAAGCATTGCAAACAAAGTCATTTTGCGCTTAAGCTCGATATGAGTAAGGCATATGACCGTGTTGAATGGGATTTTTTGGCTGGGATGTTGTCTAAAATGGGGTTTTGTCAAGAGTGGGTTATTCTTGTTATGAGGTGCGTATGTTCGGTGTCTTATATGGTGGGTATAAATGAAAGTATTAGTGAGGTTTTCTTCCCGTCACGAGGTTTGCGCCAAGGTGATCCTCTTAGTCCATTCCTTTTTTTGATTTGTGCAGAAGGACTTTCTACCTTGCTTAAGGAAGCTAAAAATAAGGGGTTGATGATTGGTGCCCCGATAGGTCGAGAACAGTTTTCGCTCAACCATCTCCTTTTCGCTGATGATTGTATTCTATTTGGAGATGCATCTGTAAAGGGGGCTAATGCTGTTCGTAGCATTCTCAAGGAGTATTCAGAGGCTTCGGGACAACAGGTGAATTATGATAAATCCCTAATTTATTTTGGCGCAAGTGTAGATCAGAATGTGAGAGAACAAATTACAAACACTCTCGGAGTTCATGTTTCCGTCAATCCGGAGAATTACTTGGGGTTACCGATGATGGTGGGTAGAAGAAAACGATGGGCTTTCGCTAATTTTGTGGATAGGTTTCGCAAGCGCATTGAAAGTTGGAGTTTTCGTTTCCTCTCAATGGGAGGTAAGGAAGTTTTTGTAAAGGCAATTTTACAAGCTATTCCTATCTATGTGATGCAGTGTTTCGAGCTTCCGAAATCTTTATGCAATGCACTTGAAAAGATAATGAATAAATATTGGTGGGTTAATGGCAAAACAGGTAAAGGTATTCACTGGTCTTCATGGAAGGACCTTTGCTACCCCAAAGTAGAAGGCGGTTTGGGCTTTAGAGATTTATAGTTTTTCAATAAGGCTTTGTTGGCTAAACAAGCACGGAGATTGTTTGCTCATTTGTTGTTTGTTAGCTAAGGTACTCAAAGTGGTTATTATCCCAAGACCAATTTTTATCACCAAAGTAGGGTCTTACCCTTCTTTTACCTGGCGAAGCATATGTGGAGCTCGAGAATTGATTGCAGAGGGTCTGTTTTGGCGAATTGGTAACGGTAAATCAGTGAACATATGGAATGATCCCTGGGTGCCTGGACCGAGTCGAAGTTGTTTATCAGTCCAGAATATAAACATTCATTGGCAAACAGTAAATCAATTAATTGATGAGCAGTCATTTACCTGGAAGAAAGATATTATCCATAAACTTGTTGATTGTGATCAGGCAAAACGGATTCTAAATATTCCCTTGGCTCGTTCTGATGAAGAGGACCTGCTGGTTTGGAGGCATGATAATACAGGGGTGTATACTGTTAAAAGCGGGTATAAGGTACTCCTCTCTGGGAGATCTCATTTTGCTAGCTACAACATGAACAATGATGGCATATTTACTAAATTTTACAAACTCCTTTGGGATCTCCAAGTCCTATCTAAAATCAAAATCCACCTATGGAGAATAACTAGAAACTATGTGCCTCATTTCTGCAATTTATATAGGCGCAAATTAATTGCGGATGTTATTTGCCCTTTGTGTCGATCAGCTCCGGAAGATTCAGAACATCTCCTCTGGTATTGTGACGTACTTCGAACCATATGGAACCTGCTGGATCTCTATGTTGAACTGGATGGTGATCCCTCAGAAGACAATAAACTGGTTAGAATGTTTCTTATGGTTACGGACGAGAAACGAAAACTATTGACAATCTCTTTCTGGGCTATTTGGTATATGCGCAACAAGATGGTTCATGAAGGGTGTAAATTTTCTCTAGATGAACTTGTTTGCTTTATACGGAGATATGTTTATGAATTAAATCTGAGCTGTACATCTGATTTCTTATCCATCTCTAAGAAAACAGCCTTCTGGAAACCACCGCTACCAGGTATTATCAAGTTAAATTTTGATGCCTCTTTTGTGAAAGCGACTAATTCTGCTATTGTGGGTGTAGTTGGGCGTAATGATAGAGGTTTAGTAATGGGAGCTTGTACGTACCAGATTAATGACGCTGCAGACGCCTTTGTCGCTGAATCTAGAGCTTGTGAGAGAGCGATCCTCTTTGCGATCGACATGGGTTTCAGGAAGATAATGGTGGAAAGGGGATTCGCTATCTGTAATAAAGAAGACTCAATCTGAGTTAGAGGATAGATCGGTGATTTGCTCCATAATTCGGAATATCCGCATGTTGGCAAAGGGCTTTGAACAAATTTCTTTCAATTTTATTCCAAGAAAAGGGAACAGAGTGGCACATACCTTAGCAGTGGAAGGTCATCGTTGGCCTCTACCATGTTACTGGGTTGAGGAAGTTCCTGAGTGCGTTAATCATATCGTGGAGGCGGATTGGACTGAGTGGCTACGGGAGCATGGATAATCATCGGAGCTTTTTGTATCTTTGAAGATTGGAGAAGGTTCCATGAATCTCCAATGATTTGGTTCTTCAAAGACGTTTTCTTCTGCTGGATGAACATGGATATGTTGATGAGAAGGAAGATTTCGGCTGAATTTCGTTCTCTCTTTGCTGGATGGGAGATTTTTGGTTTTTTGATTTGTTTTGGTGGTTTTTAGTTGTCTGTGTGATTGGTCTCTGGTTTAATTTGTGTGGTTTTGTCGTTTCCTTCTCTTTGTGTCTGCTGTTATTTTTGTTATTTATTTTCTTTTCTTGGTTTTTGTAACGACAGTTTCTCTCCCATTATCATTAATGAAGTTTGGCTTTTAATTAAAAAAATAAATTATATTATTAAAATATTTTTTATATTTGAAAAAACAAATAAAAATTTCTTACTGAAAAAATTAAATTCATGCCACTAACATCAATAATATTTTAATTTTACTGCTTCAACCAAAACTTTACTTTGATGTGTTTATATTTATTAAGAAATCTCAATTAAAATATATTCCTTTATTGAGTTTGATATAACGAGTTAAGTGGCATCAACTCGTTGATTAAATTACTAATTAACCTCTTCATATTTAAAATAAGAATCATGAATGATTTGGTAAGCTTCAAAATTTTTTTATATAAATTTGTACTTTTGATTCCAAAAGGAAAAGGTTAATTAAAAAGAGAATAACAAAATAAAATAAAATAAACCAAAGGTTAGGTACAAAATTCTTAATTATCCAAATTCAATGCCTTTATCTATTTATTTGTTTACTCACTGCATTGTTGCATCATATGGATGGAATAATTGTAGGCTATTCTTTTCATGAGTTGAATCTTTTGGGGATATGTAAAGGACATCAATATTTGGGTTATTTAAAAAAAAAAGTACAGCATATGGAGCATAAAATATTTGTGTTATTTTACATAAACTTAACTAAAGGTGGAACGCCATGTGTAGCCCTAAGGGTGTTCACCATCCCAGGTGAGGCCTGGATTCGAGTCGCGTTAGTCGCGTTTGTTGTAAGGACTTTGTCTTGTTATTGTAATTCACAAAAAAAAAAAAAAAAATTAAAAGTGAGCATGGGTCAGGCCGGGTTGGGTTCAACTAAAAATTTAAGTCCATTTGTTAGGATTGGACCTGGCCCAGCCCAAAAAATGGGCTTAAAATTTTATTCAAGCCCGACCGGGATAAAAATGCTAAAATCTGGGTCCAACTCGGCCCTCCATATTAATTTTATATTATTTTTCAATATAATTTTAAAAATATATAGTACACCAAAAATACTAAAAAGGTCAAAATAAATATTTCCCAACAAATTGAAAATATAATTTAAAAATTATGTATATTTAAATAAAACTAACATAGATGCAACTTAACAAATAAATATCTCTAAAATAATAAAAAATAACAAATGTCTCTAAAATAATAACAAAATTAATAATAAAATAAGTTTTATACAATATCCTAACAATAACAACAAAATAGTAGCAACATAATAGTAAAATTGTAACAAAATAGGGAGAAAACAACAAGAAAATAATATTTAGAAAACAAATTTTTTTTCCTTTAGTGGATTCGGGTCAAGCCGGGCTCGGGTAAAAAATGTCTTACTCGAAGCTCGCCATTTTTTAAACGAGTCTTATTTTTTATCCAAATCTTTTTTTTTTCCTATATTTTTATCCAAACCTTCTCACATTTCGGGCGGGCTACCCAACCCAACTCATGATCAAGTCTACCTTAAAATGTAGGTAGAAAAATGAATCAACAGAGTTGTTAAGCACTCGTATAAGAGAAATAATTTTGTTTATACCTTAGAAACCGCACCATCCATGAATTTCTTCATTTCAAAAATGTGCTGACAATCATAAAAAAAAAAAAAAGGCAAAGTAAAATGAATTAAAATGGCTTATTTATTAAAATACAGCAACTAGTTTTTTACTTCTTTGCAATTAGGTTTGAGATGTAGCAACAATCTGCTTCCCTTTTCTGGATGAATAAAATTTACTTAATAGATAACGTGATTGGTGGAGAAAAGGGAGCTATGCTTTCAACTGCCTTCATTTTCATTCCACAAAAAAGTTGCTTTTTATGGCACTTTGAAACCTCGTCCAATCATCTTATTTTTCCAATAAAGTGGAATCTGGTGGGCTGAATTATCATGGAAATTCCACTATGTTTTTTTGGTGGAATTGGGTATATAAACTACAGTTCAATATATTTTAAATTAATTTTAAATGTAATAATTATGTAAGTGATACAATAACAATTAAAAACATGATAAATAGTTCAATATTGTTTAAAAATATAAAATATGTAATTAAACTTGAGAAATAAAAAAGATGAGAAAATAAAGAGGGTTTTGTTGCAATATTCTTAACCTTATTTATTGGGTAATTTTGGCCATTTGATAGTCAACACCACACCCTCAAAAAATTATTTTCTCAAAAAATGAAATTAATGTTATTTGCATTTGAAATTAATTCAGTTTTCTATTCTTGTATGAAATTTTATTAATTCATTTAAATTTAAATGAGCTAAGTATATAAAAATAAAATCCATTATTTTAATTATCTTATACTTGAATTTACAATTAAATTATTAAAATTTAAACTTTAGATTGATTTTTTAAAAAAAATTGCTACAACAAAGTTCTAGAAATTCTCTTCTTGAAAAGGATAGAGATGACCGAAATCATAGTTTCATACAATCCTTTCTTATAAATAAATATATAATAGAATAACTATTTTTTCTAAAATTTTATATAAAATTCTAATATTCATAACGGAATATTGTAATTATGTTTTAAAATTATTTCAACTTACATGGTAATTCAAGATTTAATAACAGATTAAATAATTCTAAATTAATAAGTATCATCCAACAATAAATTTACCCAATTGATAACCACTAATGATTGGGTCAAATGACAATCAACAACCTCTATCAGATTTTACATGGTATTATCATAACATTTGCCATTATGATTTTTTTTGAAATGGGTTTTTTTAACAATCGAGTCAAATGGCTGTACCATGAAACCAACTCTTCACCTCGAAGTTCCAACTAAACCAAAATCATTTGGATTTATTACAACTTTCTTTTTTCCAAGTATTTATGTGGGGTTCCTCTATGGGTTGGCATTGAAAATAACATCCAGGCTCCACGTGTTCATTCAATGAGCTTTGAGATAAGTGTAACCCCTCCAAATTCTGCATGCATTTATACAATCAGGGGAAAAGAATGCCATGAGGATACCAATAATCAAAATGAGTCCAAAGTAATTTACACAAGAGCATATGTTTCCTCTCAAGGGCCAAAATCCAAAAAGCAAAGCTGCATGGGATGAACAAGGCGACTCTGTTGACAAGTTGCAGTACTGCTTCAATATCTCAGTTCAACCACAGTATAAAGAAATCATTCAGCAGAAGAAATTGAACATCTTAAAAGCTTACTTCTTACAAACATTCTGTCATTTATTCCCTCGTCTGCTTTCCTTACATCAATCATTCCCATCTTTATTCCCTTCACATTACCAAATCCAAAGAGTAAAAGCTTCACCTTAACACCAGTATGAGGGAACATCATTTATTGGTGAGAACCAAGATATCAAAACCACCCATAATCTGCAACTTCAATTCCAGTAGAGTATTGAATCTGTGTCCGGATTGACTTTAATCCAAGTTTTATGGAATAGTTGGTAGGTTTACCTTAGCTAACATGAATATAAATCAGAAATCATGAACTGAAAACATATACATATATATTTACTAACGTTTTAAGGAAATATGAAACATATATCAATGGGTGAATGGATCACTGAAGTAGAATGCAGATAGTATTAAAATACAATATGGTTAAATCTCTACTTACTGCCCATGGCATGAGCACTAATGGTGGAACCTAAACAATTAAGCTGAATGATGTCCACCACCGATCCTATGAATCAAAACCAACCAATAACAAGTCAATTGCCAAAAAGAATTCAAGTATGAATCTTAATTTCTCTTCACTGCAATGCTCAAACAACATGAGAGGCAGTAACATTCAAAGAAATTTCAGCCCAAACTGATATGATAATCAAAATCCAAGATAAGAAGCTATCAACTCCAATGGCTCTACCATGGAACTAACCCAATCTAGCTTGATAATGAAAACTGTCGAAGGTTGCATCTAGCTCCACGTGTTCATCCCACAAGTTTTGAGATCTCTTACAAATTCTGGATTCATATAATCCCATTGATAAATATGGGAAAAAATGGTTAGGATGCTGAAAATCATTAAATGAACCTAAAATCATGATAATAAGTCAAAGTCAAAGGTAACTTACTTCTTCACCCAGACTGAATTGCCAGAACCCAGAAAGGGCCTCAAAAGATTACTTTGAAGTTGTGTTCACAAATCTGTTGACAACTTGCATTGTCACCAAATATCAGTTCAAACACTTGTATAAAGCAAGCATTCAGCAAAACAAATTGACGCTCTTACAGTTCAGGTGTTCCTCCCTATATGGCTAAAGCTCCAATTCAGCAGGGGCAAAAATAACTAATCTTTCTAATGGATCTAGATATCATTGAAGGAAAATGCAGCAAGTATTGAGATACCAGATGACACCAATGCTGGAAACTAAACAATGAAGCTAAATCGAGTCCACCACTGGTCCTATGAATTAAAAAAACCAACCAATAACAAGTCAACTGTCAATGAGAATTAAATATGAATTTTAATATCTAAATTTTAACAACACAAACACAACAGGGGAATGAAGATGAGAAAGTAATAATAATAAGCAACAATCACAAACTTTTGAACAAATTTCTAATTTTTATATTCATAAATAATGCTTTTAACATTTACAATGTAGAACTACAAGGTTTCAGTATGGTAAAGCAACTTCTAAAACACAAGTAATTTATAAAGCAGATCAAGTTAGATTCATCCTGGTCGGTTTTAATTAATTAAAACACTTCATTTGCTGTCATTAATTTATAAGTTGAAAATTTACTATTAACGATGGTGGAAAACAAAACTATGGCAATATGATATGAAAATATGAAAAAATGGAATGAAAATGAAACCCCTACCTATGCATTTGGATGGCATAATTGCGAAGTTGAAATTCCTCAAAAGCAGAGCCAAAGATGGAAAGAAATACAAACTATTTCAATCTTTTAAGTCCTCCATCCCCTTCTTCACCATCATGGCTAAAGCTTCTTTTGTTCCCGGCAACTCTCTTTTCAGTAGCATCTGTATCACTCTTTTTATCCACGTAAAATACATGGACACCACATCTCTCCACCTTGGTATACTCTTTTCCTCGTCTTCTTAAATTCGAAAGTTTGACGTAGAATTTGAATGATGCTTCCTCATAATTCTTGTCTTCTATAACCATGTTGATGGTAGATAGAATAAACACGTGATAACCCATGTCCTTCTCTGGATCAGAAAGACTGGAAGGTACCATACTTCTGAAATTTTCACAACCACGTCCACCATTGCCACCACCGGCGGCTGTAAGTTGGTACTCACATCTACATAGAAGATGTAGAAAGTCATGGCGGTGAGCGAGATTAGCCACAAGGCAGATAGCAAAAACCAAAAATCTGCTCCCCCTACCCCTATTTGGGGCTATCTTCAAACTTACGGAAGAATTCAAGCTCCGATACTTGAACTTATTTGCTGAAATTTCGTGTCCTGGGAAACAACAAAACAAACTTGAAAATTTATAACTCCGGTTCCATTCATATCTCGCTGCCCATTCCTTAGCTAGGGATCCAATTTTGAGCATGGCATTTGCCTCAATGTTATTAGTTGACTCTTGATTTAAGTTGAAGCAATTACAGAATAGCAAGCGAAACACCATGTAATCGTAATCATCATTTAAAGAATCAAACTGATTTAAATTTTGATCTGCGAAGGATACTTTTTCTAACGATTTGCAGTCATTTACACTCAAGACTTCCAGATATGGTGGAAGCTCTGAGAGTAATTCGACCATTGGGCAACCTCTAAGATACAGATGACGAAGAGATTGCAACTTGATCGATACATTTTTTACCGCTGAGCCACTCGTATTTAAGTGCTGAAGATTACATTGAGTCTCGAAACGCAGTTCTGTAATTGTGCTAAAACTAAGATCCAATTTACGAAGGAATTCTGACTTGATCGATACTTTTTTTACATGTGACTTCTCCAACAGCAAAGTTTCAAGTTTGTGGAGATTCTTAATTGAATCAGGCACTTCTTCTATTCCGGTTTCTGATAAATTTAAAGAACGAAAGTGACTTGGGACTTGAGGAAACTTCTTGAGACTAGAACATCCATAAATTAGAAGCTCAGCAAGAGATACCAAATGTTCGAGGCAAGGAAGTTCAACCAAACTTTTACAGTGACAGCAATCAAGGAGCGTAAGGTTGATGGCTCCTGAAAGATTAGGTATCTTCTTTAAATTCATGCAGCCACCAAAGTAAATTAACTTTAACTGAATAAGGCCCTGTATACAAATTAAAAAAATAATTGTATTACTTTTAAGCATCAACTATTTATTTTAGGTAATAAAAATGAAAAGAAAATAAATAATTATAATACTATAAAAATTAAAATTTATATTTGACATATCGGGGTGAAAATAAATCAAATGATGTCATTTATCCAAAAAATAAAATCTTTTAAATTTTTTAAAAACTTTAAGTAAAATGTTATCATATAAATATTTGATATATCAAATTAGAAATTATTTTTTTCGGAAAAAATATAAAAACACATACCATATGCTCATCTTCATTCCAAAGTTCAACCAAACTTGTGCAGTTAGAGCAATCAATGATTTCAAGGTTGATGGCTCTTGAAAAGTTAGGTATCTTCCTTAAATTCACGCACCCACTAAGGCGAATTTCCCTTAAATTAACAAGGCCCTGTATAGAAAAAATAATTGTATTACTTTTAAGCATCAACTATTTATTTTAGGCAGTAAAAAATGAAAAGAAAGTAAATAATTATAATACTATAAAAAATAAAAATTTATATTTGACATATCGGGCATAAAAATAAATCAAACGATGTGATTTATCTAAATAGAATAAAATCTTTTATATTTATTTTTTAAAAATTTTAAATAAAATGTTATCATATAAATATTTGATACATCAAATTTAAAATTATTTTTTCGAAATAAATATGAAAACACATACCATATGATCATCTTCATTCCAAAGTTCAACCAAACTTGTGCAGTCAGAGCAATCAAGGATTTCAAGGTTGATGGCTCTTGAAAAGTTAGATATCTTCCTTAAATTCGGGCACCCACAAAAGTGAATTTCTCTTAAATTAACAAGACCCTGTATAGAAAATATTTTTGTATTACTTTTAAATATCAACTACTTACTTTAAATAGTAACAAACGAAAAAGGAAATAAATAATTATAATACTAAGAAAAATAAAAATTCATATTTGATGTATTGCGTGTGAAAATTAACCCACAATTAATAGATCAAACGATGCCATTAATTTATATAAAATAAAATATTTCATATTTATTTTTAAAAACTTTAAATAAGATGTCATGATCATATGATCATTTGATACATTAAATTATAATTTTTTTCCTTAAATAATTCTTAAATGAAAAAAAGTATGAAAACACACATACGGTATGACCATCTTCATTCCACAATTCAATTAAACTTTCACAGCAAACGCAACGAAGGAGTTCAAGGTTGATGGCTGCTGAAAGATTAGGCATCTTCCTTAAATTCTTGCAATATGAAACGTCAATTTCCCTTAAATTGGCAAGGTTCTATGCAAAAGAAAAATATGGATAAATAATTATATCACTTTTAAGCATCATCTACTTACTTTAGACAATAAAAAATGAAAAGAAAATAAATAATTAACAAGATCCTACACACGATAAGAACAAAAGTAGTTTCATTACTTTAGAGCATCATTTACTTATTTTAAGACTGTCAAAATAAAAATTTATATTTGATGTTTTGGGTGCATTAATACACCCACCATGAAGATTAAATGATGTTGCTTCTTTTAAAAATAGAATAAAATTATATATATATATAATAATTTAATAAAATATGTTATCATATAATTAAATGCTATATCAATTATAAATTCTTTTTCTTAAAAAAAATTCTCAAATGAAGAAAGTATAAAAGTATACATACCTGATGTCCATCCCAAAGTTGTTCCATGTCTCCATATGGTAATTTCAATACCACAAGATTTTTTAGATTAAAACTTGATGATAAAGATTTATAGGGGTAACCATCCCATCGAAGATATTTTAGCTCATCAGGAAGAGATACAATATCACCTTGATTTGTATATAGTTTCTTATAATTTTCCCACTTCCACTCCATACGAGAATAGAAGATGATATATTTAAGATTAGTCATGTTTTCAAAAACAAAAGGGCATAATCGTAGTTCATCCTTATGCGACATGTTTAACTTCATTCCTTGAATTCGACTTGTCCCCTGATAACAAAAATCAATTTATCAAATATGAGCATGGAAAAATTTATGAATATTCCATTCTAAAAGTGTTTATTTTTTTTTTCTAAATCAACGCATAATGTATTTAAGTAAGCTATAAACCTTGACCAGATTTTACATTATACTTAAGACATCGGTCATTATGTGTCCAATAAGACAATAAATGTTTTATTTTTAAAGTACTATAAAAGAGATAATATTTGATATAATTTCAAATGTATAGATTTATATGGTGATGTTGAACCAAGAATATGAAAACAACTAATGCTTACTTGATTATATTTGAGCACTTGTGTAATGTGTTCATGACTCCATAGCCTCCTGCACTTTTCAGGGGTTTTAGATTCTTGGCGAATAATATCTTTTCCCAACTCTTCAAGCGCATCATGCATAGTTATTATATCTTCATTATCAGGAGATGAGATATTAATTAGGCTCTTGCTGATCAATTTGCTTATTCCATCCTCTACACCTCGATAACAACTTAGAACATGTTTTATTCTTTTTATGGGTTCCCCTTTAAAGAAGCATGCAATGTCAAGAAATATATTCTTCTCTACCGTACCTAGCCCATCATAACTACTTTTCAAAACCACAAAAATTTCGGGGTGGGAATATTCCCCTAGCTTCTCCATCTCACTTTTCCATTCATTTATAGTCCTTCCATATAAATTACAACCCAAAACTCTAAGAGCAAGTGGATTGCCTTGGGAGTACTCCACAAACTTGCATGATAGATCTCGAAAATCAACTTCAGGATTCAACTGCTTAAATGCAAAGGTAGAAAAAAGTTGAAGAGAATCATTCTTATTTAATGCCTTCACCTTATGTATTGTGTCAGCTCCTCCACTCTTAAGCACTTGTTCATCTCTAGATGTTATAATGATTTTACTTCCACAGCCAAAATGTTTAACACCCATACAATCTATTTGGTTTGCGTCACTAATATCATCAAGGACAACAAGTACTTTCTTATTGTTGAGCCTCTCTTGAATTAAAGTGGATCCTATAGAGGGGGTCTCTATATCAACATCTGACTTCAATAATTTCGAAAGAAGTTCATTTTGTAAAGATTTCTTCCCCGTTTTCCTATTTCCTCTCTAACATTTTGGAGAAAGCAACAACTTTCAAACTCCAAAGAGATTTTTTTATATACAGCCTCAGCAAGGGTTGTTTTGCCTTGACCACCAATTCCCCTAAGTCCTAATACACGACAGTTTTTTTGCTTAATCAGCTTCAAAATCGTCCTTTTCTGATCATCTATTCCAACCAATTCTTCAGAAGCACTTCCAGACTTGATATTCGTCAACTTTTTTATAACATATTCAACAACATCTTTAATGTACTGGGTTTCAGGTCTAGAAAATAAAAAAAAAAAATAAACCAGTAAATATGAAATCTAAAATAAATATAAGTTGAATATAACAAGATGAGAAAAATATAGTTACCTGTCAAATTTGCCTCCTTCTATATGCCACCCTTTTAATTTACCGACCTCTGCAAAAGCAGTTTTCCATTGTTTTACTCTATCAGCTGGTTGCTCTGATTCATGCTCTTCGAAGGATGTCTTAAAATGCCCACCACTATTTCGCACATCGGAAGGATCAACATGGTAAAAGACGGGAAGAACAATATGTTTGTCAGTGGGATTGTGCTTGCGATCCATGATGTCAGAAAGTTCACCTAAGCATGATTTTGAAGAAGCATAGGCTTTAGATAAAACGAGGATTGAGAGATTTGAGGCCGAAATTGCTCGAGAATATGCTGGTGGAAGTTGATCTCCTTTTTTCAGTGTTTCGTTATCGGGGAAGACATTAATTCCTACTTTTTCCAAAGCATTGACTAGGTGATTGGAGAAGTTGAGGCGTGTGTCTTCACCTAAGCTTAAGAAAACTTGATGCTTCATCAACTTTCGCATAACATACGCAACAATATCCTTGATGTGCTGGGTTTCAGGTCTAGCAAATAATAGAAGAAGTGTATACAAGAAATCGAAAACAAAGATAAGTCAAATATAAGGAGATGAGACAAATATAGTTACCTATCCGAGATGCTTCCATCTATATGCCACCCTTCTAATTTTCCAACTTCAGCAAAAGCAGTTTTCCATCGTTTCACTTCATCAACTGACCTCCTTGTTTCATGCTCATCAAAGGATTTCTTAAAACTCCCATCAATATTCTCCACATCAGAGGGGTTAACATGGTAAAATATGGGAAGAACAATTTGTTGTTTGGTGCGATAGCGGTCCATGATGTCAGAGAGTTCAACCAAGCATGATTTCGAAGAGGCATAGTCTGCAGACAAAACGATGATTGAGATATTTGAGACTGCAATTGCTCGAGAAAGTGCTTGTGAAAGCTGCTCCCCCCTTTCCAGTTTTTCTTCATCGAAGAAAACATCAAGTCCCTCGTCTTTCAAAGCTTGAAGTAAATGAGTGGTGAAGTTAAGGCGCGTGTCTTCACCTCTGAAGCTCAAGAAAACATGATACTTCATTAGAGTAGAAGATGATGAAGAAGAAGAAGGAGCCATGAAAGAGTATTGAAGCAAAAGAGAGAAAAATATAGCAAGTACTGTCAAATATGATGATTGTGGGATAGAAGCAGAAGAGAGAAAAAGATAGAAAGGGAGTTTTGGTTTGCTTGGCTTCTTGTATTATCGTAAGTAAAAGTATTGTAAAATATCTTTGGTGCCCTTTTATTAAATGGGGATGAGATCTCAACGCAGCTCTTGTATGTGTGATGTAATTTAGCTGTAAATTAAGATCATAAATAACTAATCAACAACCCAAATTTAGCCCAAGTTTGGTACATAATTCTTAATTATCCAAATTCAACAAATATCATATGAATGGCTTTATTTAGTTACTCACTGCATTGCTGCATCATATGAATGGAATCATTGCAGGGTCATTTTTGTTTAGTGTTCTTTTAATGGGATGAAGCTTTTGGGGGTATGTAATGGACATCAATATTTGTGTTATTTTACATAAGCCTGACAATGTAGGTTGAAAAATGAATTAATTTTGTTTATACCTTGAATTTCTTCATTTCAAAACTGTGCTGCTGCCAATCATCAAAAAATAAAGCAAAGTAGAATGAATTAAAATGGCTTCTTTATTGCAATACATCAACTAGTCGTTACTTCTTTGCAAGTAGGATTTTCTTAGCCAGTTTTCTTTTAGTCAACAGGGAGAGCGTGTTTTTGGGGGTAATTAACTAATAATCATTGCCGCCTGTGGACGTCTGACAAACTGCACCACCATGAAATTAGCCAATCCGGAACTATAGAAAAGGTCAAATTTTGTTTTGGGTCACCCTCTACTATTTTCCAATTTGAGATTTAGTCCTTCTACCGTAAAATGATGTCCTTATTTTTATGTTGCCATTAATTAATTCAAATACGTAACGTGAGTCATCCTACATATGTTCCGTTCTCGATCAACTGGTTCCTTCACAGAGTGCAGTGTGTTCTGGCGATCGTGGACCCCCATCCGTTGATTCTATACATGCCCGAGCACCTACCAACACTACTAGTGCCTCATCACCAACCTTTAATTCTTCTCCTGACGACCACATCAATGTTGTACGCACTGCCTCTAGCTCTTCCGCAGATGACTACCCGGCCGACTTATCAACTCTTACCGGTGTTCCTCCTGTGCGAGAACGTGAGGCTGTTAACACTCATTCAATGGTCACTAGGGCTAAAGCGGGAATATTTAAGCCAAAAGTGTTATCTTTTGATACAGTCAATTTTGAGCCTAACTTCGGTTGAAGAGGCTCTTGCTCATCTGTTGGCGCAAGGCGATTCAAGTGAATTTGATGCTTTGTTAGCCAACTCCACCGGTTCTTGTTCCTCTTAAATGCGCTTCGCAAAGAAATTGGTCGCAAATGGTTGTTTAAAGTAAAAAAGAATCCTGATGGATCCATTGATCGGCGGAAGGCAAGATTAGTTGCCAAAGGTCGCTCTCAAGTACGGGGTGTGATTTCACGAAACATTCGACCAGGTTAAAATTTTAGATCCACAACAGGTATTGTGTATATTTTGGGGTGCTCCTATCTCGTGGAGTTCCAAGAAATGACAAGTGGTCTCGCGGTCCTTCCGAGGCCGAGTATCGAGTCTAGCTGCAACCACCGGTGATATTGCATGGCTCGTTTCTCTTTGTCCGAGTTAAAACTCACTTCGATGATGTTCCTCTTGTATGGTGTGATAACACCGTCTTTATTCTGCATGTACCTAATCCGGTTCTTCATTCCAAGTTCAAGCATGTCGAACTTGACTTGTTCTTTGTTCGTGAAAAAGTGGAAAATGGCGAGTTAATTGTTGGTGAGGTTGTCGGAAGCTTCGGTGAATGTTATAGTATAAATCACATGTGATAAATTGATGCTAGCATTACGTTAACATTCATTATGAGCTAATGATTGTTTGTTAGTGTTTGTTAGGCATATTGTCTATATAGTCTTTGTATCAAGGCATGATAATAACAAGGATTTGAAATTAGCCAATCCGAACGGGTCAAATTTTGTTTTGGGTCCCTCTACTATTTTCCAATTTGAGAAAAATGTTGCCATTAATTAATTCAAATACGTAACACAAAGTTAAAATTTTAGTGTGGATTTAAAAAAACCTCCTCTTTTATCTTAAAAGATTCATGTTGACATAATGAGTTAAAAGTGTATTTTTAAAAACAAAAAAATCATGTTAATATTTTTAATCGAAATAATTAATCTATTATTTATTTATATTAACTAATATTAAAATTAAAAATTATTCCTATATTTTAAATTTGTATAATTTAATCTCTTTATTGTGAAGAAAATTCTGAAAACTTAGTTGGCTTTCTTTGGTTTTTCTTCAATGTATTGTACATTGGATTCCTCATTTTGGTAAAACTAAAATAATACCATCTCTTTTAATCAAAACATATTTAGAAAAAAAATTAAATAGATAATTCTCAAAAAGGAGATGCTCGGATTCAAATATTGCTGAAGTTCTTGCCATCAAGACGGCCCTTGACATTTTTGTTAACACTGATTGGAACACCCATCTTCGTCTTGTTATTGAGTCTGACTTCATCTTCGTCTCTTTGCAAACCAGTTGCCATGTGAACCCATCATAACTGCACCAAATAAAACTAAGTGCATAAGGATCCCATTCATACGTAACTCCAAAGGGTGTAGTAATTGAATAAATAAAGGCAGCCATCCCAAATAAAACGTAAATTGAACACTAAAAATTAATATTATAACCTTCAAATACTAAAATACTTTTATATCAAATACAGAGACCATAAATACTATGTGCAAAAAGATATAATTCTCTAAATATAAGAAAAAAAAGTTATAAAAACTTAAAAAAGCATATAAACATGTACTCATATCCATGAGAAAAAGTTTGAGAGTCACATATCAAGGGGGAGAATTTTCATTCTCTGTTGCATTATGAACTTAGTTTTTCTTACGCATTTTACAACTATTTGTGGAACTTTCATGAAAATTCATGGCTGGATTACGAAATGTGATTTTAATTACGGAATATTTGCTTAAGAGCAAAGACGAAGTTATACAAAAATATATTCTTTATAAGTAGGAAGTTGAAAACCAACTTAATAAAAAGATTAAGATGGTGAGAAGTGATCGTGGTGGTGAATATGTTGAACCATTTGAATACTATACACAACATGACATTATTATGATCGAGTGTCATGCTAAAAATCCAAGGTAAAATCCAAAACCAACAACAAACCCAAATGTCCAGAGAGTCCAAAAATTACAAAACTCTCAAACTAGAATTTTAAATAAGTCATATTTATGTAAATAGAGTTTTACGGAAACGTGGGCACAACTGAGCTCCCGTCGCACCGATCCACCTAAGTTTGAAGGTTACCTGAAATTATTAGACAAACAGAGAGTGAGTTTTTCTTTAAAAAAAACCTAGTCTAACTCATACGTAAACAAAAATTCAGATTTAATCACATGCAGAATAGTTACAGACATAAATATCTTACATAATCAGTATCATAACAGAGTAGTTTAGATGTAGATATATATAATCCTACTCCTATCCTTTACACACTAGCTTCGACCATCGCAACACACCACTGGGGGTATAAACACCCACCCAACCCTACACACAGCATAGTTTCCATACGACACTTTTCGAATAATCGCAACAGTGCTGCCAGTATAATGGCGATGTATCGCCTTATGCAGAACACTTCCTCCACATAACACATATCCCACCCCGTAATAAGATATAAACAGAAATACTAGATGTCAGAATTTACATACCATACATAATCGTATAACAGATGTAGAACATGTTTTATATATAACAGATCATACATATTAAATATTATTCACGTCAAGTTTCATACTATCAGATTAATAGGTTTCATGCTTAATAGCTTATATAATCACCTATCAACCCTATGGTAGGCCAATAGTCAATCGAGGTGACATGTACAACCTAGGAAAAAATTTGAAATTTGGGCCCACATAGCCCACACATGCCCATGTGGCCCACACGGCACAAAATGACCTAGACCGTGTGTCACGCACGGCCTACCACACGGCCTGGCACACGGTCATGTAGCGTCAACAGGCCTTAATTTTGGCTTTCGTCGTTTACTATTTTTCGAGTTTCTCGTTACACATCTAGCCTACACTAAGACCAACAAAAGAATAATTTTGCTCACATAGGGACTCGAACCCAAGACCCCAAACACACAAAAATCACCTAACCACTGAAGCAGATACTTATTTATGACAAATTAAACAAATAGAGACCCATATATTTTTGGGACATTACAACTCTACCCCCTAAAAGAAATTTCAACCTCAAAATTTACCTGACTCAAACGGATGTGGATATTGCTGTCCTCGGGTTCCTACGTGACTTCTTTAGTGCCATAATTCTGCCACAAAACATTCACTAATGGAAAAGATTTCCTTATTAAGACCTTAACATCCCGATCCAGAATTTGAACCCGCTCCTCCTCAAATGTAATCCGGTCTAACCTCAATCTCTTCAACCGGAATAATATGAGATGCGTCGGACACATATCGCCTTAACATAGAGACGTGGAACACATCATGGACATGGTCTAACTCCGGAGGTAGCTTCAACTGATAAGAAACTAGTCCCACACGTCTTAAAATACAGTACGACCCAATGAACCTAGGGCTCGACTTGCCCTTACGTCCAAATCACATAACTTTCTTCTATGGAGACACCTTAAGAAACACATAATCAACCACAGAATACTTGATGCCCCTCATTTTCAGATCTGCATAAGACTTCTATCTGTTAGAAGCCGTCTTAAAATGATCATGAATCAGTCTAACTTTATCCTCAATCTCAAAAACCAACTGAGGACCCAAAACCTGTCACTCACCCAATAACACAATGGAGTACGATACTTACAACCATACAGAGCCTCGTACGGTGCCATATTAACACTGGATTGGAAACTGTTATTGTAGGTGAACTCAATTAACAGCAAAAAATCCTCCTAACTACCTCAGAAATTGATCACACAACTCTGAAGCAATCCTTCAGTATCTGAATCACCCTCTCAGATTGACCATCTGTCTGATGATGGAACACAATACTAAAAACCAACCTCGAACCCAGAGCCTCGTGAAGTTTCCTCCAAAATCGAGAAGTGAAGCAAATTTGATAAAAGTTAATTTCTAATATTATTATGACTAAAATTTTCATGATTTGTTAATTGAACAAATTTAATGTCAATTCTGAATTTGTTTAATTTTATGTTTAGTTTTTCAAATATAGCTTGATGGATATAAATTAATTTAGTTTTTTTTGGTTGATTTGATGAAATTTAATTGCTAATAATACTAACTAATTATAAATTTTCATCAAAGCAACTCTAAAACGTAAATTAAACACTAAAAATTAATATTATTACCTTTAAATACCAAAATGTATAATTTTATCAAATACAAATACTATAAGTACTATGTGTAAGAAGATATAATTCTCTAAATATAAGAAAAAAAAAGTTATAAAACTTTAAAAAGCATATAAACATGTACTCATATCCATCAGAAAAAGTTCTGAGAGTCACATATCAAGGAGGATAATTTTCATTCTTTGTTGCATTATGAACTTAGTTTTTCTTATGCATTTTACAGCTATTTGTGGAAACTTTCATGAAAATTCATGGCTGGATTATGGAATGTGATCTTAATTACGGAATATTTGCTTAAGAGCAAAGACGAAGCTATAAAAAATATATTCTCTATAAGTAGGAAGTTGAAAACCAACTTAATAAAAAGATTAAGATGGTGAGAAGTGATTGTGGTGGTGAGTATGTTGAACCATTTGAATACTGTACACAACATGACATTATTATGAAGTAACACCACCATACTCTCCACAATCAAATGGAGTAACCGAACAAAAAAATCGAACTCTAAAGGAAATGATGAACACCTTGCTAGAAAGCTCTGGGTTATCACAAGAAATGTGGGGGGAAGCTTTTTTATGAACTAATTACCTTTTAAATAAGGTGCCCCGCAAGAAAAGGGAAAGACACCATATGAGTTATAGAAAGGTACCCTACAGTAGGCCTACAGTGGGTGGAAGATTTATGTCTGTCAGAAGCCGCCTTAAGATGATCATGAATCAGTCTAACTTTATCCTCAAGCTCAAAAACCCACTGAGGACCCAAAACCTGTCACTCACCCAATAAGATCTAGTTGACTAGAGATCCTAATATCTAGGTTCAAATGGGCAACCTACTTGCATAGACCTATGAGGTCACCGTGGGGTTATTATTCCAAGTCCATTCTTATGATGTAAATAATGGCTAAAAATGGGATAGGTTAAGTAATGCTTTTAATGATCGTTGTGTGTTTCGGTGAGCCGAGCAACATAAGTTACCTATGTGAGAGTAAAGTGGGGCCGCTTCGAGGACACTATTGGGGCATAGTTCTCTCACCACATCGAGTCAATATTTTTCGTTAAAACTATCAATTTTCATCCATGTGGGGGATTGTTGGACAAAATATAATTTTTGAAAAATTTGTAGCATATTCTTGATTGGTAAAGGTGGAGAGTTGAATTATAAAATTATAGTTTTATATTATACTCCATGAGACCTTTACAACGGTATATCATATCTGCTCAAAATGGTTGAGTGATGAATGAGAAATTGATGCTCAAAGTAAGCTACTTGTGAATATTTGTTGTGGAGAAGAAAAACTTAGATCCCATATTGGTTAAATACATAGTGTGAGATATGTATATATATGAGAACTCACTTGAAGGGTTATTGAATGACTAAGCTTAAAACTCTGTCTAGTGTGCAGGGGGGATGTGAATCCAAAACCATCGGAATCACATATCCCATATCACATTCCGATGCCATATCCTAGACTTGGGCATATAGGTGATGACTTGAGCAATCCTCATGGAAGTGGGAAAGAGGTGATTTATTTAATTACCCATTGCTGCATAATATATGAATTCGATCCTTCTGCAATCAGTTTTTATATCGAATGTGTTGTGCTGGGGTTTGGTGATTGGTGATTGGTGATTGGTGTGAAATCTCAAAGTCATGGTCTTCCAATGGGACAAATTTGTGATGCAAATAATGTCCTTTTATTTACTAAATTAGTTGGGATTATTATAAATATAAAGAGCATTGTCAACTTTACTTGCTATACTACCCTTCATATTTTTCTTGACTATATTAGTTGGGATTATTATAAATGTGCGAATATTAACTCTTTTTACAAGTGGATATTTAATTTTTTTGTCGATGGTGGTATCTAAATTATTTTTCTGTTATTTATTTTATACCAAAATATTATATTCGATAACAAAATTTTAGTCAATAATAAACCGCCATATCATATAAACATAAAAATTAATTCTTTAATTCTTTAATTCTTTAATTTTTTTGTTTTCTTTTACATTATTTCTTTTTACTATTTTTGTTTTTATCTTTTCCTTTTATTTTGTCCTTTTAGCAATATCGGCATTAGTTTATAATATAAATATAAGAAAAGAAAATTATTTCTGTTGATTAGTGATAAAATAGCATTTATCTTCTTGAACAAGAGAAGGGATATTACACTTGGGTTTTTGAATACTTGAGTCGCTCATATCTAAGAAAAGAGAATTATTTTGGGCAACAAAATGTGAGGACACTTCTTCAATTCAAGTGCCACATAAATATAATTCTGCTAAGGTTATTAGAATTTTTGGAATTTTGGGATATTCAAGGGATTCCAACTTTGAAATATTGCTCGATATGATTTTAACCATTGAGTTTCTCAAGATCAACTTCTAAGTTCGACGAGATGTGCAATTGAATCAGGCATTATTTGTATTCCAATTTCTGATAAATCTAACTCAGAAAATAAAAAGTGAATACGCAGGAAAGTATTTCTGATAAAGCTTTGCTTGAATGAGAGAAAAAAATCCCCACCTACATGAACTATATTCATATTTTTTCTTAACAAATTTCCTGGATGAAGGAATTACGAAAGAGCATACCTGGCAATCGTTTTCATTCCACAGTTATTTCATGTCTGTAATATCAACACAACAAGATTCTTTAGATTAAAACTTGAGGATAAAGATTTAAAGGGATAATTTCCCCCAACAAAGATACTTTAACTCATCAGGAAGAGATACAATATCTATTTGACCTACAAATAGCTTTTTATTCCAATATTGACGAGAAATGAAATAGATAAATCTAAGATTAAGCATGTTTCCAAAAACAGTAGAGCTTAATAGTAGCTTATCAATAACATAATTCCTTGGATTGATTCAGTCCTCTAAAAAAACAATTTATCAAGTATTAATATGAAACATAAATCTTCATTGACTGCCTATCGCATGAGCACTCACCGAAGTTAGAAACTAAACAATGTGGCTGAGTGAAGTCCACCACTAGTCCTATAAATTAAAAATACAACCAATAACAAGTTATCTGCCAAGAAGAATTTAAGTATGAATCTTAATATCTGAATTTGGTACGCACCAAAAACCCTTACGGATATCTTATAAAGTCCAAATCAGAATCATTTTGGTACTGTATTGAAATCTCCAATTGTCATTCAATTTTCGGAGAATTTACTTTGTTTATGTGATATTTCTAATTATCGTATAACTCTATGCAATCCAGCCTTCCTAAATGTCCCCAAAATATTCCACCGAAGACATATATTTGTTTTTCTATGTGATAATTAAGATTTGTTTCTTCGTCACTTTTTAAATCGTGGTTTACCAAGTAAACTTGACGATTCTCTTATATAATAATAATCCAATCTGATTTGACAATAATCACCAAACCCAACTAATATCATCCCGGTCCACAAAAAAACCATTAACAAATACATGATTTCAAGACCTTGAGTATGATATTACACACAAATCAGCATTTGTCAAACAAATGTTTTGTGTACCTAACCTTTGAATTTTCTTTTAACTTTTTCTTGGAATCAAGTATTTTCAAAAATATTAAATACATTTGATGATTACACTATGATGCTGAATTTTGATAATTAAGAATTGTGTACCTAACATTTGGATTCTTTTTTTTGAAAATATATGTGAAGCATAATTTACCAAGTAAACTTGACAATGCACTTATGCTTATAATATCCCAACTAATTTCATCCATCATTATTTTTAGAAGTAATTACTAAACTATTATTGTGTTTCTGCTTTAGTCACCCAAGTTTGAACGTAATTCTATTTTAATCACTAATTTTGTTGTTCGATTTAATGAAAGAGCGATCAAAATATAAAATGTGGATGATGTTAGTGACTAAAATAGAATTTTTTGAACTTGAGTGATCAAAATAGAAACACACTAGTAATTGGATGATTATTTGTGTAATTCATCCATATTTTTTTTTTTTTAAATTCTTTTTAATAAACATTCACTAATTTTTTTTCTTGAAAGATACAAGAATGAAAAGAATCTAGCCTTCACTATTTGTGGAACTTTCATGAAAAATATTCATGGCTGGATTACGAAATGTGGTTTTAATTACGAAATATTTGCTTAAGGGCAAAGACGAAGTTATACAAAAATATATTTTCTATAAGTAGGAAGTTGAAAACCAACTTAGTAAAAAGATTAAGATCGTAACACCCCTAGCCCGTATCCGTCGCCGGATTAGGGTTACGAGTATTACTAAATCATACCAAGTAAGAACAAACATTCAATAAATAAAATCTAATAATTTCTACTTCAACCGTACATTCAAACTTATACTTAGAGCCGAATATATGTACAAAATAATACACATGCACTAACCTAAACCAATGAACATTTTGATTAGTAGCATATTTCTCTTATAGCAATTTCCTCTATTACAACCATGCCTTATAGGACTTAGCAAAGATCACCGAATCATTTATAATAATAGGTAATCAACTTTTCCCTTTTCTAAAAGCATTGGCCGAAACATAACATACTCAAATTATCAATATTAAACGTTGTTGAAGTTTCCATCATACCTATATTATCATTAGCTCATACGAGAATTTATAATTAAATCACAATGTGTCATATATTTAGCTTACAATTTTATCCATTATTACATCTATCACCAAGCTAAAATTATAAAACGGTTCATAAGTGCAAAACACCTCAAATATATATACATAGAAACCAAGAATGAATTTTCATATTAAAATTATGTTAAGGCCGAACATACATAGATGCTAACAACATGATCATGCATAACCAATTCAATCCCAAGCATAGAAATATAGCCATTTTCGCATGGCATTTGTATATACATTTGCAAAATAACGTGTAAGTCAATTCTAGGAAAACTAGCTTATACATGCCATAATATTAAGTTCACTACAAAAGAGTACCAAAGGTTGATAGTGTGCTTGACTTGACAAGAATCCCGAGCTTGTACTTGACTTTAAAATCTATAAAACAATGCAACAACTACACCACATAAGCTTAAATAGCTTAGTAAGTTATAAACAATAAGGTAAAACATATAAACCAAGCAATTCACCAATCTCTTAAAGTATACAATCGGTCTAACTATTGAATAAGTCATATTATTGCAAACCTAGCAGGTTATCATTCATCAATAATTCACCTCTTCAATCTCAAACATACAAATCAAATAATCATGAACTCCATACCCTCTTGAAATGTTTCACCAAATCTTCATTTCATCAAAATAATGAAACTATTATCAATAGAAACTTACCTGACACTTTCATTTACCTTTATTAGGTGTTTCAATCTTTGAATAGTTGAAAATTATAACTCGCACACCCAAAGGCTTGAAAATGTATCCGCACACACAGTGCCATTAAGCCAATTTACAAGTGCCATTAAGCCAACACACACACGGTGCCATTAAGCCAATCCGAACACACGGTGCCATTAAGCCAATCCCACTATGCTATTCTACCGATCTCGCACACACAGTGCTCGGTGAACAAATCCGCACACACAGTGCCATTAGTCTATCTTCTCATTAGTACTAACTTACATATAATTTCAATTCCATCCATAAATGCACATACAATTAAAATTCACAACAACTCATTTCTTCTATTACATAACATCATATTCGGCCACACCCTCATACATAAGAACATATACATGCATTCCCATATTCAATTTCAAAATCAATTAGTCCAAGCTTACATATATGCAAATATTCATACTAGTCTCACTTTCGGTTATAACAAATATTTCCCTACCCTATTCGGCTTTGTGCAATTAGGCCTACTAATTCACATTATCATATACATTTTAAAATAAATTAAATTTTATAACAACACAATTGCTTTTAAATTTACCTCGGTAGTTGATGAATTCGGGTGTCCCGACTATTTGTTTAATTTAGCCTTTCCTTTGTCCAACCCCTTTTCCTTTGAACCTTGATCTAAACAAGTTCAATTAAGCTCTTTTAATAATCATTTCCATTCAATTCGATCTTCAAACACATAATTTAGCTCATTTACGAATTTACCCTAACTTTTACAATATAAGCAATTTAGTCCCAAATGCCAAAACTCATCAAATATCTAACATTTAATTATCCTACCTTAAAGCCAAATGTTCTTCTAGTCCATGTAACTCTTTACAAATCGATTTTAACAACTCAATCCCTAAATTTTAAAATTTCAAATTTAAGCTATCATACTCCTTTTTCATGTAAAATTTCATACTATAAACATGTAGATTTCAAGCATGTATTTTTATTCTACCATCAAGCACCCCAAATCAAGAGTTTACAACCATGGCCGAACCTAAATCATGCTTCAATCTCTAAGATTTCTACTTGGTTTTGATGGCATTTAAGAAAACCAACTCAAAGATGTATAAATTATAAAAATTCAAACTCAAAAACTAACCTCACATGAACATGCAATTGGCCGAATATGAGCTTAAGTTTTTTCCCTTTTCTTTTCTTCAAGTTCGGTGGTGAGAAAGGAAGATGATGATGCTATTTTTTTTCCTTTGTTTTTGTTTTCTTTATTACCTTATGAAATTATCATCTTTTTCTATTATTATTTCACTTTGTTATTATTATAACTAATAAACTAATATTTTCCTATCATGATTACCCTCCACTAACATTCTTTTAGGCAAATTTGACATGCAAACCCATGCATGCAACAAACATTTCAATTAAGCCCTTCCAATCCAAATAAAGGCTATTTTCAACTCTTAACCAATTTAATCCTCTTTCTTAAGAAAGCATATGAACAATCAAATTATCTCACCATATTCTAGCACATGCTTAAACATATATCACAAATATAAAATAAAATAAAATAAAATATAAAAATTTTTATTTACTAACTCGGATTCCTGGTCCCGAAACCACCGTTCCGATTAGGGTCGTAATTGGGTCGTTACAAAGATGGTGAGAAGTGATCGTGGTGGTGAATATGTTGAACCATTTGAATACTGTACACAACATGACATTGTTATGATCGAGTGTCATGCTAAAAATCCAAGATAAAATTCAAAACCAATAACAAACCCAAATGTCCATAGAGTCTAAAAATTACAAAACTCTCAAATTAGAATTTTAAACAAGTCATATTTATGTAAATAGAGTTTTACGAAAACGTAGACACAATTGAGCTCCCGTCGCACCGATCCGCCTAAGTTTGAAGGTTACCTGAAATTATTAGACAAACAGAGAGTGAGTTTTTTTATATAAAAAAACTCAGTCTGTAACTCATACGTAAACAAAAATTCAGATTTAATCACATGCAGAACAGTTACAGACATAAATATCTTACATAATTAGTATCATAACAGAGTAGTATAGATGCAGATATGTATAATCCTACCCCCATCCTTTACACACTAACTCCGACCATCACAACGCACCACATGGGGTATAAAACACCCACCCAACCCTACACACGGCATAGTGTCAATACGACACTTTTCAGAATAATTGCAATAGTGCTGCCAGTATAATGGCGATGTATCACCTTACATAGAACGCTTCCTCCACATAATACATATCCCACCCCATAATCAGATATAAACAGAAACATTAGATGTTAGAATTTACATACCATACATAATCGTATAACAGATGTAGAACATATAATAGATCATACATATTAAATGTTATTCATGTCAAGTTTCATAGTATCAGATTAATAGGTTTCATGCTTAATAGCTTATATAATCACCTATCGACCCTACGGTAGGCCCGCAGTCAATCAAGATGACATGTACAACCCTAGGAAAAAATTAGAAATTTGGGCCCACACCCTGTATAGCCCACACAGCCTGGCACACAGCCCACACATGCCCGTGTGGCCCACATGGCCCAAAATGACCTAGACCGTGTGTCACACACAGCCTACCACACGACCTGACACACGGCCATGCAGCATCTACAGGCCTCAATTTTGACTTTCGTCGTTTACTATTTTTTGAGTTTCTCGTTACAATCTGGCCCACACTAAGACCAACAAAAGAATAATTTTGTTCACATAGGGACTCGAACCCAAGACCTCAAACACACACAAATCACCTAACCATTGAAGCAAATACTTATTTATGACAAGATTAACAAATAGAGACCCATATATTTTTGGGACGTTACAACTTTAGCCCCTAAAGAAATTTCAGCCTCAAAATTTACTTGACTCAAACAAATGTGGATATTATTTTCGAATCGAGTCCTCGGTTTCCTACGTGGCTTCTTTAGTGCCATAATTCCGCTACAAAATATTCACTAATGAAAAGATTTCCTTCTTAAGACCTTAACATCCTGATCCAGAATTTGAACCGACTTCTCCTCAAATGTCAAATCTGGTCTAACCTCAATCTCTTCAATCGAAATAATATAAGATGGGTCAGACACATACCGCCTCAACATAGAGACATGAAGCACATCAGGGATGTGGTCTAACTCCTGAGGTAACTTCAGCTGATAAAAAACTGGTCCCATACGTCTTAGAATCCAATACAACCCAATGAACCTAAGACTCGACTTGCCCTTACGTCTAAATCACATAACTTTCTTCCATGGAGACACCTTAAGAAATACATAATCAACCATAGAATACTTGATGTCCCTCATTTTCAGATCTGCATAAGACTTCTGTCTGTTAGAAGCCGCCTTAAGATGATCATGAATTAGTCTAACTTTATCCTCAATCTCAAAAATCAACTGAGGGCCCAAAACCTGTCACTCACCCAATAACACAATGGAGTACGATACTTACGACCATACAGAGCCTCGTAAGGTGCCATATTAACACTGGACTAAACTGTTATTGTAGGCGAACTCAACTAACGGCAGAAAATCCTCCTAACTATCTCAGAAATTGATCACACAACTTAGAAGCATATCCTCCAATATCTGAATCACCCTCTCAGATTGACCATCTGTCTGATGATGGAACACAATACTAAAATCCAACCTCGATTCCAGAGCCTCGTGAAGATTCCTCCAAAATCGAGAAGTGAAGCAAATTTGATAAATGTTAATCGCTAATATTATTATGGCTAAAATTTTCATGATTTATTAATAGAACAAATTTAATGTTAATTCTGAATTTGTTTAATTTTACGTTTAATTTTTCAAATATAGCTCGATGGATGTAATTTAATTCAGTTTTTTTGGGTTGATTTGATGAAAATTAATTGCTAATAATACTAACTAATTATAAATTTTCATCAAAGCAACTCAAAACATAAATTAAATACTAAAATTAATATTATTACCTTCAAATACCAAAATGTATAACTTTTATCAAATACAAATACTATAAATACTATGTGTAAGAAGATATAATTCTCTAAATATAAGAAAAAAGGTTTTAAAAACTTAAAAAAGCATATAAACATGTACTCATATCCATCAGAAAAAGTTCTGAGAGTCACATATCAAGGGGAGAATTTTCATTATTTGTTGCATTATAAACTTAGTTTTTCTTATGCATTTTGCAACTATTTGTGAAACTTTCATGAATATTCATGGCTAGATTACGGAATGTGATCTTAATTACGGAATATTTGCTTAAAAGCAAAGACGAAGCTATACAAAAATATATTCTCTATAAGCAGGAATTTGAAAACCAACTTAATGAAAAGATTAAGATGGTGAGAACTGATCGTGGTAGTGAATATGTTGAACCATTTGAATACTGTACACAACATGACATTATTATGAAGTAACACCACCATTCTCTCCTCAATCAAATGGAGAAACCGAACAAAAAAATCGAACTCTAAAGGAAATGATGAACACCTTGCTAGAAAGCTCTAGGTTATCACAGAAATGTGGGGGAGGAAGCTTTTCTATGAACTAATTACCTTTTAAATAAGGTGCCCCACAAGAAAAGGGAAAAGACACCATATGAGTTATAAAAGGTAGAAAATCATCCTACAACTACTTGAAAGTGTGGGGGTGTCTTGCTAACGTAATGTAAAATAGTAAGTCGAGAATATGCATCATCGACACAATATTGTTAAACAATTAATCTCAAACAGAGTTATCTCTATTGATTTTGTGAAATCAAAAGATAACATTGTGGATCTGCTAATTAAAGGCTTAAATCGATATCATGCTGATAAAACACCGAAAGGAATGAGACTAAAGCCCATGAAAATAAAATGAGCTATGTGAAGGAAAACCCTACCTAGTTGACTAGAGATCCTAAGATCTAGGTTCAAATGGGCAACCTACTTGCGTAGACCTATGAGGTCACCGTGGGTTTATTATACCAAGTCCATTATTATGATGTAAACAGTGACTAAAAATGAGATAGGTTAAGAAATGCTTTTAATGATTGTTGTGTGTTTCGGTGTGCTGAGCAACATAAGTTACCTAGGTGAGAGTAAAGTGGGGCCGCTTCGAGGACACTATTGGGGCATAGTTCTCTCACCACATCGAGTCAATATTTTTCGTTAAAACTATCAATTTTCATTCATGTAGTGGATTGTTGGAAAAAAATAATTTTTGGAAAATTTGTAGCATATTCTTGATTGGTAAATGTGGAGAGTTGAATTATAAAATTATGGTTTTATATTGTACTACATGAAACCTTTATAACGGTATATCATATGTTCAAAATGGTTGAGTGATGAATGAGAGATCGTTGCTCAAAGTAAGCTACTTGTGAATATTTGTTGTGGAAAAGAAAAGCTTAGATCCCACATTGGTTAAATACCTAGTGTGAGATATTGATCATATGTCGAGAGTCTTAAAGTTTATATAATGAATGATCTAACCTAGAAAATATCTATCGCCACGATTGAGGCAAGTGCACCTATCGAACAGTAGTATAGCTTAGTGGCAAGACCGGATTGTCGAACCTAAAGGAACCAAAAGTACTAATGCTGACTTTCTTTTTTTTATTTAGCCTAAAAATTAAGGGAATTGTTGTTTAATCTAAAATTAACTAATAAGACACAGAGAATGAGTTGGGGAAATACTTGTGGGAAAAAACCAATTGATTAAGACAATACCTGAGGAAGAATCCACCTAGATTTCACTTGTTATCTAACTCTAAACTAGACGATTTATTCACTTGACTTGATCTGTAGGATTCCCTAATTTATATTAATACCTCTCTCGAGGCTACTAACGTCTAACCCTAGGTTGATTAATTGAAATCTCTTTCTAATTAAAACCCCTAGAATTGCATTAACTCGATCTATGGACTCCCATATTAGGTTTGACCCTAATCCGGTAGATTTTTGTCATCCGATCTCTAGGGTTGCGATCAACTCCCCTTAACTATGCTAGATCTACTCTTAGACAGGGTCTATTCCTTCTCTGCCTAAGCACATCAATACTTGAATCAATATTCTGAAATATCAAAACAAGAATTAAGAACACATAATTAAGAAAAAAATTGTATTTATCATATAGTTTAGAAAACAATAACAAGATCCATCTTAGGTTTCATCCCCCTTAGGTATATGAGGGGTTTAGTTCATAATCATAAAAGAATACATCTCAAAAGAAAGTATAAAACAAAACATAAGAAAACCCTAAAACCCCTGAAAGAATTGAAGGAGAGATCCTCCGTCTTGAGTATGATTTCGGCTTCTTGAGATGAATCAACTGGCTTTCTTCGAGTAAATCCCACAACTCGGCCTCTTTAGCTTGGCTCCTTGGCTAGCTAGATGCCTCCAACCAAAAGCACCTTTTAGGTTATACTTAGGGAGTTTATATAGGCTTCGGAATGTGTTTCTTCGCCTCTAAGTATCCTAATCTGAGTGAAATTCCTCTTTGCCACAGCAGTGACACACCCGTGTGACACGCTCGTGTAAATCAAATCTAGGCCGTGGTCGAGCTTGCTAAAGGGCACGGCCGTGTGGCGATGCCCTGGCTGTGTGGATTTCCTATTTTGGCCCATTTGGTCTGTTTTAAGCCCGTTTCTCATTCTTTTCATCCTCCTATGCTCTCCTAAGTATAAAACATGAAATTAAAGGATTAGGAGCATCAAATTCCACAATTCAAGGGATAAATCATTCAAAAGTATGCTAAATGTGGGTTTAAAATATGTGTATATTATGGTTTATCAGATATGTATATATATGAGAACTCACTTGAAGAGTTATTGAATGACTAAGCTTGAAACCCTATCTCGTGTGCAGGAGGATGCAAATCCAAATACATCGGAATCACATATCACATATCACATTCCGATGCCATATCCCAAACTTGAGCATAGGTGATGACTTTAGCTTAGCCAATTATCTATAATGAAAATAAGAATGGTCAAATTAGTAAGGATTATTATAAACATAGTAAACAACGCTGCATATAGATATATACATTTGATTCCAATGAAGAAAGGTTAAAAGAGGGAGACAAATAAACAAAGAAAATAAAATAAGAAAACAAACCTTTATTGGTGTGAAATCTCAAAGTCATGGTCTTCCAATGGGACAAATTTGTGATGCAAATAATGTTTTTTTACTTACTAAATTAGTTGGGATTATTATAAATATAAAGAGTATTGTCAACTTTACTTGCTATACTACCCTTCATAATTTTATTGACTAAATTAGTTGGGATTATTATAAATGTGCGAATATTAACTCTTTTTACAAGTGGATATTTAATTTTTTTTCGTCGTTAGCGGTATCTAAATTATTTTTCTATTATTTATTTTACACTAAAATATTAAATCCGATAACAAAATTTTAGTCAATAATAAACCGCCACATCATATAAACATAAAATTAATTCTTTAATTCTTTAATTTTTTTTGTTTTCTTTTACATTATTTCTTTTTACTATTTTTGTTTTTATATCTTTTCCTTTATTTTATCCTTTTAGCAATATCGGCATTAGTTTATAAATATAAGAAAAGAAAATTATTTCTGTTGATTAGTGATAAAATAGCATTTATCTTCTTGAACAAGAGAAGGGATATTGCACTTGGGTTTTTGAATATTTGAGTCGCTCATATCTAAGAAAAGAGAATTATTTTGGCCAACAAAATGTGAGGACACTTCTTCAATTCAAGTGCCACATAAATATAATTCTGCTAAGGTTATTAGAATTTTTGGAATTTTGGGATATTCAAGGGATTCCAACTTTGAAATATTGATTGGTATGATTTTAACCATTGAGTTTCTCAAGATCAACTTTCTAAGTTCGACGAGATGTTCAATTGAATTAGGCATTATTTGTATTCCAATTTCTGATAAATCTAACTCAGAAAATAAAAAGTGAATATGCAGGAAAGTATTTCTGATAAAGCTTTGTTTGAATGAGAGAAAAAATCCCCACCTACATGAACTATATTCATATTTTTTCTTAACAAATTTCCTGGATGAAGAAATTTCGAAAGAGCATACCTGGCAATCGTTTTCATTCCACAGTTATTTCATGTCACTATTATGTAATATCAACACAACAAGATTCTTTAGATTAAAGCTTGAGGATAAAGATTTAAAGGGATAATTTCCCCAACAAATATACTTTAACTCATCAGGAAGAGATACAATATCGATTTGACCTGCAAATAACTTCTTATTCCAATATTAATGAGAAACGAAATAGATAAATCTTAATATCTGAATTTGGTACGCACCAAAATCCCTTACGGATATTGTATGAAGTCCAAACCAGAATCATTTTGGTACTGTATTGAAATCTCCAGTTGTCATTCAATTTTCCTCCAAATCAATTAATATGGAGAATTCAGTTTGTTTATGTGATATTTCTAATTATCGTATAACTCTATGTAATCCAGCCTTCCTAAATGTCCCCAAAATATTCCACCGAAGACATATATTTGTTTTTCTATGTGATAATTAAGATTTGTGTTTCTTCGTCACTTTTTAAAGCGTGGTTTACCAAGTAAACTTGACGATTCTCTTATATTATAATAATCCCATCTGATTGGACAATAATCACCAAACCCAACTAATATCAATATCATTCCGGTCCACAAAAAAACCATTAACAAATACATCCTTGACTATGATATTACACACCAGTAAGCATTTGTCAAACAAATGTTGTGTGTACCTAACCTTTGAATTTTCTTTTAACTTTTTCTTGGAATCAAGTATTTTCAAAAATATTAAATACATTAGATGATTACACTATGATGCTGAATTTTGATAATTAAGAATTGTGTACCTAACATTTGGATTCTTTTTTTAGAAAATATATGTGAAGCATAATTACCAAGTAAACTTGACACTGCACTTATGCTTATAATATCCCAACTCATTTCATCCATCATTATTTTTAGAAGTAATCACTAAACTATTAATGTGTTTCTGCTTTATTTACCCAAGTTTAAACATAATTCTATTTTAATCATTAACGTTATTGATCGATTTTATGAAAGAGCGATCAAAAAATAAAATGTGGATGATGTTAGTGACTAAAATAGAATTTTTTTTGAACTTGAGTGATCAAAATAGAAACACACTAGTGATTGGATGATTATTTGTGTAATTCATCCATATCTTTTTGTTTTAATTTTTTAATAAAATTCACTATTTTTTTTCTTGAAAGATACAAGAATGACAAGAATCTAGCCAAGCCAAGCTTTTAGAATTGGGAGTTAAATATATTTAGATATCATAAAGTAATTGTAAGAAAGGGTAATTATTGAGGAGTAATTACACTGCTTTATAATTATAAAAAATTCTAATTCTCAATATTTATTTATCTCACACAGTGAAATTAATCTTTAAAAAAATTCACCCTAACTAATTACCTAAGCAATTCCTTTAATTGTCAATCCTTTATATGAATTGGAGAGTGTAATGTTTTAAACTCAGTGTTAGAAATGTATTTAGGATGTTAAAATTACAGTTATTTGAGTGTGACTCACAAATTGCAAATAAGTACACAAATTAGATAATTTTGAGGCAATTTAATCTCTTAGTTTAATTGTATCTTGCGTTTGAATAACCATAAAATCAAAGTTCATTTGTCCCCAAGTTAAAGTCTTTTCCCTTATTTGATAATTTAATTTTGCTATTAAATTATTGATGAAAAATTATAAGCAAAAAGAAAAGATGAGTAATTTTTTTATAATTTTAAATATTTTTGATTTTTTAGATTTAGGATCAAATTGATAATATGTAAATATTAAGGGTTAAAACTTTTAATTATGACTAAATTGAAACATGTAAAATTTGAGAACTAAATTTATTATTATAACTAAATTGAAAACTGTGGTAAGGTTGGCATTGAAAATAACATCCACCTCCATGTCTTCATTCTAGTGTTGGAATATTTTCAATACATATAGTTTCCAATAGTTGCAAATAAAAAGTTATAAGTAACAAAAAGTTATGTCATTTGTTATTATGTTTATTACTAAAGATATGACTATCCATTTAAGTCGTTATGTCCGTATGAAGAGATTAGGCCCGTTCTTGGCATTTTTGGGACCTACGCGAAACGATAAATTATGCCCTTTTAAAAAAGACATATTTACATAAAATACCCTCAACGTTTGGGGGTTTTTGGTTTTGTGCCATTAACCTTTTTTTTTTTTATTTGGGCCCTTAATGCAATGATTTTCCCACAAATCAACTCATTTTTAACGGGAAACGTTAGCTGATCATTAGTCAAGCATCGATCAACATAGCTATCTATGTGGCGTGCTAGGTTGGAGGATGATGTGGCAAAAAAATAATTAAACATAATTAAAAAGACACAATCAAAAAAAAAAAACCCATATCATGATTGTCGTGACCATTTTTTTGAAAAACGACAAAAAGGGGTTCGACGTTGGATTTTAAAAACGGGAGTCGCCACCGACCTTTAGTTGGTGTGATCGGATCACCTTTATTTTAATAAAACATTTTGTTTTACCAAAACAGTGTTTTTGGTCTGCGAAGTTTTGAAAATCGAGTTCGAGTTCGATTCGCATACGACGAAGGATTAGCACCTCGACACGCCCAAAATTGGTACCAAAATGATTAATTAGTGTCTTAATGTCGGAAGTTTGAAAGGGTTTTAAAATACGGGTCTTTAAAAATGTATTAGGATATTTGAGATTTCTTTGTTTGAGAGGATACAAACATCACATCCAAAGACGTTAGGATACGATATTGAAGCCTTCGTAATCAAAGTTATCTCGGAGTTCTTGAAATTTATTAATAGGATGTTTAGTGTTTTAGTCAAGCGGAAAATCGTATCCCAAAGACGTTAGGGCACTATTCCCAAATTTCTAAACACACAAACATTGCCCGATTTGAAAACTTTTGGACGGAATAAGATGGTTTTGTAAATGCACTTTGATTTTATAGTGTTTGAGCTAAAAATAGATATAGGTATTCGAGCCAAGAGAAATCGAGATTTCTTTACTCCGAAAAGATCTAAACATCACATCCAGTACGTTAGGACACGATGTTTTAATCTCTCGAAGTCAAGGTCGTCTCATATTTCATGAAATAGGATAGAAGGATGTTTGATTATTTAGTGAAACAGAGAATCGCAACCCGGCACGTTAGGGCACTATTCCACGAATCTCTAAATACGAAACATTGCCTTATTTTTTAAAAAAAAAAATTAAAGGAAATATGATAATTTTCAAAATGTATTTTGTTTAATAATATATCACAAGGTTAAGAAAACAAATATGGACGTAAACACAAAGAAATATAAAAATACTACTACTACTAACGATAACAATGACAATAATAATAATAGATAAACTAATAATATTAATAATAGTAATAATAGTAGGAAAAATAAAATGATAACACATACAATTATAATAATAGATGATAGTAATAGCAAACAAAAGAAAGAAAAATGGTGAAAATAATGAAAATAACGAATAATAATAATAACGATAATATGGTAATAAATAATAATAAAATGATAATGGTAAAAAATGGCATACGAATAATGATACAAGAATAATAATACAATAATAATAGTAACACGGCAAGAATGATAGAGAATAAAGATAATATTAGAACAATGACAATGAAAATATAAATAAATCGATAATAATATATAATGTATAAATAATAATGTAAAATAAAACGAAAGAAAAATAAAATAGTAATAGTCATCAATAAATAATGTAATATATACAAAAGAATAAGCAAATATAATATAATATAATAGTAATAGCAAAATAAAAATAATAACGATGATAATAATATGGTAACAAAACAATAATAGAGATAATAATAATAATATAATGATACAAATACTAAATAATGATGATAATAGTAATAATTATAGTAGTGATAAAATAAAATAATAGTAAAAAATGTAAATAAATGTTAATGGAAATAAAATGATACTACTAGTTAAATGAAATAATAAAATAATAATAGTAGTAATAATATAATAATAATAATAAAGTAATAATAATAATATAATATGATAATGATGTAGTAATATAGTAATAATGATAATAAATGTACAAAAATCACGAGTCAACTTAAAAAAGGATTGAATTGAAATTAAAATGGGATTTTAGGGCTAAATTTGAAAATAAAAGAAAGGATGAGGACCGATCTACAACGCGAGCGGACTTATGGGGACTAAAGTGGTAATAAACCCTTTGGCCAAAACGCATGCAATGAGGAGGGACTTAATTGCGAATCCGAGTAAATTTTGGCGTAATTTGAGAATAATAAAAAGCTGGATTGGAAAGGTAAAAATGCGGAAGGATCAGCAGCAAATATCCCATTTTTTCGAAACACGCGGATCCTAGGCGGGTCGGATCGGATCGGTCGGTCCAGGTGAAACGACGTCGTTTGGGGCTTATGGGCGCCGACCAAAACGACGTCGTTTTGATTCGGCTATATAATTAAATTTTTTTGCAAAAAACTTCATTTCTCACCTCTCTTAAAAAAAAAATCTATTTGCTTCTCTTTTTTTCTCTGTAGGTCCGAATGGGGGGGGATTAGGTGGCGGACCACTGTCCTCCGTCCGCGGCTGCCGTCGCTCAAACCATCAGACACAGTGGCTTAAAAGGTAAAAGTTTTCCTTTTTCTTTCCCCCTTTTTTTTTATATTTTGATATTATATATAAACTACTTTAAAAAATAATAATAATAAACTAGGTTTATATAGTTTCGCAAAACTGGATAAAAGATAAATAGAGTTAAACCTTAAAACTGTTTCTTTTTCTCTTCGATTTCTTGTCGTGTACTCGAATCTGTTTTTTTTTTATGTTTTCTGATTTCCAAAAAAGAGAAAAAAAAAAGAAGAAGCCCCCTTTTTGAATCTTCCTGTTTCTTGTATTTATTTCCAAAGGAAAAAACCTCCCTTACAATCTGTTTCTTTCGGGCTTTTATAGCCACTTACAAGTGATTTTTTTTTTATTTTCTTTGCGTGTTCTTTTCATTTCTTGTAGGGCATGGGGAATAAGTGGAGCAGGTGGAGGAGTTGGTGCTACAGATGACGGTGGCCAGTGGCAGTGGGCGGTGGATGGGACAGAACGGACAAGGGCCAGAAGTTATGGCAAGTGGCCCTAGGTGCGGCGCACCTAGGGTTTCTGTTTTGCTTTTCCTGTTTAGGGTTGATATGGGCTAATCGGACTGGTAAATTTGGGTTTGGGTTTTTATTGTTGGGCCGGGTGAAATGGGTCTCAGATTGCCCTCTTTGCTCATTGTCGGTATGTGGCAATAGAGCAAAGACATAAGAAAGACCCATTTGCCCGGTCTCGATGGGCCTTAACTTCTTTTGGTGCTCTTTTCTTTAGGTAGCCCCATTCATCCACCGCTTTTGGTCGCTTCGATCCTATTCCCGTTGTTTTGGTGAGATAGGACTTGTAGCTCCAATTTATTCTGCATAGCCTTATATCTTCGACCGCTCGCAATCCGCTCCCGTAACATCAGGATTGCCAGAATTGTTATCTTCGATCTGCTCTTGCAGATTCAGGAATGTCAAAACTGCTATCTTCAATCTGATCCTTGCAAACTCAAGGACCACCAGACTGATCTCTTCGATTTACTTCTTACTCCACGAAAACTTCGGGGAAATAAAAATTCAGGGAGAAGTGATTCGTAGTCTCCATCTTCTCTACTGAAACTTCAAAGAAATAAGGACTTATCCTCATTGTTAAATCAGGGAGACGGGATTTGTAATCTCAACCTACCCCACGGGAACTTCGAGGAAATAAGAATTCAGGGAGAAGAGATTTGTAATCTCCATCTTCTCTACTGAAACTTCAGAGAATTAAGGATGTAACCTCATTGTTAACTCGGGGAGGCGGATTTGTAATCTCAACCTACTCCACGGAACTTCGAGGAAATAAGAATTGAGGAGAAGAGATTTGTAATCTCCATCTTCTTCTTGAAACTTCAAAGAATTAAGGATGTAACCTCATTGTTAACTCGGGGAGGCGGATTTGTAATCTCCACCTACTCCACGGAACTTCGAGGAAATAAGAATTCGGGGAGAAGAGATTTGTAATCTCCATCTTCTCTCTTGAAACTTCAAAGGAATAATGATTGATCCTCATTGTTAACTCGGGAAGCGGGATTTGTAATCTCAACCTACTCCACGGGAACTTCGAGGAAATAAGAATTCAGGGAGAAGAGATTTGTAATCTCCATCTTCTCTTACTGAAACTCCAAAGAAATAAGGATATAACCTCATTCTTAACGCAGGGAGACGGGATTTGTAATCTCAACCTACTCCACGGGAACTTCGAGGAAATAAGAATTCAGAACTTTTCAATTTGCTTCCTTACTATCTTCAGGAAGACTTCAATCTTCAGCTTGCCCCACTACCATCTTGAGGGAACGAAATCTGAACTTTCCAATGTGCTTCCTTATTATATTCAAGAAGACTTCAATCTTCAGCCTACCCCACTACCATCTTGAGGGAACGAAATCTGAACTTTCCAATGTGCTTCCTTACTATTTTCAGGAAGACTTCAATCTTCAGCCTGCCCCACTACCATCTTGAAGGAACGAAATCTGAACTTTCCAATGTGCTTCCTTACTATTTTCAGGAAGACTTCAATCTTCAGTCTGCTCCACTATCATCTCGAGAGAACGAAATCTGAATTTTCCAATGTGCTTCCTTACTATATTCAGGAAGACTTCAATCTTCAGTCTGCTCCACTATCATCTCGAGGGAACGAAATCTGAACTTCAATATCGTTATACCGTTCTTTGAGGAACCTGTCCTATAGAATGAATTTTATGTGCTTATGCTTATGCAAATGATGAAGATGCTATGATCAAAATGACTCAAAATCTCCTAACTACACGCGTTATGGATGACACTTTCATGAATGCAGAATGTCGTGAGAATGGTCTTTTTACAATGATTAGGATGCAATGATCAGGATGAATCCTAACTAAATGACAATGGATGACTTTTGCATGAATGCAGAATGTCATGAGAATGGTCTTTTTATGATGATTAGGATGCAATAAGTCGAATGCTCCTAACTAAACGTGTTGCAAAATGAAATGATCCCTTTTTTTAAATGCTTAGGGTCATCATTGCTCGTAGTCCATTAATGTTCTATCACTGATACGCTATCATGCTTTCTCGTTCAGCCAGTATCTTTGATAGAAAACCCAAAGAAATGATCATATTATGCTCAACAAGCTTGCCCCGCTGTAATTTCAGGGTCCCTTCCACTGTACCTTCTGAGACATAAAGTTTGCATCTCTCACTGCAACTCTAGGAGAATAACATTTGGTTTCTTCCATCTATCCTACTGTAACTTCGAGGTATAGGATCAATTTGATCTGTTACACCATTCACTGGTGTAATGACCAGATGTGTAGGCCTGATATGTGCATGAATGCAGAGTATCATTTTTTTCTCGAGAATGATCCTTTTGTACTGCTGGGTTGACATTGCTCGTTATCTGTCAAGGTCGTATCACCGGCGAAATGTATTGTCATTTTGTTCAACCAATAAAAGGTCCAAAGAGATAATCATCTTTCTCCAATATTTCCAAACCTTGGGTTGAGTGAGTTCTAAACAATAGTCCTGTTTCAGGTCCTTGTATTATTCAGAAGCTTCCAGAGTAATATGCAAAACTCCTTTTATGAAAGTATTATTAGTCCACTAATCGTTATTTCAATGCAAAATGCCTGAAAAAGATTGTAACAATGGACAAAAAGGAAATTGATTGGGAGCATAGCTCGAAACAAACAAGTTAATCAATGCTAGCAAAGGTAATTAAGAAGGAAATTTATCGGTGTTTTTTTTTGAAAAGAATAAAATAATCACAAGTAACAAAAATGGGTAAAATGGAAACTAAGTGCCCCAGATATCGCAGCTTGAGCTTCTCTGCTCCAACTTCGAGGACCATTTTGAGCTTAATATGTGTTTAGGGGATTTAGAGTGCTTTGTCGATGCCCCAAGACGTAACATACTTCTTCGAGCGTAGCAAGACTCATCATATGCCCTACTTTCGATCAAAACTTTGAGCTGCCCTTTTCGGGTTTTCAACTCAAGTACCCTTTGGTCTCAAAGCGCCCTTTGCGGGTTTTCGCCTTGGCCTCTCCTCTTTTCTTTTTCCTTTTTCGTGTTTTTTCGTTTTTGTGTTTTTTTTTTTGAAAACTTTTTTTATTGAATATGAACTCACTGGATTGGGCAGGTCCTTGCCATCCATCTTGGTTAATACCCATTTTCCCTAGAACAGGCCTTCTTTGCTGTATAAGGCATTTACTTTTCTTTGGAGTTCTTTTGGATAAGAAGAATCTCTCTTAATGCTAGATCATCTTCCTGAAATTCTCTTGAGCGAACCTTTTCGTCAAGCCCGTATCTATTTTCGGTACATTTGACCCTGCTGAATACTTTCAATCGAGCTTACCGGAGGCATTCTACTTTATCTAATTCAATCCAAGTCTGGGAAAAGCAATCTTATCTCCCAACAATTGTTTCCCTTTTATAAATCAATGAGAAAAATGCCCCAGCAAAGGTCCTGGCCCACGTTCAAAGAACCAAAAGGGTAAATGACAACTTCTCTATACCAACCTTTACAAGTTTCAGCCATTTTTCAAAAAAATCTTGAATGGTTTTTTTTTTTTGACAAACTTTGTAATTTTGACATATGAAGCGATCTTCACCCTCTCAGTGAGGTAACCAACGACCATGAATATGAATCGGTGTTGGATAAAAGCTTTTGAGGAGACTGGCTTGTTAACATCCATGCTTCATATAGAGAAAATAGAGAAGGCATGATCTTCCTCGACTTATGGCATAACAGATGCAATTTCCTTCCTTGGTGAACCAATAGCCGAGCCTCTTGATTAGCTAGGTGTTGCACAACATGGGTTCTTTAAACCCCAACTTTTAACAGCATACCCATGTTTTAGTAGTTTGGCATGCTTCAATATGATCGTGCGAAAACCTCTTGAATTTTTTAAAAATAGCTCAACGATGCCTTGCCTTATTCCTTCAAGGAGCTACGCTTCCATCTTCAATCCCTTCATTAGTTCATAGCGTCTGTTGACACTTCACAAGGTAGGATCTACCATTGGGGAAGTAAGTCGCAATCTTTGTCATCTTCAAAGCCCTTAGATCCCTCAAGATACATATCTCACTAAAAAGGGAGTCAGCAACAGCGTCGTTCATGTCGTTGATATCTGGGGGCCCATTGTGGGCAAAAAATCCAAAGAATAAATGATCCTAAGGATAATTATTCGTATGATATGGTCATGAGTAAAAGAATATTCAGTATGAAATGTAAAGAATGAAAATATTTACTTAGAAAGATGCATTTTATTGAAATAAAAGTTCTGGACACAAGCCTACTTTATTGCTCCCAGGCTTAAAGCAACAAATGTGTTTTGCACATTACTCTAGATTAGCTTTTAAAAAATACATGTTTCTTCCACAGTCTCATTATTCAAAACACTCCCAAGTACATAAAGGCAGATGCTCAAAAAATACTTTTATTCCTCGGTTTTCTTCGGGTACACCATTGGCGTTCTGATCTAGGTTTCTAATGACTTCTTTAAGGAAACGCAGCTTCTCTCACCTTTCAGTTTCAATTACTCTTCGCTCCGTCATCGAACTTCACAATACCCATGTTGATGAGATTTTCCACCAATTTCTTGAAGGTAAGGCAATTTTCTATCGAATGGCCTGTGATCCCCGCGTGGTACTCACACTGAGTGTTTGGGTCATAACACTTTGGGTATGGAGGTTGCATCGGTTTTGGATATTGGGGGACACTACGTGTGCATCAAATAAACTTTGATACAACTCCTTATACGTCATAGGGATTGACGTAAATTGGAGTTTTTCAATGTTTTTCCTTGTACGGGATTCTTTTCTTGACGAGCCTTGATACTCAGTAGTCACCATTTTTGGCTGGTTAATAGTAATTGACTTTGAGTCCCCCATATTTGTATTATTCACCTCGTCATCCCTTTTTCTAGGAGCAGGCCTTCTAGTGGTTTCCCCTGCTTCAATCTTGCCGTGATCCGATTGCATGTTCGATCATCTCCCGACAAAGACAATATCGGAAAAACTTTTAGTAGCACTTCCAAGCATGTGATTAATGAAGGAGCTTTCAACGTATTGACAAACAAAGATGGTTGTCTCTTTTCTAGAAGCGGTGGCTGAACTTGTGTGGCTACTTCCCTCCACCGCTGGGCATATTGCCTGAAACTTTCGTTTGGCTTTTTCTCCATATTTTGGAGCGTGATTCGATCAGGAGCTATATCGGCTATGTACCCGTATTGTTTCAGGAAGGCCTGTGCTAGGTCCCTCCACGACTTGATCCGGGTGCAGGTGAATGATTGTACCATTTAGCCATGACCCGGCCAAACTATCCCGAAAATAATGAATAAGCATTTGATCGTTGTTAACATATCCCGCCATCCGTCGACGAACATTGTCTTTATGCGCCGGGCAATCTGGTCCCATTGTATTTTTCAAAATCTGGGTCTTGAACTTTGACGAAGTACGAGGTCAGGACTAGGCTCAAGTCTTTAAGCGTCTACCCGTAGCGATGGTCGCAGATTTTATTTCCTTGAACTTCTTCTAACCATCCGCAACGATCCTCGAGTTGTGCAGGAAGGTTTGCTTTTGCCTTATCCATTTCACCATTTCATCAAGATCGGGACTATAGGATTAGCGGACCTTCTCCGGATTAGTACCGAACCATCGGAAAGTCTTGGCGGCATTGCGGTCTCAACTCGCATCGTGGCTCGATAACAAAAGGCGTCCTTTGGGGACATATTTCGGTGGTGCTTGGGTATTTGGAGGTAAATCCGGAGGGTAAGGTGGTCGTCATTATCGTTTCCCAAACTAGTAGCAACGCCTTTCCTTTCTCACGTTCATTGGCCAACAACTGCGCCAACTGATTCATCATGCTACTCTGAGATTCTTGCATCTGTTCTATCATGTCTTGTTGTATCTTGATTAATCGTTCTTGCATCTGCTCCTGTATTTCCTTTTGCATTTGTTCTAGCCTTTCCATTCTTTGATCCATGTCTTCTAGGTTACTGAACTAACTTCACCTAATTAGGGTCTTTCTACAAATTTTAATGCATGTGATATGATGCAATGCAAATGCATGAAATGCAATGCAAATGCATGCAAAAAGAAAGAGAGGCGTTGATTATGAATTCAATTTTATTAGAAGAACTTTTCTAGAAAATACATTTCTTTACATAAAACGGATTGCATATACGGTTTTATCCTCATAGTCCAGGTGAAAACACCAGTCTTCTTCTTCGTATCCGGTAGTTATGGTCGTGTCTCGTGAACTTCCCCAATAGATGCCTCTTCTAGCTCCTTGTTCTTCAGTCCAGGACGTGCCTCTTCACCTGCTTGTCCTTCGCGATATTTATAAGCTTTCTTTTAGAAAATGGAGACTCTCGAATAATCTTTGTCGGCTTGAATCCTCGAGCAAAGTCTTGTATTCTTCTGTGGGTTATCAGTCCTCTCTCGTTGTTTACTTGGACTATGTTCGAACGACCATATTATAATCCATTTTATCAAGTAACACATTTCCTTATGATAAACCCTTCTATCTAGCAATCGAATATGAATCAACACCTCTTTTCTAAGATGATGCGGTGTGATGCAATGCAATGCAATCACAAACAAAACAGAACACGTTAGCACAGGAGAAATAAATAAAATAGAGTACCTATCCAGGTGACCACTAGGGGTTTAACATAGTTCTACCTAAGGTGGACTCTTAGGGTTCACTACGTGTGGTTTGGTTCTAAGGTAAGGGTACCCGAACTAGCAGATTCCTCGATCTTCACCCATTATAGGCTCATATAGACCGAAGTTGATTGGGGAATACATTTCCCTATGGTGCACGGAGATGAAAATCTCATGAAGACATAGGTACGAATGTATCCCGAAAGCGATCCACTATCCTGCACGGAGGTGAAAACCTCACGAAGGAGTAGTTTCTCACTCTCACCTAAAAGTGTGACCACAACGGTCATGCAATGCAATGCCGAAATTGAAACAACACGCAATAAAAGATTGTAATTTTCAAATCGAGCTTTCAAACTTCCGACAAAAGATAGAAAATAATCAATTTATGGCTTGACTCTCTAAATCAGTCCCCAGTGGAGTCGCCAAGCTGTCGTAACCATTTTTTTGAAAAATGACAAAAAGGGGTTCGACGTTGGATTTTAAAAACGGGAGTCGCCACCGACCTTTAGTTGGTGTGATCGGATCACCTTTATTTTAATAAAATATTTTGTTTTACTAAAACAGTGTTTTTGGTCTGCGAAGTTTTGAAAATCGAGTTCGGGAGTCGGTTACGCACGACGAAGGATTAGCACCCTCGATACGCCCAAAATTGGTACCAAAATGATTAATTAGTGTCTTAATGTCGGAAGTTTGAAAGGGTTTTAAAATACGGGTCTTTAAAAAATGTATTAGGATATTTGAGATTTCTTTGTTTCGAGAGGATACAAACATCACATCCAGCACGTTAGGATACGATATTCGAAGCCTTCGTAATCAAAGTTATCTCGGAGTTCTTGAAATTTATTAAAAGGATGTTTAGTGTTTTAGTCAAACGAAAAATCGTATCCCAGCACGTTAGGGCACTATTCCCCAAATTTCTAAACACACAAACATTGCCTGATTTGAAAACTTTTGGACGGAATAAGATGGTTTTGTAAATGCACTTTGATTTTATAGTGTTTGAGCTAAAAATAGATATAGGTATTCGAGCCAAGAGAAATCGAGATTTCTTTACTCCGAAAAGATCTAAACATCACATCCAGTACGTTAGGACACGATGTTTTAATCTCTCGAAGTCAAGGTCGTCTCATATTTCATGAAATAGGATAGAAGGATGTTTGATTATTTAGTGAAACAGAGAATCGCAACCCAGCACGTTAGGGCACTATTCCACGAATCTCTAAATACGAAACATTGCCTTATTTTTTTTTAAAAAAATTAAAGGAAATATGATAATTTTCAAAATGTATTTTGTTTAATAATATATCACAAGGTTAAGAAAACAAATATGGACGTAAACACAGTAAATATAAAAATACTACTACTACTAACGATAACAATGACAATAATAATAATAGATAAACTAATAATATTAATAATAGTAATAATAGTAGGAAAAAATAAAATGATAACACATACAATTATAATAATAGATGATAGTAATAGCAAACAAAAGAAAGAAAAATGGTGAAAATAATGAAAATAACGAATAATAATAATAATAACGATAATATGGTAATAAATAATAATAAAATGATAATGGTAAAAATGGCATACGAATAATGATACGATAATAATAATACAATAATAATAGTAACACGGCAAGAATGATAGAGAATAAAGATAATATTAGAACAATGACAATGAAAATATAAATAATAATCGATAGTAATATATAATGTATAAATAATAATGTAAAATAAAACGAAAGAAAAATAAAATAGTAATAGTCATCAATAAATAATGTAATATATACAAAAGAATAAGCAAATATAATATAATATAATAGTAATAGCAAAAATAAAAATAATAACGATGATAATAATATGGTAACAAAACAATAATAGAGATAATAATAATAATATAATGATACAAATACTAAATAATGATGATAATAGTAATAATTATAGTAGTGATAAAATAAAATAATAGTAAAAATGTAAATAAATGTTAAGGAAATAAAATGATACTACTAGTTAAATGAAATAATAAAATAATAATAGTAGTAATAATATAATAATAATAATAAAGTAATAATAATAATATAATATGATAATGATGTAGTAATATAGTAATAATGATAATAAATGTACAAAAATCACGAGTCAACTTAAAAAAGGATTGAATTGAAATTAAAATGGGATTTTAGGGCTAAATTTGAAAATAAAAGAAAGGATGAGGACCGATCTACAACGCGCGCGGACTTATGGGGACTAAAGTGGTAATAAACCCCTTTGGCCAAAACGCACAGCAGCAGGAGGGACTTAATTGCGAATCCGAGTAAATTTTGGGGCGAATTTGAGAATAATAAAAAACTGGATTGGAAAGGTAAAAAATGCGGAAGGACTGCGCGCGCAAATATCCCATTTTTTCCAGGCAAAACACGCGGATCCTAGGCGGGTCGGATCGGATCGGTCGGTCCAGGTGAAGCGCGTCGTTTTGGGGCTTATGGGTGAGTGAAACGACGCGTTTTATGCTATATTAGGATACGCACCAAAACGACGTCGTTTTGATTCGGCTATATAATTAAATTTTTGCAAAAACTTCATTTCTCACCTCTCTTAAAAAAAATCTATTTTTTTGTTTGTAAATTAGAATTTAACTCACTTTATTCTATAATAGGTTTATAGAAATCCAATTTCTTAAAAAACCAAAGCTAAACAAAGGAAATTACTTATTATTTAAAAGTTTTTTAATATTTAATCGGACACAATGATAACGCCACCAAAACGCGCGTTTGATTCTGCTATATAATTAAATTTTTTGCAAAAACTTCATTTCTCACCTCTCTTTGAATAAGACCAACTCTATAATAAATTATTTAAAATAAGATAATATATTTAATAAAGTTAAAAGTAAAAAACATAAACAAAAATATTAAAAATAAAGAATAAATATAAAATAAAAAAAAAAAAATAAAAAAAAAAAAATAAGAAAAAAAAAGAAAAAAAAAAAAAAAAAAAAAAAAAAATAATGAAATAATAAAAATAAAAAAATAAAAAATAAAAAAAAAAAAAATAATAAAATATATAAAAAAAAAAAATAAAAATAAAAAAAAAAATAATATATAAAAATATAATAAAAAAAAAAAATAATAAAATAAGAAATAAAAAAAAAATAATAAAAATATTAATAAATATAAGAAAAATAGATATATAATGTAAAGTAATAATATGATGATAAAATGGATAGCAATTAAAAAAGGGGCGTAAGCTTTATTATAAACTTTTAATTATTATTAATATTTAGTATATAATTAAACGAAGTCTTCTATGTTTTCAAAAAGTTTATTTGAAAATATTCTTTATTTTTTTTTTTTCTAGCTCTGATATCTTAGTAAAATTTTTTTCTTTTTGTGTATTTTTATGAATGTAGTTCTCACAAATGGTAATAATTGTTTATGCTCGAAGTTTAGGTTTAAACGCTTTAAATGTTTGATTTTAGTTTGTGAGAGGCAAATCCAGTTTGATTATTCGACTCATCAAATTTCGGTCTTATTTATTAAGGATTTATGTTTTTACGAAATGCCAGCGTTGGCATTTAGCAAATTAACACAAATTGCATTAATTTGAGAAAGAGTCCGAGTGAAAGCGACGTTTTGTTGGTTATGGCCACCAAAGCAGCGTCGTTTTGATTGGCTATATAATTAAATTTTTTGCAAAACTTCATTTCTCACCTCTCTTAAAAAAAATCTATTTGCTTCTCTTTTTTTTCTGCGGTCCGAATGAGGTGGGGATTAGGTGTGGGACCACGTCCTCCGTCGCCGTCGGACCACGCCCTCCGTCAGCAAGGCTGTCATTCCGGCCATCAGGTGTATAGTTCGCAAAACCGATAAAAGATAAATAGAGTTAAACCTTAAAACTGCCCGTCGCTCCGACCACCGTACAGTGGCGAGAAAAAGGTAAAAGTTTTGAAACAATAAAAACCTTTTAAGTCTATACTTTCAATTAACCAAAAAAAAATCTATTTGCTTCTTTTTTTCCAGGCAGCGAATTTTTACAAAAGCAAATTCATTCAACTGTTAAACTTGCTTTATGAAAATTTAATTCATTTAAACAAAAATAGAAAATTGGAAAAATAAAAGATAAGAATTGTTTTTAAAAAAAAAAAAAGGAAGAAAGATCCATGCTTTTATTGTTTCCAATTGACACCTTAAATTTCCTTTTTAACTTACTTGTTTTTGCTCTTTTTTTCTTTTTTTTTTTTTTAAATTTTTAAGTGCTCCTGTACCTTTCAGCTTTTAGTTTTTTTGTTTTGAATTTCAATTGTTTCACCTTTATTCCATTAGGTTATACACGAAAATCCAATCTTAAAAAACCAAAGCGCCTAAACAAGGAAATTCACTTATTACTTTAAAATAGTTTTTTTTTAATTATTTAAGTCTGGACACAAGTGAAATTGCGTTACTAAAAAGACTCTGAATTCTCTGACACACTGTTAGGTTAACCACTTAAACCTTTTTGTAGAACTATTTTTTAAAACTCTTGGCCACCGTGTACAGTGGCGAAATTTAACCTCAAAAGGAATTTGGCTTGCAAATCAAGATAATCAGTATTAAGTCTGTAAATGATGAAATTTTGAGTTTTTAATGAAGCATTTCTTAATGTTTATTTTTTCTTAATTTTTTCCTTACACTGGTAAAATTTTCTTTACTGCCTTTACTTAGTTCCCTGCATTTCGCAATAATCCTTAGTTTCACATTTAGTAGTTCTCTAGTCCGAATGAGGGGGGGATTCGGTGGTCGGACCATCATCCTCCGTCACGTGGTCGATCCTCCGTCGCCGTGGCCGTCGCTCCGACCGTAGACACTTGTATTTTCCGCTTTGTTGTTTAATTTTTTAAAATGGATAATTTCTATCACAAGCTTTTGTATTTGTTTTGTATAGATTATCTTTTAGAATCATACCTAAATATAATTTTAGTGTAAAACAGAGAAATAAAAAAAAACTTCAAGGTTAATTTAGTGCTATGTTGCAGACAGTTTTATAACATAGATTTACAAAATAAAGATAAGAACGAACAGGGTTCTCAATCAATCATTAATAAAAAATAATTATTTAAGTAATGAAAAAAAAATTTAAGCATAGACATTTTTTAAAAGAAAAGTTATTAAAAGATCACATCACACACTGGCAAAAAGGTAAAAGTTTTGTATTTAAATGATTAAATACCAAATAAAATATATATATAAGTAAAGTAAAATTAGATATTTTTTTAAAAAAAATAATACTGAAATTTTTAATTAAGATTTTTAAGAAAAAAATAGATAATTAAAAAAAAATATTAAATTTAAAATTTTAATTTTTTAAAATAAGGCCACCGTACCGGTGGCGAAAAAAGTAAAAGTTTTCCTTTTCTTTCCCCTTTTCCCCTTTTTATATTTTGATATATATATAAACTACTTTAAAAATAATAATAATAAACTAGGTTTATATAGTTTCAAAAACCGGATAAAAGATAAATAGAGTTAAACCTTAAAACTTTCTCTTTTCTCTTTGATTGCTTGTCGTGTTCTCTTTTTTTTATGTTTTCGATTGCTTGTATACTGAATCTTTTTTTATGTTTTCGATTTCCAAAAAGAAAAAAAAAAAAAGCCCCTAAACTGAATCAGAAAAGATTATAACTTATCTACACTTAGGACATGCCCCTTTTGAATCATATTGATGAATATCATATGAATCTTATATGAAGATAAAATGAATGTCAATAATCGAGTCAATGAATGCATTTGTTAAACTCATTATGCATAATCATAATTTTAAGATCAATACTCATCTATATCGACTTAGTATTTATAGTATATGAATATAATATGTAATCAATGATTTAATGTTGATCATTATGACTTGAGACTAGTTAAATTGATATCAGAATCATTAATATGTCATTCTTCCACTAATTCAGCTAATCATTATAGGATAATTGAGATACATTTGACTTATAACCATTTAGGAAATGATAATATTCAATCTTTCGATGTCTTATACTTAGGGAATTGATTAATCTCAAGCATATCAGGCTGAAATTATAGTAAACAATCAAAGTCAAAGTTCGATAATCTTATCTTTGAATTAAACTGGTTATACTTGCAAACAGATAATCTTCCTGTTTTTGTATTTATTTCCAAAGGAAAAACCTCCTTACAATCTGCTTTCTTCGGGCTTTTATAGCCATTTACAAGTGATTTTTTTTATTTTCTTTGCGTGTTCTTTTCATTTCTTGCGGGGCATGGGAATAAGTGGAGCGGTGGAGGAGTTGGTCTTTGCAGATGACGGTGGCAGATGGCGGTGGGCGGTGGATGGGACAGAACGGACAAGGGCCAGAAGTTATGGCAAGTGGCCCTAGGTGCGGCGCACCTAGGGTTTCTATTTTGCTTTTTCTGTTTAGGGTTGATATGGGCTAATCGGGCCTGGTAAATTCGGGTTTGGGTTTTTATTGTTGGGCCCGGGTGAAATGGGTCTGTACAATGATCGAAAACTACTCCAAAAAATTTGAAAATCCCAAATAAAAAACCCCCAAATCATGAAATCCCTAAAAACTTTAGCATTCTCAAATCATCGTTGAATCCCTAAAACTGTTAAGATAAAAAAACTTCAACAATCGCCAATCTTCGAAAAACCTATGATAGCAAAAGAGTTTTTATTGTAAAAGAAATCTCACGAGGAGGAGGAGCCATAGATTAATTCGATTAGGGAAGACTCCGTAACCCAAATCAGAAGGTAGGTGATTTCTAATTGGGTCTTTTAATGTTATTTTTTTTTTAATTTGGTATAGTTTAGATACCCAAAATCAAAAGGTTGACTCCATTTGACAATCTAAGGTTGTTGTCTGCTGCAGTTTCAGTTGCCACAAAAATGGGTTTTTTAACAACAATGGTGGTCGAATTTTGTTAGTGTCGTCGATTTCTGATTCAATAGTAGTGTATAAGATGTTTGAATAGTAATATGTTTGAATATCGAAAAGAGTGGATGCCTACTATGTTATGTTGTTTACTTTTAGTAATGACTTAGTGTAACACCCAGGAATTCAAGTAATTGATTTGTTGAATTTAGTCAATAAGTAAGCACATGTCTCAACGATTGTGAGCCTTGATTAGGAGGGTGAGGTCTTGGGTTTGAGACTTGTGGGAGTATATTTATTTTGTTCCATGTGGTTCGACATGTAGTAGTAGTGAGGTTATGTTGGGATTCTGGTTAGTAGTGTATGTCATCTTTATTTTTAATTTTTAAAAATTTCATTCCATTTTGGTTCCTAACTGATAATACTCTAGAACGTCTTATTTTTATGTGCTAATTGCATATTTATTTTGAGTATGATTCTACTAATCGGGGCTATTTATGATCTTTTATCTTTTAGAGACTAAATTGAAGGCAAAAGTAAATTTAAGGGCAAAAGGCATGAAATTAAAGATGAATTGGGCCAACATGCGACAGAGGGAAAAAGGTGGTGCCGAAAATACAAACATGGAAGACTTAAGGAAAAAAATGCAAAAGAAGAGATCTTATAGCACAAGACTCTATTTAATGTTATTAGAATAATTATTAAAGATAATTATTTAGATTTAATTTTAGGATTTATCTTTAGTTATCTTTATTTATTTGTATTAATCTTTTAGAATTTAATTAGGAATAGGTTAGGTTTTCTAGTACTATAAATAGGGGATGGAGTGGCACATATTTGACATCTCTTTTTTCTGTAAACACTCTTTCTCCCAAAAACTCTGTCTTTTGTTCTCTCCATATTTTCTTCAATAAAAATCTCATTTCTATTATATTTATTTCTTTCCCAAAAATCATGAGCCACTAAACCAATCTATTTGAAGGTTGGCAAAATTCCCCAAAAAGGTTCATGAGGCTTAGAACTGCGCTTAGCCTTTTCAACAAGATATTCATCGCTTCTCGCATTACGGGGCTGACGCTTCCATCCATGTCCCTTAATAGGTGATCTTTTCAACTTGTGCAAGGAACGGCCGCTTTGTACGTTTTGGACAGGTTGCACAGTCGGTTCGTTGGCTTTCTACGTCAGAGGTTGGCGAATCCAAGAGACAAAACGGTGTGGCATTCGCTGTTGGGAAGTGATGATCTAGCAGAAGATAGTCCCACAAAAGCGATTATTGGCTAGAGTCAGGCTCCGCTAAATTTTAAGTCTAAATCCTTGGAGCTGGTGGTCGTAGGCGTCCTCTTCCACTATAACTGGTTTATCCTACTCGAGAAGGGTTACTTAAAAGCCAATGATTTAACCCAAGGCAGAACGAGACAACCGTAGGCTAGAATCTTGCCATATAAGAAACTTACTCTTCCCTAAACTTTGTTTATTTTCATATTCCTCATTTTAATTTTTGCAATTTATTTAATTTTGCAATTTCAATTCACTTTAAATTCTGTTTTTATTTTTCCAGATCGAAATTCTTAATTCGATTTCTTTTTAAATTTTTCAGGAACACATGTTTTCTTGGCCAAGAAATTGTCCAGGATTTCAAGAAACGAGCATTCATACAATCCGGTCCTTAAGGATTTGACCCTACTTCCCGTTTACTATTATTTTTACTATTTTACAGGGAATAGGATATTTTTGGTGCTCTCAACGACTGCATACTGACGTTTTATTTCCCTCTTCTTCCACCGTCTATTGACTTCTATTTCTAAAATTTATTTTTGATACTTAATTTTAGGACTTAAATTCTTGTGTTGAGTTTTGTCTCTTTTTGTGTTTATTGTGTTTTGGTGGATGGTGGCAAAAAGGTGTGGGTTAGGAATTTGATTCTTTATATGTTTCGGCTAGGGGAGGATCAAGAATCATTGGGTTTTCCTCCGGTGACCTAATTTTGTTGGTGGGTTGCTACTTTTGATTGAAGGTAAGAGGTTAATTTAAGATGTTACCTTGACTGTATCGACTTGGTATTGGATTTTGTAGTGATTAAAGTGACTAATTTTGTGAACTATGGTCATTTTTAGGTTCTGGGCGACTCATGGGAGTTTTGGTATCAAAATTGAGCTAGGTGCGTAACGAGAAACTTAAAAAACAGTGAACAACGAAAGTTGAAATTGAGGCTTGTTGATGCCAGACAATTGTGTGCCAGACTGTGTGGTAGGCTGTGTGTAACACATGATCTAGGTCATTTTGGGCCGTGTGGGCCCAAATTTTAAAAATTTTCCCTAGGGTCATACATATCGTCTCGATCGACTGTGGGCCTTCCGTGGGGTCAGCATGTATGGTATAAGCCTTGAAATCTGTGATTCTGTTAGTTTGAAATTGACGTAAATAGCGCCTATATGCGTGTAATGTAATGCAATATGTATGATCTATTCTATTACGTATAAGCATGTTGAATATCTATTATACGAGCATGCATTATTGTCTGTATTTGGCTATGGGGCAGGGTATGTATAATGTGAAAGAAGTGTTCTATGTGGGGTGATATCTCGACATTATACTGGCAGCATAACTGTGATTACTCTAAAAAGTGTCATAAGTACACAAAGCGACGTATAGGGCTGGGTAGTGTTTTATACCCCACGTGGTGTGTTGGGATTGCTGGAGCTGGTGTGTAGAGGATGAGGGTAGGATCATGTATATAGTATCTATACTATTCTGACATGATTCTGATTCTGTTTATAAAATAAGTATGTATTTGTTCTACCATGTAATTGAATCTGAGATTCTATTTCTATTGAGTTACACACTGAGTTATAAAACTCAATCTCTGTTTGTCTGTTACTTTTAGGTAATCCTTAAATTTAGGCAGGTCGGTGCGACTAGAGCTCCCATATGCCCACAATTCCGTAAAACATTATCTACATAAATTTACTTATTAAGAATTTTGTTTTGAGTTTTGTAATTTTGGGACTCTCTGGACTTTTGGGTTTTTACTTTGGATTTAGGATTTTTAATGTGGGATTTCTCGCATGACGTGGTAAAACAGTTTAAGAAAAAAACTGTGTTCTTGTAATCAACCGCTTTCGAGAAAACAATCTCAATTTTTTAAAATATAACGACTTAAGAACTTCTGATGCAAATTATTTGATTTGTTTAAAAATGTAAACAACTGACGGTTTTTAACTAATAAGTATAGCAAAATGTTTTTAAATAAACTGGATACTTTTAGTAACAAAGATATATGATGCTTTCAAAAAGAAAAAGTCAGATTTATACTCTACTTCGTAACATTCCAGATTCGACCATAATGTCTAGGCTAGGTTTGGGGTGTAACACTTAGTGTTTGTTGTTGTATTCAAAGAAGTGGTCTCAATGTAGTTATTCAGTTTTTGTTTTTTTTTGTTAGTTTTGCTTAGTAAATTATTTTTTTGTGTTTTGAAGATGTCGTGAGATGAGGAATATTATCTTATTTTGCACATAAGTGAGCACTGTGTAAAGGATTCATATATTAATTAGATATGTAGGTGGGGAAGTGATTAGGCTTAAAGAGAATCCAGACACAATATCTTATTTTAAATTATATAAAATAATGAGAATTAGGTTAGGGTTTAACACTATCATGTTAATATATTTTCATGAGTTTGGTACAGTAAGGTTACAAAATAATCTCAAGGTGATTTATGATGACACTTCCACAATAGCTATGTTAGACTTTTGGGTCATGTTTAAGAAGATTCACCTATATGTTGAACATGAGGTGGATAACCCTATAAGTAGACGATATGTTACTATTGACTATTGGGGAGAGTGGTGTTGAAGGAGTAGAAACTGATTGGGAGAGTGATATTGAAAGGGTGAAAGCTGATGGGGATGGTGTCATAAAAGAAGTACAAGCTGATGGGGAGAATGTAGTTGCAGGGTAGAAGCTGATGCTGACGGGGATGGTGATGTAGAGAAGGTACAAGCTGTTGGGGAGGGGGATGTTGAAGGGGTAGAAGCTTATAGGAAGGGTGTGACTCTACTAGTATTGAGGCATATGAGTATGGTGGTGGGGAAAGTTGTGGGTAAATTAGTTTAGGGTCTACTATTGGAGAGGATAATGATAGTGCTTATGGGTCATCTATTGGTGATGAAAATGCTGCTGATTCTGCATTAGATGGAGTGGACAATGTTGCTGTTGCAATTAGTAGAGAAGAAGAGGCTGAGAGTGATACTAAGACTGAGGTATGGGACTTAGATGAACATGGCAGCTTGGTTGGGTCATATGAAGATGAAGAACATGAAGACGTGAGAAAAGAAGAAGCAAGTTTCTCTTATACAATGATCGATCTAATCTGTTAAAATTTAGTTTGGGAATGTTGTTTAAATATAGCAAACAATTTAGGAGTACAATTCAAAACTACTTCAAAGAATGTAGAAGACAACGGAAGTTTCTTAAGAATGAATCGAAAAGGGTTGTTGTGAGGTGCCTTGAGATTGCAATTTCTGACATACTGCGAAAGGTGGAGCATAGGAATTGTGTAAGGCACATGTTTGCAAATTGGTTAGGAAGGAAGCTAGGGAAATCTTATGAGTATGATTTCTGACAGATTGTGAATTCCACGACTGAGATTGAGTGGGGCGGAATTATGTGCAGCACAATGTCTGACTTGACTTTATGAAAATTTTATGGAAACTACAGATCACGGTCATAAAATTCAAAACAATAAAACATAACAAATAGAAAACACCTACTCCGAGATCAATATAAAACCATATGTTATAAGATTAACCAATCTCAAGCATATGTTGATTATATATAGGGAATAGTTGGTAGGTTTACCTTATCTAACATGAATATAAATCAGAAATCATGAACTGAAAACATATTTATTTACTAACATTTTAAGGAAATATGAATCATAAATCAATGGGTGAACGAATCATTTAAATTAAAATGCAGATAGTATTGAGATACAATATGATTAAATCTCTACTTACAGCCCATGGCATGAGCACCAATGGTGGAACATAAACAATTAAGCTGAATGATGTCCACAACAGATTCTATGAATCAAAACCAACCAATAACAAGCCCATTGCCAAAAAGAATTCAAGTATGAATCTTAATATCTCTTCACTGCAATGCTCAAACAACATGAGAGGTAGTAACATACAAAGAAATTTCAGCCCAAACTGATACGACAATCAAAATCCAAGGTAAGAAGCTATCAACTCCAATGGCTCTACCATGGAACTAACCCAATCTAGCTTGAGAATGAAAACTGCCGAAGGTTGCATCTAGCTCCACGTGTTCATCCCACTAGTTTTGAGATCTCTTGCAAATTCTGGATTTATATAATCCCATAGATAAATAGGGGAGAAAAATGGTGAGGATGCTGAAAATCATTATATGAACCTAAAATCATGATAATTAAGTCAAAGCAATGGTAACTTACTTCTTCACCCAGACTGAATTTGCCAGAACCCAGAAAGGGCCTCGAAAGATAACTTTAAAGTTGTGTTCACAAATTTGTTGACAACTTGCATTGTCACCAAATATCAGTTCAAACACTTGTATAAATCAAGCATTCAGCAAAACAAATTGAAGCTCTTACAGTTCAGGTGCTCCTCCTTATATGGCTAAAGCTCAAATTCAGCAGTGGCACAAATAACCAATCTTTCTAATGAATCTAGATGTCATTGAAGGAAAATGGAGCAAGTATTGAGATATCAGATGACACCAATGCTGGAAACTAAACAATGAAGTTGAATCAAGTCCACCACTGGTCCTATGAATTAAAAAAACCAGCCAATACAAGTCAACTGTCAATAAAAATTAAGTATGAATCTTAATATCTGAATTTAAAGAACACAGACACAACAGGGGTATGAAGATGAGAAAATAATAATAATAATAAGCAACAGTCACAAGCTTTTGAACAAATTTCCAATTTTTATGTTCATAAATTATGTTCATAAATTATGAGGGGTAAGTTTGTTATTATACTAATTAAAATTATTTACATTTGATGGAAAACATTAATGTTGTGATTAATTATCCTGAATTACTCACTTTAGAAACTGATGGGACTTAAATTGCTCCAATTTTTACTAAGAGACTCCAATTTGCTCAATACCAAAATTGGTCAGAGAGACTGGATAGATTTTTTACCAACAAATATGCTTGCCTACATTTATTTTAAATATAGAATCGAATCAGTTTTCTAACTAATGGTTTATTTGTTTGTATGTAAAATATTTTCTGTAAAATAGTTTCATTGTTTTACAGTGTATGTTTGGTGGAAAATGAATTACTAAAGGAAATTATTCTTCAAAAAAAATGTAAAATCAAGACTTTTTCAAGGAAAATATCTTACCAATTTTTTTCCGTAAGACATTTTCCAAACTAATAAAACTATATTGACTATCTTCACTGTCGAAGAAACAAAAAGGGGAAGCTTTTAGAGAAACAAAAGGAAAGCTGTGTTCACTGTCGAAGAAAATAGTCCCTCATATTTTAATTTTATTTTTTTATAGAATTAGTCCCTAGAATCTAAATTTTTACTATTCTACAATTTAATTCCTCAAAAATAGATTTTTATTATTCTACAGTTCAATTCTAAACCTCTTTATGTACAATTTTGTAAAACAGTCCCTTTTCTAAAATTTCTAAATTTTGTAATTTAGTCCTTACAATTAAAATTTTGTTTTGATCCTACTATTATTCCTAAATTTAGATTTTTATTTTTATACTTTAAAATGGAATAATTTGATCCTTTACTACAATAATATATCATCAATTAATCCAAGTAAATATTACTATTAATTATTCCAATTGAAATACTGACATGATTTTTTAAAAACATTGCTTCCATCATAAAAATTTCAGCATGACTAATATGGAAACACACAATCAATATTCCATTATCATTTAGCAGAAGAGTGATCAATTTCCTTTTTGGATAACCAAATTAACAAAAATATTAGAGTAACCAAAATAGGAATGACTCCTATTTAAAATGACTAATAACATAATTTACCCAGAGCTTAACTGAATGAAGCTTATGGATTATTTAGTATATTAGCCTAATCAAATCATGTATAGGGGAAAAAAGTTACTAGTTGATTTTGTCACCAAATCTAGTTGATGGATATTAAGTAATTTTCAAAGCACAAAATATTGATGCCCAAATTAGTTTGGATTATTATAATAATATAAAATTAGGCCATATTTAGAAGCAAATTAAAAAGGTAATCCTCAAAAGCATTTTAATGAATGTGAAAAATAGGTCCTACACCAGCATTAGTAGTGAAGCTTTTATTTTAATGCCACGAGTGAGATTAAAAAATCGTCTTATTCTAATCAAGGTTTGGCTCATTGTATTTTTATTTAAACTTTCGTATTTTAGATAAACTTTTCAAATTTGAACGAAGAGTTTGCCCCTTGAATAAATCTACTATTTTTTTTTTTTTTTGCATTGTGATATTACTATCAATGGAACATTTTTCCTTGCCCAGTCTGTGAAAGAACTGATTAATTGTACGATTTGATTCCCACACCCCCAAAGTATTGATTCATTGATTGCAAGAAAAAAACAAATAGTATTATGCTACAAAGATGTCAAGAATCTTCTCCTTTTTCTTTTGTTTTTCCAGGAAGCTACATAATCAGGAATTTCGCTGAATTTGTAGAGAATATCTGCATATTACAGTCATACATATTGTTCCAAAATGCAAAAGGAAAAGTAAAAGTTGATAATGCACTAAACCATGGAAATTCACCCCCTTCAACTCTTTTTTTTTTTTTGTGAGGTGATAAAGACGATACATTAAACTTTTTAAAGATATATTTTTATTGGCCGAGAAAAAAAAAAAGGTTGCTTTTGCTTTTGACACCAATTTCAAAATGGCTAATAAATCTTACAGCACTTCAAAATACCATCCAACCTTCTTTCTTTCCTGGAAGCTACATATGTAGGAATTTGGAAAAATCAAATCAGACCACTCCTGGGCTGAATTTTCATGGAAGTTCCACAAAATTTGCACATCACAACCATACATATAGTTTGTAAAATGCATAAGGAAAAAAGTAAGTTGATAATGCACCAATGAATGAAAATTCCAAATCACAAGCTATTCGTAGAGCATGTGATTCTGGTTGGTTTTAATTAATTAAAGCACTTCATATTTCAATCATTGGCAATTAATTTAAAAGTTGGAAAATAATAGTTTATGTGTTAGAACGTAATTGTTGAGTAAAATATTATTCAACGTACCAAGGCACATTTTTTAAATGGGTCGGGTCTTAGACAAGATATTTTGGCCTACCTCGAATTTGACTATTTCTTTTCTGTTGTTGTTTACTGCTATTATATTGTTGTTTTATTACAATTTTATTATTGTATTGCTACTATTTTATTGTTATTGTTTGGATAATGAATAAGCACTTCCAGTCTTATCTCCCAGAAGTTGTAGCGGAGTAAATTGAAGATAGAAGATCTCATCTTCCTGAAGTTGTAGGAAGCAGATCGAAGACCCTTTCAGTCTTATCTCTTTGAAGTTGCAGTGGAATAGACTGAAGACAGAAGATCTGATCTTCCTGAAGTTGTAGGAAGCAGATCAAAAGCACTCATCTCCCTGAAGTTGCAGCGGAGTAGGTTGAAGATAACAGATATCGTCTTCCCGCAATTGTAGGAAGCAGATCAAAAGCACTTTCAGTCTTATCTCCCTGAAGTTGTAGCGAAGTAGATTGAAGATAGAATATCTCATCTTACTAAAGTTGTAGGAAGCAGATCGAATACCCTTTCAGTCTTATCTCTCTGAAGTTGCAGCGGAGTAGACTAAAGAAACTGCTTATCTCCCAGAAAATATAGCCATTTTGCAAGATCGGGCAAAATGGGTCTATTTATCATCTTTGCTTTATTCTCGTTACACGACAATAAGCAAAGAGGGGCAGCTATAATAGCCCATTTATGCCCGGACTTGTGACAAAAAAAATAAATGTCCAATGTTTTTAAAAAATAGTCCATTTTTACAGCCCTTAAACCCCAAACAAACTAAACCCAAAGCCCGTTACACCGAGCCCAAACACCAAAACAGACCCAATTCTTAAACAGACTCTCAGACCCAAATCAGGAAGGCCCAAAATGGCCCAACTCCTAAGCAGAATCGGTAGTGGCCTAGGGTTTCTGAAACCCTAGGCGTTGTAAGCCTTTGCGCCCCAACAAGATCCCAACTGTTGATCCGCAAACTTCGCCCCAGCCTCGCGCCGCAATCAGGCCTTTGGTTACACCACGATCCACGCCTGAGTCACGCCATCGCCGCCGTGAGATCATCACTCCTGACCTGCAAAACAAGGAAAACACAACAGAAGGAAAGAAACGAATATGAAAACTATTGTGTTTCCTGTTTATTTCATTTTTCAGGTTATAAAAATCCTAGAGCAAACTTGTAAACAAAAAAATACACAAAGACACAGAGAAATACAAAAAAAGACATTGAGACAGAATACAGTTTTTTTAAGGTGATTTTTCGTATTATTTTATTTTTTTTAAATCTACGTTTATTTTTTTACATATAAATACTATTAAAAAACAAATAAAAATGGTGAAGATTTTACTTGTGCATCGCTGTGGGCAACGGCGTATAAGGCGCGTGGCGGTGGCCTGAAATACCAGCGATCCGAACTCCGATGAGGCATCGAGAGAGTTTTTTGAAAATTTTTTAAAAGGGGGGTCTGAAATGAATTTTGAGGTTTGATTTTGGCTTTTAGAAACTATCTATACGGCACTGTTTTGAAGGCTGCCCATAAAGCTAAAAACGACGTCGTTTTAAGGTTGAAGATTCGCGTTGACCCGACCCGGAGAGGATCTGCGCGTTTTTGTTAAATGGTCTAATTGTCGAATTAGTCCTTCCGCATTATTTTGATTTTATAACTATGTACTGTTATATTTTTATAATTTTACAATTATGCACAGAATTATATATTGTGTTTCAATTAAGTCCTCAGACTGCTTTAAAGGCCAAAATCATTGCAACGTCGTTTTGGTAAAAAAGGCATATTTTCCCATAAGTCCCTGTGATTTAGCCCGTGTCTTGATTTAGCCCTTATTATTTATTATTATTATTTAGCCCTTTCTCTTCGTTTTTTATAAACTCTTTTTATTTTATTTTAAATTATTTATCATATTAAATGCTTCATATTTTCTTTAGTATTTATATATTAATTTATTAATATTATAAAATTTTGTATATAACTATTATTATTTATTATATTATTCGGTTTAGTTATTTTTATTACCTATTATTTTTTGGACTTATATATAATAGTTATATATATATATATATAATATTTTAAATTTTGTATATTATATAGTACCATGTCCTATATTTTTTTAATTTTATTTTATCTAAAATTATTTATACGGTATAATATATTATTTATTCTTAAATATATATATAGTTTTTATGTATTAGATTATTATGAATATGTTTTTATTTTAAGTTATGAATCAATTATTTATGTCAAAACTTATTTTATTTATTTTCTCAAATATATACATATGTGCTAGTTTTTGTTGTCTATATATCTCTTTATATTTTTATCTGTAATATTTTATATGTGCTATTTTATATGTCTTATTTTTATTTTATATGTGTGCTATTATTTCTTTTATTGTCTATGTGAAATGTTAGTGAATTATAATTGCTTTTAATATTTATGTTCGATAGTCTATAAGTGCAATATTGTCACATGGTTATTGTTTAAAATAAAAATATATTTTTTACAAAATTACTATATTTTATCTAAAGGTTTTTTAAAATAAGGCAATGTTTTGGTATTTAGAAATTCGAGAAATAGTGCCCTAACGTGTTGGGTTGCAATTTTCCGTTTGGCTAAATAACTGAATTTCTTTTAACAAGTTTTGTAAATCGTGAGATGATTTTGATTACAAAGGTTTTAAAATATCGTGTCCTAACGTGCTGGATGTGATGTTTATATTCCTTCGGAACAAAGAAATCTCAAGTTTTAACTTAAATTGCTTGAAGTTTTTTTTAAGAAATCATATTTTTTTTAAATACTTTTAAATTTCAAACATTTGGACATGATTTTATCGATTAGGTACTAATTTTTGGGCGTTATGAGGGTGTTAATCCTTCCTCATACATAGCCAACCCCGAACCCGTTTTCTTGTTTTTCATGGACCAAAATCAAATATTTTAAAATAAAACGTTTTACAAGGTGATCCAATAACACCTAAGTAAAAAGGGATTGGTGGAGACTCTCATTTTCGTTTTTTTTAAAACGTCGACCTCGTTTTTCAAAATTCTAAAAATGGTTTCGACAACTTGTATGCATCAAACTATCTAAGTTTGGCGGGGTAAATGCATTAAAAAGGAACAAATTTTAGTGGACGGTGCCGAAAATTTTGAACACTGCTCATAAAGTCAAAACAAAAATACTAGGCATTTCATTAATATAATCATTTGATTTTAGTTTTAAATATTTTACTTAAATTAGTATGACACCAACTTAAATAAAATCAAGCAAGATACTTTTATACAAGTCATAAATTTCAGTTTGGGTATTGATGAAATTTCTTAAAACTTTATGAACAATAATGTTGACTTCTACACAATTAGGTCAACTGAAATGAATTTTCTTAAGCTTTTCTAAAGAATATTATTTACTTTCACATTTTTGGGTGAATTTAACTAAAATTTTGGTGCAATTTCTAAAGAAGAATATTCACACTTACACAATTAGGTGAATTAAACATCAATTATGACTCAATGTCAAATCTTTAACCAACATTCAAATTATTGTAATTGTTTGGAATTAGCACAAGATTGACTTGCTCCCACACTTTGAAAGGTCACATGTTATGATAATTTCTACCAAAACGTTTAAAATTATAGTCAAATGTTTTCTTTTCCTGAAAATGAATTTTAAAAAATATTATTTTGTTATTTGTGTGATTTTTACAAATCAGAAATGAATTGTTAGTAAATTCAAAGACACATTCTCTTAGTTTTTGTTAAAGCCAACTCAGTTTAGACTTAATCACAATTATTGTATAAAATTATATTTAATGTTTTTTTTAATACAATTGAATTGATACAAATTTTACTAGTGATGTGCAGCCATGTGCATTTAGGTCCTGCAGATATGGTAGAAGCTCTGAGAGTAATTTAAGACTAGCAGTGATACATTAGCAAATATCTGTTTGATAATGGGACCCCTTGAGAGTAAACTTAAGCTTAGCTCCTCTCAATTTCTGATTCTTTTATCTCTTTGATAATGGTGCATGCATAATAACAGAGATTTCATCAAAAGGACTGCCATTGTTATACTATAAAATAACCACATTTAAGTTTTTCCCTATTTGCTGTAATGTAATTTGTGTTTCTCTTGTATAGTACATCATAGTTTAGGATTAGAGACAAAATGATTGTAAATGCTAAGATTCAAGTTTCGATTTTATCGGTAATAAAATACTCAATTCTTACTCACTAAATCACTGATTACCAATACCCAAAAACAGAGTACAACTCTGGAATTTTAATTACAAAAATTAAAGTTCAGTCTCTCATAATCTTGGAAAAAAGAAATTTGAGCCAAGTTTCAGCCCAATCTGATGTGATAAAGAAGTCAAATGGGTCTACCATGTAACCAACACTTGACATTAATTGAAGTTGATAGTGTTTTTGTTGGGTTCCACCATGGGACAAACATAAAAGCTCATCCATCCATCTTGAGAATGAAAAGTGTGATAGGGTTTGCATTCAAAATAACATCCACCTCCATCTCTTCATTCCAGGAACTCTGCCAAATTCTGCATTTATTTTCATAAACCAGGTGAAAGGAAGGCTAAAAAAATCACATTGAATAAAAAATAGTTAATTATATAATTTCGTTAATCAGGTGTATTTGAATATTTAATCTATAGTTCCTCTAAATTGCCAAGGCTACTAGCATATGCATGGTTCCTCGAAAGCTCCAAAAACCAGAAAGCCTCGAACCAAAGTTGAATGAGGCATATCTGTTGTCGACAAGTACTGCCTCAATATCTCAGTTCAACCATAAATATAAGGAAATCATTCAGTAGAAGAAATTAGAAGCTTACTTGTTCCTCTTTTATTCCCTCTTGACTCTGCATTCCTCATCTGCTTTCCTTACATCAATGATTTCCATCTTCATTCCCTTCACAGTAGCAAACAATTAAGCAGCATTCTGATCCTACATTGACTTAATAATTTGATTCACAATTCCAAGCCATAAAGCCCCAGATTCAATATAAGCACCAATTCACCAAATATATGTTATCAGATCCCCCAAACAACTTCCCTCCCACGAAAACAACCGGCAGTTGATCGATTCTTCCGTCCCTCAAATCACCATCGATTCCCAACATTTCATTCATCACTCAACTATTAGCAAACACTTACATTGGCTAAAATTAATCTAAATCATAAATCATGTAATCAGAATTTACAACATGTGTATTCACTAACTTTTTAAAGGAAACATGGAACATAAATCTCTACTGACTGCCTATCCCATGAGCACTCACCGATGTTAGAAACTAAACAATGTGGCTGAATGAAGTCCACCACTGATCCTATGAATTAAAAATACAACCAATAATAAGTCATCTGCCAACAAGAATTAAGTATGAATCTTAATATCTAAATTTTGGCACTCACCCAAAGCCGCTATGGATACGTTATGAACTCCAAAGCAATAGCTTTTTGCTACTGTATTGAAATCTCCAGTTGCTATTCAGTTTTCCTCCAAATCAATTAATATGGAGAATTTACTTCTTGGACAATATATTCTATACCTACAAAACAAATCAATGGAGATGAAAGAAAAAAAAGCAATACTAGAAACTATTGACCAAATTTCCCATTTTAGACAGAACTATCACAAACTCCACTTTTAACTTTGATAATGTTGAACTACAATGTTTCAGTTTTTCAAAAAATGATATAGCTGTTCTTAAATGGCATGCAATTTATAAAGCAGAGCAAGTTAGATTCATCCTGGTTGGTTTTAATTAAGTAAAGCACTTCATTTTCTATCACAGGCAATTTACAAGTTAAAATTTTACTACTAAGAATAGCAGAAAAAAGTATGTTAATATGAAAAACTGTTTCTTTTATGTGATAAACATAAGCTCACCAATCTAGCTTGAGCATGAAAACTGTCATAGGGTTGCCACTGAATAATCTGTAGCTCCATGTGTTCATTCCACAAGTTTTGAGATAAGGGAAGTTTCGGTGAATTCTGGATTCCAATAATCCATTGATAAATCAGGAGAAATGATGGGCATAAGGATACTTAAAATCACAATGAGTCTAAACTAATTTACCTAAATTGGCAAGACCATATGGTCCCTCATGACTCCCTGTTCCCTCATCTGCTTTACTTGCATCAATCACTGCCATCTTCATGCCCTTCGCATTACCAAATTTATAAAGTCAAAGTTTAATCTCTAGGTTTTGGCTAACTTATACTACATTGCTTTAAACCCTGAAAGTAAAAGCACATGTATAATGTGAGATAAAAAAAGATTTTGCATTGGTCACTAGCTTCGCATTAACACCATGAATTTTGTAGGAACATCTTTTGTTGGTTAGAATGAAGATATCACAATTAGTTTAAAAGTGGAAATTTTACTATTAACAGTGAATGTCAAAGAAAAAGTATTGTAAGATGAAAAATGAAATGAAACACGCTTACCTTGTGCATTTAGATGGCAACATTGAGAAGTTGTATCTTCTGAAAAGCAGACCCAGATATGAAAAGAAATACAACTATTTCAATCATCTAGACCCTCCATCCCTTCTTCTCCATCATAGCTAAAGCCTCTTTTGTGTATCACTATTGGCTTCCTCAAATATAGCTTCTTCGGCAGAGTAAAAACTGTTGTCGGATTCATCATTGCTCAACTCATTCAAGTTGGAGTTTTCACTGGATTCAACATTGCCATCGGCACAACTCTCTGCACCCACATAAAGTACATGAACACCGCATTTCTTCACCTTGAAATCATGGAGACATATTTTTTCACCCTCTTCATTGTAGCTATAACTTCTGATGTAGAATTTAAATGATGCCTCTTCATAATTCTTGTCGTCTTTAACCATATCATTCTTAAATAGAATCAATACATGATCACCCATGTACTTATGCTTTGACTTAAAACTCCCACCGTCATATAACACACTTTTGAACTTTTCAAAACCACCACCACCATCACTACAACTAGAAACTGTCAGTTGGTATTCACAGGTAAATTCAAGTTTTTGAAGCCACTACAGTGGGTGAGATCAGCCACAAGGCAGATAGCAAAAGCCAAGAATCTTCTCTTACCACACACATTTGGTGCCATCTTCAATGTTAAGGAAGAATTCACGTTCTGGGACTGGAAATTACTTGCTGAGATTTCGGTTCCCGGGAAACAGCAAACCGATTTTCCTCCATGAAAAGAATATCGCTCTCCCCATTTTTCTGCTATGGATCCAATTTTGAACATGGCATTTGCCTCAATGCTATCAATTGAATCTTGATTCAAATTAAAGCAATTGGAGAACATCATGCAAAACCCACAATATCCAGCAAAAAAATCGTGCTGTTGTCGATTTTTATCTGTGAACGATACTTTTTCTAATGATGTGCAGTCATGTGCATCCAAGTGCCCTATAAGTGGTGGAAGCTCTAAGAGTAATTTAAGGTTCTTGCAATGATTCATTCTCAAAGTTCGAAGGCTTTTAAACCTTAAGATTGATGAGGGCACATCAATGGTTGGAATCTCTCTTGAACCAGATAGGGAAATATTGCACTGTAGCTTTTGAATACTTGAGCCGCTCATATCTAAGTGTTGAAGATTACTTACACAGTCGGAAGACAAGGACACTAGTTCAATTTGAGTCTTTGATAAGTCCAATACACTTAAGCTTCTTGGGATTTCAGGAAATTTGGTGATAGGGCAATGGCTAAGACCCAAATAATAGAGGGATTCCAACTTTGAAATATTGTTGGACACATTTTTAACCCTTGAGTTTCCCAACTCTAAATCTCTAAGTCCGACGAGATGTTCAATTGAATCAGGCACTTCCTCTATTCTAGTTCCTTTTAAATACAAGGAATCAAGATGACTTGGGATCTCAGGAAACTTCTGGAGATTATGACATCTCTGATGATGAAAACTTTTAAGAGATGCCAAATGAGTTAGGCAAGGAAATTTAATCAAACTTTCACAATCGCCACAGTAAAGGATTTCAAGGTGGATTGCTCCTGGTAGATTAGGAATCTTCCTTAAATTCTTGCAATAAGAAAGGTCAATTTCCCTTAAACTAACCAGATCCTGGCAAAGAAAGTATATTACTTCTAACCATCGTATACATACTTTGGACATATCCAAATTTAAAAGAAAAATAATAATTATTACACTAACAAAATAAAAATTTTATATGTAACGTGTTAACAAAATAATTATTAAAGTATATACCTATAAACTCACTCACCATTAATAGGTAAAATAAAGATTGTATGAAATTGTGATTTCATGTCATTCCTATCTCTTTTCAATAAGATAATGATAAATCAGATTTTTCTCTTGATTTTTAACATTTTTAATTGGATTTAAATTTTTCAGGAGGAAAAAGCTGAAAATCAAGATGAAAATTCTAATTTATCATCCTCTTAATAGAAAAGGATAGGAATAACATAAATTACAGTTTTATATAATCCATTCTCGTAAAAGAAAATATAAAGATTTTTGTTACTATAAATTTACTTACCATTAATACATAAAATAATGCTTATATTTAATTTTAGAAACTTTAAATAAGATACCATTATATGCTTATCTAATACTCAATTATAAATCTTTTTTCTTAAATAAATTCTTTGATAAAGAAAGTATGAAGTAACATACCTGATGATCATCTTCATTCCAAAGTTGTTCCATGTCACCGTATCGTAATTTCAACACTACAAGGTTCTTTGGATTAAAACTTGAGGATAAAGATTTGAATGGATAATAACTCCAAGAAAGATATCTTAACTCATTAGGAAGAAATATGATATCAACTTGGTCCGCAAGTAGGTTTTTATTCCAACACTTCTCAAATTTCCAAGGAAAATAGAAGTCGATAAATCTAAGATTTAGCATGTTCTCAAAAACACCAGGAGATAACCTCAGGTTATCAATTTGAGACATGTCTAACTTTATTCCTCTAATTGATTCAGTTCCCTATAACAAAAAACAATTTATCATCATAAAACGAAATTAATATATATAGGAATTTCATTAAATAGAAGTAAATAGATTAGGAAAGGTTTAAGGGTGAGTTTGGATGGGCGATTGGGTGTGGTGCGATGCATTTAGCTTACTTTTTGCCTCACGTTACAATATCGCTACAATATCTAATCTCATCGCCACTTCTATTTTTACACTAACCACAAGTAAATGCGCTGCCTATCCAAACCCACCTTTAAACTAGTTGAGCTTACTTTATTGTATGATAGGTAAATAAATATCTTTATTTTTGAAATAATAATTAAAAGAGTCAATATTTGACATAATGTTCATGTGTAGATTTATAAATATACCATTAAACTTACTTTATTGTATCTCAGCACTTGGTACACTTCTTTAGGACTCCATAGTCTACTGCAGTTTCCAATGGCTATAGCTTCTTGGCGAACAATATCTTTACCCATCTCTTCAAGGATATCATGCATAGAAATCACTAGAGGTTCTTCTATTGAAGACCCTATCAACCCTAGTCCCAGAATGTCAAGCATATCTTGAACACGGAAGACATCAAGTAGGCATTTATCCACCAAATTGCTGATTCCACACACTGCACCATTATACCAGGAACATAGAATTTTTTCTACTTCTTTCTTATATTCCCCTTTGAAGAAGCATGCTATGTCGAGAAATAAATTCTTGTCTAGTTCATCTAACCCATCAAAGCTACTCTTTAAAATTTGTGAAATTTTTGGTTGGCCATATTCCTTTAGTCTATCCACCTCGCTTTTCCATTCTTTCCTAGATTTCGTGTATAGTTTAGAACCCAAAACCTTAAGAACAAGTGGATTGCCTTGGCCATATCCTACAAATTGGTTCGATAGATCTCGAAAATTAGCTGTTGGGTTCAATTGCTTAAATGCAAATGTAGAAAAAAGTTGGAGAGAGCTGTTCTCATTTAACTTATTTATCTTATATATTTTGTCAGCTCCTCCATTTTTAAGAACTTGTCTATCTCTGGATGTTAGAATGATTTTACTTCCATCACCAAAATGTTTGACACCCAAGAAATCTATTAGGTCTGGGTCATCAACATCATCCAGAACAACAATTACTTTTTTATTGTTGAGCCTCTCTCGGATAAAAGTGGACCCTATCAAGGGGGTGAATATATCATTTCTTTGGTTTAATATTTCAGAAAGAAGGCTATTTCGTAAATATTCCATCCCTTGTTTTTGTACTTTTTCTCTAACATTTAGAACAAACCGGCGACCTTCAAACATTGAATAGATTTCATTATATACAGCACCAGCAAGGCTAGTTTTGCCTATACCAGCCATTCCCCAAAGCCCTATTACACGACAATCTTTTTGCTTAATTAGCTTCAAGATTGTCGTTTTCTGATAATCTATTCCAACCAATTCTTCAAAAGCAGTACTGGATTTGTCATTCATCAGCTTTTTTGTAACATATTCAACGATATCCTTGATGTACTCGGTTTCAGGTCTAGAAAATAAAACAAAATGAAAGTTAAAACTAAAATAAGTCAAATATAAGAAGAGTAGAGAAAGAGAGTTACCTGTCGAACTTGCCACCTTCAATATGCCACCCTTTTAATTTACCGACTTCAGCAAAGGCTTCTTTCCATCGTTGTACTTGATCTAGACTTTTTGATTCATGGTCATTAAAGGATGTTTTGAAACTGCCACCAAGGTTCCGCACATCAGAAGGATCAACATGGTAAAAGATGGGAAGAACAATTTGTTTTTGAGTGCGCTTGCATTTAATGATCCAAGAAACTTCAGCCAAGCATGATTTCGAAGAAGCATAATCTTTAGATAAAATGATGATCGAGAGATTTGAGGCCACAATTGCATTTGAAAGTGCTGGTGAAATTTGCTTCCCTCTTTCCAATGTTTCTTCATCGAAGAAGACATTCATGCCCGTGTCTTTCAATGCTTTGAGTAGATGACTGGTGAAGTTGAGGCGTGTGTCTTCACCTCTAAAGCTCAAGAAAACTTGATGCTTCATTGGATGAGGAGATGAAGAAGAAGACGCCATGAAAGGGAATAGATAGTGGGAGACTGAAGCAAAAGAGAGCAAAATACACCAAGGGAACAAGTTTTGCTTTGCTTAGCTGCTTGTGTTTACAGTAAGAAGAAAATTGTAAAATATCCATTATCATTGGTATCCTTTTATTAAACGGGAGATTGAGTCAAGACAGCTGTTACCACATGGTAGAATCAATGTCTATGATCATCATATTTTCAAAATATCACTTTCTATCTTTTAACGATTAAAGTAATAAGTGCTTTTTATGGTGAAGGTTCAAATTCTTATTTTGGTCCTATATTATGATCAAATTTAGAATTTGATCCTGACATAATTTAATAATTTACTATTACAGTGTCAGTCCAAATAGGTAACCCTATTGAATAAGAATGGTATGAAAAAAATGAATAGGCATTAAACTATTGAAAAATGAGATGATGTGGTGTTATTATTTCATACAATCATTTCCCAACACTATTAATTATTTCAATTAAAATACATGTAGGATTTTAATAATGTAGTCTTAGATTTGAAATATTCAAATAAATAAATTATTATAATTATCCTAGTTTTAAATAGTTTTTGAATTATTATTTTATCTTATTTTTATTTAATCATTTTGATTTTATGTAACTATCTTTACCACTATAAATAGAGGTTTCCATTTCATAAGCCTCCCATGAATTTAATATGGTATATGAGCCGCACATGATTTTGGATATTAACCCATATGTGTTTTTGAATATTTATAAAGCTCCAACTATTTACCTTTTTTCAGTTGAAACAACATCAACTCTTATTCACCAAAATTAACCAAACAATTTTCTTTATTACTAGTCAATCATTAACCTCTATCTATTACTTCAGCCTGAAGACATTCGTGCTTGATTATCTTAGTAGTTGGTTGATAAGCCTCGAATAATGGATGTCGAATCACACATTGGATTCAGATCTATGTTGCCGTAACTCACAACAAGAGTTTATTATTACAACATCTTCAATTGGAAAATCTATTTTTTTAAAATATTCAAATAAATTAATCATTATCATTATCTTTGTTTCAAATTGTTTTTAAATTATTATTATATCTTATTTTTCAATTTGTAGTTGAAGTTTTTGTTGGGTAAGGGTCCCCTATGTGGGAAACCCTTAAATTATGCATGTTTTATTCTTTCTTTTTTTTTTTTTTTTTTTTTTAACAAAAGTTAATTTAGGATAATTGATAGTGGGTGACAAAAGGGTGGGAATAATTCAAAGATAATGGATGGCACTAAATTTAGTTTGGGATAATTGCAACTTTTGGTCCCTATTTGTATAGGTACTTTGCAAGTTGATCCCTGAACCTCAACTATAAATAGGCCTAACCATTTCTCATTTTCATCATCCCACAATTTGCCATTCTCTACTTAAGGCATTGTTCTCTCTCCCTATTTGTAAATTTTCACTTGTATTTTTGTAGTGAAATATATTTTGGTAGTGCCCGAGGACGTAGGCAAAATTTGCCGAACCTCGTTAAAGTTCTGGTGTTCTTTATTATTTATTTTTCATATCTTGTGAGTGTGATTGTAGTTATTTATTGTGTTATTAAATTACGATTGAGGGATATTTTGGCTAGGAAAGACTTGGTACTTAAGTGATCCTAGTGATCCACCTCTCTTTCTGGAATTGAACTTAGTGTGCTTTTTCAGTACAATAATTTTACTCTTTTACACGCTTCCGCACAACAATAATTGGTACTAGAGCTAGGTTCGTACTTGGGGAGTACGATCGTTTGTGGCACTATTCACGTATACGGTACTGTTCACATATACAGTAGTTGGGATTAAGGAGAAAATATCAAAGCTCGGTTATTGTTTCAAATAATTATGGAAATCAATACGAGCAAGATGATTATGTTGAATGGCACAAATTATCAACTTTGGCGGAATAAAATGAAGGACTTGTTATTTGTGAAGGCCCTGCATCTTTCGGTCTTTGCTACTCAAAAACCCGATTTAAAAAGTGATGAGGAATGGGAATTTGAGCATCAACAAGTGTGTGGCTTTATTCGACAATTTGTTGAAGAAAATGTTTACAACCACATTGATCAGGAGACACATGCTTGAACATTGTGGGAGAAGCGTGAAAGCTTGTATACTTCGAGATCGGGCAACAATAAGTTACTTTTGCTGAAGAAAATGATGGCGTTGAAATACAAAGAAGGAACGTCTATAGCTGACCATGTGAGTGAATTTCAGAGCGTGATAAATCAGTTGCTTGGTATGGGTGTCCAATTTGATGATGAGATTTTAGGGCTTTGGTTGCTTGCTACCCTACCAGACTCTTGGGAGACCTTTCGGGTCTCGCTCATTAATTCTGCCTCACAGGGTATTATTACCTTGGATTTGGCTAAGAGCGGTGTGTTGAATGAAGAGGTTCAAAGAAGATCTCAGGGTTCTACATCATAGTCCGAGGTGTTGGTTACCGAGAACAGGGAAAGAACAAAGACAAAGATGGAAAGGGTAGAGATAAAAGCCGAAGCAAGTCAAGACCGAGATACAAGAATCTTGAGTGCAATCATTGTGGCAAGAAAGGCCATATCAAAAAATATTGCTTCAAGTGGAAGAAAGAAAACAAAGGTGGTGGTGATAAACACTATCGGAATGATGATGAAAAATCTGAGTGTGTTGCTACTGCTACTCTTGAAGATTTGTTGGTCATTTGTGATGAGAATTTGGTCAACCCAGCATGTGACGAGACCAGTTGGGTGATTGATACTGGTGCATCACTTCATGTCATGTCGAGGAAGGATTTCTTCACATCTTATACTCCTGGTGATTTCGGGGTATTGAAGATGGGTAATGACGGTTTGGTTTCGGTTGTTGGTATGGGAGATGTTAGTTTGGTAAGTAACAATGGAACAAAGTTAACTCTCAAGGATGTCAGACATGCACCGGATATCCATTTGAATTTGATTTCTGCAGGAAAGCTTGATGATGAGGGATTCTGTAACACCTTCAGTGATGGGCAGTGGAAGCTAACCAAAGGCTCCTTGGTTGTGGCTCGAGGAAAGAAGTGCTCAAATTTGTACTTGATGAAAGCTTCAATTTTTTGAGAGACGGTGAATGTGACAGTGAATGACAGCTCAACTGAGTTGTGGCATAAACGACTCAGTCACATGAGTGAGAAGGGGCTTAATTACTTAGTGAAGAAGAATCAACTTCCGGGTTTGAAGAATGCTACACTGAAGAATTGTGCTCATTGTCTAGCAGAAAGCAGAGAAGAGTTTCCTTGAGAAGTCGTCCTCCTCATAGAAGATCAGAGTTGCTAGAGTTGGTCCATTCAGATGTCTGTGGTCTGGTAAAAGAAAGGTCACTTGGTGGTGCACTTTATTTTATGATTTCATTGATAACTGTTCGAGAAAACTATGGGTTTACACTTTGAAGTCTAAAAATCAAGTCTTTGAGGTGTTTAAATAGTTTCAAGCATCAGTTGAAAGGGAAATGGTGGCGAGTACACGGGGCCATTCCATTCAAGCATCAGTTTAGTCCCTATTTGTATAGGTACTTTGCAAGTTGATCTCTGAACCTCAACTATAAATAGGCCTAACCATTTCTCATTTTCATCATCCCACAATTTGCCATTCTCTACTTAAGGCATTGTTCTCTCTCCCTATTTGTAAATTTTCACTTGTATTTTTGTAGTGAAATATATTTTGGTAGTGCCCGAGGACGTAGGCAAAATTTGTCGAACCTCGTTAAAGTTCTGGTGTTCTTTATTATTTATTTTTCATATCTTGTGAGTGTGATTGTAGTTATTTATTGTGCTATTAAATTACGATTGAGGGATATTCTGGCTAGGAAAGACTTGGTACTTAAGTGATCCTAGTGATCCACCTCTCTTTCCTGGGAATTGAACTTAGTGTGATTTTTCAGTACAATAATTTTACTCTTTTACACGCTTCCGCACAACAGTTTTATGTAACTATCTTAATTCTCATCCTTTCTTTCCACGAAGCTACATAACTAAGAATTTCACTGGATTTTCATGGGAAATCTGCATATTTCAATCATACATTTGTTGTAAATTAATGCATAAGGAAAAGACACATGATATATGTCGTAACCATTTTTTTGAAAACAAAACGGGTTCGACTTTGGTTTTGTAAATAGGAATAAAACGGGAGTCGCCACCGACCATTATTTGGTGTGATCGGATCACCTTTATTTTAATAAAACATTTTGTTTTACTAAAACAGTATTTTTGGTCCGCGAAGTTTTAAAAGTCGGGTCCGGGAGTCGGTTACGCACGAGGAAGGGTTAGCACCCTCGATACGCCCAAAATTGGTACCAAAATGATTAATTAGAGTCTTAGTGTCGGAAATTTTAAAAGGTTTTAAGAGACAGATCCTTTAAAAATGTTTGGATAATTAGGGCCATAATTTTGAGATTTCTTTGCTCCGAGAGGATACGAACATCACATCCAGCACGTTAGGACATGATGCTCTAAACCTTCGTAATCAAAGCTATCTCATGTTTTTACGAAGTTTATCAAAAAGGATGTTTAATTATTTAGTCAGACGAAAAATCGCAACCCAGCACGTTAGGGCACTATTCCCCGAATTCCTAAATACAAAACATTGCCTTTATTTTAAAAATCTTTGAACAGAGTGTAATGACTTTTCAAAATGCATCGTATGGGATTGAATTTAAGAAAAGGTTTGAGTCAAAACTCGAAATTTCTTTGTCCCGAAAAGATATAAACATCACATCCAGTACGTTAGGACACAATGTTTTAATCTCTCGTAATCAAAGCCATCTCGTGATTCGCAAAACTTCGTAAAAGGGATGTTAAGTTATTTAGTCAAACAAAAAATCGCAACCCAGCACGTTAGGGCACTATTTCTCGAGTTTCTAAATACCGAAACATTGCCTCATTTTGAAAAATTTTTTAGATGAAATACGATAATCTTACAAATGATACTTTGTTCAAAAATATTGTACAAAACCAAGAGAACAAATGTGGATGGGAATGTTATAAATAAAAATACAAATAATAATAATAATAATAATAATGATAATACCAAGTAGTAAAAATGAATAAATAACTAAATAAATAAAGTAAGAAATAACAATGACAAAATAATAATGATGATACTTGACATAAAATAATGATGATAATATGTAAAAGAATAATATGAAATAATATATATAAAGATATATGTACATAAAAAATAATAGAATAGGAGTAACAATACGGACAAGGTAATAGCAAAATAGATAGTAACAATAATAATACAATGATCGTCTCAATCATAATATTAGTAAATAAATAATATAGTAACATGTACAATTGTTATAAGAGATAATAGTAACATGAACAAATAATAGTGGAAGTACAACCAAAATAACAAATAATAACATGTTATAATAAATAAAAGTAATAGAATCAAATAATAATGAAAATACAATCAAAATAAATAATAAAAATAATAAAATAAAGTTAGTGAGATGTATTAATAATAAAATATCAAAATATAATAATGATAATAACAATATTAGTATAATTAACAAAAAAGACTAAAAAATTTGCACAATAATTAAATTAGGATTGATTTGCATTAAAGATAAAAATTTTGGGGTTAATTTGAAATAAAACAAAAGGGAAGGGACTTATTTGAGCAGCGTGAAAGAAAGGGGATCAAAACAGAATTAACCTCTTTTGTCAAAACGCATACAAGTTAGGGGGACTTAATCGCAAATCGGGCAAATTATAGAGCTAATTTTAAATTATAAAGACTTGATCGCAAAATTATAAGAATGCGGAGGGACCCCACGCATAAATAGACCACTTTTTCGGAAAACACGCGGATCCTCGGGTAAGCGGGTCGGATTAAGTCGGATGGGCAAAACGACGTCGTTTTGGGGCTTTTGGACGCCTACCAAAACGACGTTGTTTTGATTCGGCTATAAAAGCAAATTTTTTAACAAAAATTTCATTTCTCCAGTTCCCTTAAAAAAAAACTGATTTTTGCTCTCTTCTTCCTCTGCAGGTGAGGGAATTCGTGAGGGGGGCCATTGTCGTCTGCCCGTGGCGAGTTCTACCACCACCCAGTGGTATTTAAAAGGTAAAAACTCGATTTTTTTTTTTTTTTTTGTTTTTTTTTATGTATACTTTTAATATAAATCTATGTGTGGATTTTAAAAAAACAATCTTTCAAAAAAAAAAAAAGTCACCTTTTGCTTCTGTTTTGTTTTGCTTTTGACGAATCTCTGCTTTTTTTGTTTTGGATCTGCTTCTCCTTTTTTTTTTGCCTTGAAATTCTTCTCTTTTTTTAGTCTATTTCGAAGGAAAAAAAATAAAGAGACTTTTGCTTCAATCTTTCTGCCCTTTTTTATTGGTTTCCAGAGAAAAGAAAAATCATCCTTTACAAAGCCATTCTTCGGCCTCTTTATAGCCGAATATGTTTTTTGTTGCTTCTTGCCTCGTTTCGCATTCATGTTGTCTTTTCTTTGCGGGCGTGAGGAGCGGATGGAGCGGTGGCGGAGGCGGCAGTGTCGGAGGTAGGTTGGGTGGGTGATGTCGAGTGAAGGGTCGGTGGGGTTGGTGGCTAGGGTTGCGGCGCTAGGGTTCTCAGAAACCCTAGCTTGCTGAAAAGAGGAAGGTGGGCCTATTGGGCCCCGTAGGTTTGGGCTTGGTTTATTTATTTTGGGTTTGGGTATGGGTTCTGGTTTGTAATTTATATATATTTATTTTTTGTAATTGGGTTTATTTTAGTAATTGGGTCTGGATTTGGTTGGGTCAGAAATTCATTGGGTTTGTGTATTAGTTTATTTTGGTAAGGCGATTTTGGGCTTTGTATACCGCCCTCTTTACTCATTTTCGTAACGAGAATAGAGCAAAGACTTTAAAGCCAATATTGCGGCCTCGCCGAGTCTTGGCCTCTCGTGTGCTCTCCTTCAGTGGCGTCGCTTCGCCTCTGATCTTGTTGCTTGATCCACTCCACCGATATGTGGCTTCAATCTACTCTTCTTGTGACTTCAATGGGATGCGACTTGTTTATTTTCGATCTACTCGTGCAAATTTAGGAATGTCTAAACCGCTATCTTCAATCGATCCTTGCAAACTCAAGGATCACCAGACCGATATCTTCGATCGCTTCGCAACCGGGAAAGTCAAATCGCTATCTTCAATCGATCCTTGCAAACTCAAGGATCACCAGACCGATATCTTCGATCGCTTCCGCAACTTCGGAATGTCAAATCTGCTTTCTTTAATCGATCCTTGCAAACTCAAGGATCACCAGATGAATCTTTGATCCGCTTCGCAACTTCGGAAGGTCAAATCATGATTCAATCGATCCTTGCAAACTCAAGGATCACCGGTATATTTTGATCCGCTTCCGCAACTTCGGGAATGTCAAATCGCTTTCAAATCGATCCTTGCAAACTCAAGGATCACCGATGAATCTTTGATCCGCTTCGCAACTTCAGAATGTCAAATCTGCTTTCTTCAATCTGATCCTTGCAAACTCAAGGATCACCAGACTGAATCTTTGATCTGCTTCCTGCAACTTCAGGAACGTCAAATCTGATCCCTTTGATCTGCTCCACTGCATACTCAGGGAAACGAGATCTGCTCAAACGTGCTGTCCTTCTTGAGGACGTAACCTGTAGAATGAATGCATACTTATGCCTAATGATTAGGATGCCATGAGTATGATGAGTCGAATGTTATGAGTATGATTCCTATTTAAGGTGTTATCACTCATTTGTGCATCAAGGTTTTATCTTCGCTTCCTCTCGGTGATCGTTTTGCATGAATGGCTTGCCCTGTGGAAATTTTGAGGCCTATTTTAGGCCTTAGAACCTGTGTCCGCCTTGACTTCTAGTTGTCTTCCCGGAGTCACAACTCCTTCTTGAAGAATACTCGACTTGGTTTGTTTTAGATTCGTTCTCAACAATTTTGGGGTTTTGAATCTTTCCTTATCGAAAATTGGCTGTTATACTCTTCTAAATGACCAAGTAACATTATTAGCCGCCACAATTCTTTGAATCGGACGAGGGACTTTGAAGAAATGGTCTTCACCGAGACCCTTTTTCCAATGTCTTTATCTTGTGTTCGTGGAAGTTCTAAACAAATGTTCATTTTGCTTCTGCTTTATCTAGAGATTTTCAAAGTGATACGTGGAACTTTCTTTTGTGAAATTGTTAGTTCATCAATTTGTTTTTAATGCATCATGTTAATGATGGATATGAGAGAAAATGAATTATTTCAAACAAAGAAAATTGATTTGGGACATATCCTTTTTGGAGAAAATAACCCAAAATGGTAAGTTAACAACATGGATCAAGCGCCTAGACATCGCCAATTGGGCTTCTATATACAAGCTTCAAGAAGACCGCTCGAGCTTTGTCATGTGTTTAGAAGACTCAAGTATTTTGTTGATGCCCGATATGCAGCGTACTTCTTCTTGTTGATTATGGCGCCACGAGATCGCGACGTGTCCATTCAAAATTTGAGCCGCCTTTTCGGGTTTTCAACTCAAAAGCCCTTTGGTCTCAAGGTGCCCTTTTATGGTTTTCACCTTGGCCTCTCCTTTTTTTTTTTTTCAAGTCTCAAAGTGCCTTTGCGGGTTTTCACCTTGGCTTCTTACATCTTAAGCAAAGTATTTTTAGCGAATCTGAGTTCACGGGATTGGGTAAGCTCTTCCCGTCCATCTCGATGTAATCGCACCTCCAGAAAGCTTTCTTTACCACATACGGTCCTTCCGATTCGGCATCCATTTCCTGTGTGGTCTTTTTGTATGGAAGGATCTTTTTCAAGACGAGGTCCCTTCGGAACTCCCTAGGCGAACCTTTTTATTGTAAGCTCGCATCATTCGCTTTTGGTACATCCGACCGTGACGGATAGCTCTCAATCTCTTTTCTTCAATTAAGTTCAAGCGGTCATATCGAGCTGGATCCATTCAACTTCATCCAGTTTCACTTCGATAATACTCGAGAGAAGGTATTTCTACTTCAATAGGTAGGACCGCCTATCCCATAGACCAATGAAAAGGCGTTGCCCGGTAGAGGTTCTGACGGACGTTCGATAAGCATAGAAGTCGAACGGTAACTTCTCATGCCATCTCGTAAGTCTCATCATCTTTCCCACTATCTTTTGATGTTTTTGTTGGTCGCCCACCTTGCCCCCATTCATTTTTGGGCGTCGGTGATTTAATTGTGGTGTTTGATGTTGAATTGGCTACAAACCCCTGCTATCATGCTATTGTTTAAGTTCGGTAGCGTTGTCGATATGATCCTTTCGGGTATTCCATACCGACAAATGATTTCTTTCTTCAAAAACCCGCTAACCGCCGATTTAGTGAGCGTTAACATATGAGGCGCCTCTACCCATTTCGTGAAGTAGTCGATGACCACAAAGATGAATCGATGCCCATTCGATGCCTTCGAGATATTGGCCCAATGACGTCCATGCCCCACATGGAAAATGGCCATAGCGAAGTCATAACATGTAGAGGTGGCGGGTGCGTGAATCTTGTCTCCATAACCGCATTTATGACATTTTTGGCATAGTTGATCTGATCTCCTCTATGGTGGACCAATAATATCCGAACCTCATTATTTGTCTGGCCATGGTGAAACCATTAGCATGAGTTCCACAGACGCCTTCATGGACTTCTTCTAGGATTAGCTTAGCTTCGGTGGCATCCACACACTTCAGCAGCACTTGATCCTTCCTTTTCTTGTATAAGACTTCTCTATCCAAGACATAATCACAGGCTAATCTCCTCAGTGTCTTTTTTTCATTCTCAGTGGCTTGATCAGGGTACTCACGATTCTTTAAATACCGCAATATATCATGGTACCACGGTGGGCTAGTTTTTCCTTCTTCCTCGACATTGTAGCAATGGGCTGGGTCTTGATGAATGCTCATTTGTATTGGCTTCATCTCTTCGCTTTCATTTATTCAGACCATGGAAGCCAGGGTGGCCAGGGCATCGGCCATCTGATTCTCATCCCTGGGCAGGTAATTGAAAGTGATGTCATCGAACTCTTTGATAAGTTCTTGGGCCAATCTTTTATAGATAACCAATTTTGGATCCCTGGTTTCCCATTCTCCTTTGAGTTGATAGATTACCAGAGCGGAGTCTCCATAGACTTCTAACACCCTAATTTTGTATTCGATAGCAGCGCGGAGCCCCATGATGCAAGCTTCATACTCAGCCATATTATTAGTGCAATCAAAATCCAGTTTACAAGTGAATGGATAATGGTCTCCTTTTGGGGATATCAGATCGCCCAATTCCATTGCCTGACATTTGATGCCCCGTCAAAATTTAATTTCCAAGGATGGTCTTCGGAGGTACCTTCTTCAATGTCTGCCACGTACATCAAGTCTTCATTAGGGAAATCAAAATCCAAGGGCTCATAGTCTTCAAGGGCTCTACTGGCTAGAAAGTCTGCTATCGCACTCCCTTTTACCGCCTTTTGGTTTACATAAGCGATGTCAAATTCGTAAAGCGATGATTCGCCATCCGCCATCCTTCCATTCAAGGCGGTAGATTCCATCATATACTTAAGGGATCTAGCTTTGAAATGAGCCATGTCGTGTGATACAAACATGTATTGCCTCAACCTTCGAGTTGTCCAAATCAAGGCACAACATAATTTCTCAATTGGTGGGTACCTCATTTCACATGCGGTGAATTTTTACTAAGGTAGTATATCGCTTTTCTTTCTTTCCGATTCATCATGTTGACCCAAAGACGCATCCCATCGAATTATCAAGCACCGTTAGATAAAGGATGAGGGCTTGTCGAGTTGAGCGGCATTAATAACGGGGCTGAGGCGGTATTGTTTCATCTTTTCAAGGTCTTTTGGCACTCTTCATCCCGTGCACAGGTTGTGTTTCTTGAGGAGGCGGAATATGGGGTCACATCTCTCGATCGGTTGTGAAATGAACGAAGCGATGTAATTCAGCCTTCCTAAGAAACCTCTAACTTCTTTTTGGGTACGTGGTGGAGGTAACTCTTGTATGGCTCTGACTTTATCTGGGTCAACCTCAATCCCCTTTTCACTGACTATGAACCCGAGCAACTTCCCGGACCGAGCCCCGAAGGTACACTTTGCCGGGTTAAGCTTCAACTGAAATTTTCTCAACCTCAAGAGCAATTTTCTCAAGACCTGCACATGTTCTTCTTCAGTTCGGGATTTGGCGATCATATCGTCGACGTAAACCTCAATTTCCACATGCATCATGTCATGGAATAAGGTTACCATAGCTCTCGATATGTTCTTTGCATTTTTAGCCCAAATGGCATTACCTTGTAGCAAAATGTTCCCACATGGTTATAAACGTTGTCTTGTCCATGTCCTTAGGATGCATTTTTATTTGGTTGTACCGAAAAACCATCCATGAAGGAGAACAATGAATACCTTTGTATTGTCTACTAAAGTGTCGATGTGAGGCGTGAAAAATTGTCCTTGGAATTTGGCCTTGTTCAGTCTCAGTAGTCCACGCACATTCGTACCTTCCGTCTTTCTTGGGGATGAGGGACAACGTTAGCCACCCAATCCGAGTATTTGACCACTTGTAAGAACCCGGCATTAAATTGTTTCTCGACTTCTTCTTTTATCTTTAACAAGACGTCGGTCGCATTCTTCCGAGCTTCGTTGGGTGGCTTGCATTCTTCTCTTATGGGCGCTTGGTGTAATCGCAATATCGATTTTAGTCCGGGCATATCTTTGGTACGACCATGCGAACACATCCTTGTATTCATGGAGTAGTTCGATGAGGTCCCTTTGGTTTCTGCAGAATACAAGTTCCAACATTCACCTCTTACCCTCTCCTAGGCTCACCGCTTCTATCGACTCTTTATGGGGTAGGATCTGTCTTTCTCCTTGCTCTACCATTCTCAACAAATCCGGAGGCAAGTTGCATTCTGTGTCATTTCCAAAGTCCCGAGATTCCTCTAAACACATGTCTTGCTCAAAGCGGACCTCGAATCAGAGTATCATTACTCATATCATTGATGTCTAGAGACACAGAATGGGTATCGAAGGGTGTATAAAGAATAAATGAATTTGAGGACAATTATTCACATGATATGAATGAGAACAAAGAAAAATGGTAAAATGTAAAATAAGAGAATATTTAGTAGAATTGAAGATGCATTTTATTAAAACAAAATGTCCGAACATAAGCCTATTTCACAAAAGAAATCTCATTGTTTCTAGGCTTAAAAACAACAAGAGTGTTAGAATATTACTCGCAAAATCTCTAAACACTACTGGAAATTCCTCCGTAGTCCAATTGTCTAATGTGCTTCTGTGTTCATATGGGCGGATGCCCGACAAGCTTCTTTGATCAATCTCCTCATCGTGTATGGCATTGATGTGAGAGCATTCCCTCTAAGAGACTCTTTTCGGGTAAATCATCCTCCCGATATGAAGGTGCGAGATATGTGGGGAAATGTCATCGGTTCCCACTTCACGTCTTCTCCATTCAGCCTGGCACTTCTCCTTTCTTGTTTCTTCTCCATCTCCTTCTTCATCTGTTTAGCATCTGGTTTGAAACCTAAACCAAAGCGATCCCTTTTTTCTCTCAGCATCGGGGCCTGGACTTTCCCTTGGAGATATTTGCCCAATCCTTTTCCCGGTAGGGCTCCTTTTCCCACTGTCATTTGCAATCCCATCCTGGTAGTCTTGGATAGTTTAGGTGACGGGACTTTATTCCCTTCTGAAATGAAAGTCGCATTCACGAACTCTAAGGATCGAAATGAACATTCAATGGCTTCCTCATTCGTCTCTAGGTATGGTGCTTCGTTGGTAGCGATGCTATGATATCATCTTGCCGTTTATAGTTACCATCGATTTTCGTTACCAATTTCAATTTACGTGCAATGGATTTAAGATACGGCTCATTGAATGAATCCAGGCTTCCTAGTAGCGATTGTAAGAAGGCTTGATGTCCATGACCGTAAAGTCTACTTCATAGGTATTAGGCCCGATCAATAATGGTATGTCTATTCTTCCCATCACTCTTCTTTCGGTACCATCGAATGCTCTCACCACGTTTTAAGGTGATTTCATATGAGAACTATCTATCGGCAACCTCTTGAGTGTGGCTAGTGGTAAGACATTTAATGCTGACCCATTATCTATTAGCACACTTGGCAAGGTGTATCCCTTGCAACGGGTAGTTATGAGTAATGCCTTTGCTGACCCCATACCTCCCGGTGGGATTTCGTCATCGCTGAAGTAGATGAAATTATCGGCGCTTATGTTACTAATCAGACGATCCAACTTATTGACGGATATATCTTTAGTAACATAGGTCTCATTCAGTACTTTCATTAATGCTTCGCGATGCACTTCAGAGCTTAGAAGTAGTGCTAGCACAGAGATACGGGCTGGTTGTTTGTGCAGTTGCTCCACCACACTGTATTCGCTGTGTTTCAAGAATTTTAAGAACTCTTTAGCCTCTTCCTCTTTTACGGGCTCATTGACAACGGCTTCGGGTTCCTTTTCCTGCCCAATCGACACAGTCTTCAGTTTTGCCGCTCCCGTTCTCCTATTTTCAGGATCATAACGCTTTCCACTTCACGTATAGGAACCTTCGTTCTTGACTTCCTCCGAAATGCTAGTGGAACCTTGCGCTCCTGGTGTTGTCACATTGCAATTATAATTCCAAGGTACCCTTTTACTATCTTGGTAGGGAAAGGAAGCAGGTTTCTGAATTGTGATTTTCGGTCTTCCTCATACTCGCCTCTCGTGTTCCGTGAAATGATGATTCTCGGGTAACTAACTCCGGGTTTTGTCACTTCTTCCTCGGTCGCGCATATTTCCTCTTCTTCCACTCCTTCTTCATAAAACTCTAGCTCTTTGTTGTCCATAAGGCCTTGCACCAAAATTTTAAACTCAGCACATTCTTGGATCTCGTGCCCCCTCGTCTTGTGGAATTCGCAACCATTCTTCATATGTATTTTGCTTCCTGTAGAATCTGACTCTATCAATCCTCTTTTTACCATTTCCTTCCAGACTATTCGCAATGGGGTCTTCACTTCGGTGACGTCTCTCTTGATCTTTCTCGTAATCTCCTCACCGATCGCGTTCACCCCTTTTTCCTCGTGACTGGGCAATGGGTTCCCCTTTCTTACCAAGTCATCCAGTGCTATAACACCCATTTTGATTAGCCTCTCGACTACTTTTTTGAAGGCGAGGCAATTCTCTATCGAATGCCCCTCTATCCCCGCGTGGTAATCGCATTGAGCGTTTGAGTCGTACCACTTAGGGTATGGGGCTACAATAGTTATAAATAAAACGGGACACGATGTGCTCATTGAATAAAATCGGTATAACTCTTTGTATGCGTTATCTAATCGGCGTGAATTGGATCCTTCGAATTTAATCTAGTTCCCGATTCTCTTCTTGTCGCCTGGTTGTCTACAGAATCGCCTTTGGTGATTAATCGCGATCGCCGGGTATCCTCTATTATATGTACTCACATTATTTACCTCATTGTCTTTCTTCTTGGAGCGACTCTCCGGTGCTTTCTCTGTCTCGATTTTGCCACCCCTTATAGCATGCTCGATCATTTCCCTTCCATTACTATATCAAGAAAGCTCTTAGTTGTACTCCTATCATATGGGTTATGAAAGGGCCTTGTGGTATTAATAAAAGCATGGCGATCTCTTTTCCAAAAGCTGGTTTGAACTTGTGTGGCTATTTCCTCCATCATTGGGCATATTGCTCAAACTTTCGTTGGCTTCTTCTCCATGTTTTGGGCGTGATTCGATCAGCGCTATATCGACTATGTGCCCAGATTGTTTCGGGAAGGCTGTGCTAGGTCCTTCCATGACTTGATCTGGTACTATTGATTTGATTGTACCATTTGGTCATGGACCACCAGGTGGTCTTGAAAGCAGTGAATCGGCAGATTGATCGTTGTTAACATGCCCCGCCATCCGTCGGTGAACATTGTGATGTGCGTTTGAGAACAAGCTGGTCCGTTGTATTTTTCAAGTCTGAGTCTTGAATTTTGGAGGAAGTACGAGATCGGGACTAGGCTCAAGTCTTTAGCGTCCACCCCAAGCGATGGTCGTGATCTCCATTTCCTAAACTTTTCTTCTAACCATTTGCAACGATCTTCAAGTTGTTTGGGAAGGTTTGCTTTTGCCTTATCCATTTCAGCCATTTCATCAAAATCGGGGACTATAGGGTTGGCCGGACCTTCTCCGGGATTGGTGCCTGAACCAATGGAAGTATTGGCATTGCGGTCTCAACCTGGCACTGTGGCCTGATAACAACAGGCGTCCTTTGGGGGCATATTTCTGGTGGTGCTTGGGTATTTGGCGGGGTAAATCCAGGAGGGTAAGTAGGGTCGTCATTATTCCCTGAGCTAGCAGCGGCGCCCTTTCCTCGTTCATTGGCCAATAGTTGCGCCAGCTGACTTATCATGTTGTTTTGAGATTCTTGCATCCGTTCTATCATATCTTGCTGCATTTTGGTTAATCGTTCTTGCATCTGATCTTGTATTTCCTTTTGCATTTGCTCTAGTCTTTCTATCCTTTGATCCATAATTTTAGTTTTACCTCACAGATTGTAGCGATGTTCCAGGTAATATCACAATTTAAGGTTCTTGTGTAAGATTTAATGCACATGATGCAATGTAATGCTAATACATGAAATGTATGCAAAAAGGCATTAATTCGATTCAATTTCCATTGGAATAACTTCTAGAAAATAAGTTTCTTTACATAGAATGGATTACATATAAGGCCTCGCCTAATGCTTAAGGCCTTGACTTCCTCAAGAAGCCTAGCTAACTCTTGCCCTTGTTCTGACTTTGATTCATAAAATAAACTTAGTACATCAGCTTGGACTCCTAAGGTTTGCAAATGCTCCGCGACCTCTCGCACTTGAGTCACGGCTTCCCCCATGATGTAATCCCGATCCCTGACTTGATTTTGGGAGTGATGAAGTTGTTGCTTCCAACGCTCCTCGTTGACTTCCAGTAGTTCCACCCGTAACTCACAACCATGTAAAGCAGACTCTAGCTCTTCGATTCTCGCTTTCATTTCTTCAATTTTACTCAGGCTAGCTTTTAATTCAACTGCAGAGTTGCGGCTACGATACTGATACAAGGTTCTTTCCAATTCTGCCACCCGAGTCTTTAATTCCTCTTTCTCGTTTTGGGTTTTGACCAGACTTCTCTTCAGAGTATCTTCTCGAGCTTGAGTATCTCGGAGTTCTCTTTCCCATTGACCACTCTGTTTTTTCCTCCACGAGTTCTTGACTCCATTGCTTCGATGTCTTTCCTAATCCAAAGAAGCTTCATTGACCTTCGCAGCTTCTTATAGTCTGTTTTCAAACTGTCCAGATCTTCCTCAGCTTTATTTTTCCCTTTTCTCAATTTTTCGGCCTCTAGCTTCTGAATGTCAACGTCCAAACCCAGCTGCATCTTCTCTTCTTCTAACCGTTCTATCCTTTTCCCCAATTCCGCATTTCTTTTCTCAAAATCTTGTTTAATGATTTCGAGCTCTGATGGGATTACCTGTAGGTGTTCCTCCATTGATCGAGCGTCTTCCTGGCCTGGTGTGGGAATGTTGTCGTTGATTCTCTGGCTTCTCCATCGGTCATATTCGGGAGTTGTCATCGGGTTTGCGGCAAATCTTTTCATTCTATGAGTCTGACTCCAAGCGCTTGCTATTTCACGAACTCTTTTCTTACAATGATCCCCTTTGTATTCAAATTCACACTGGATTAGACCTTATGTTGCGGGTATAAACTGTCTCGATCGGTATTGTCTCAACACAAGGAGAGGAGCATATCCGACGGCTCCCCATACTCCAAGTAGAGGAACCCAGTCAAAATCTCCACATCGGTATAAGATCTCATCAGGGATCATCAAAGGAGCTTTCCACTCCACGTCTTCCTCTTGCAGGTTTTGCAGAATTGTCATCCATTTTTCTTCCGTAAGATCTTCTCGCCTTGGTGTGGCTGCTAATTCCTTTAGCGGAGAATAGTCCTCGGAGAAGATTCGACCTGGTGCCTTTTCCACTTTCCAAAAATGACTGTTGAACCATACTAGCAAGAGCTGTGCACAATCGGTGAATCTTCCTTCGCCGCTCTTCTAAGACGCGTTTAGAGACACGAAAGTTTCGCCGAATTGCGAGGCAGGCGTGACTCTTTTATCTAACTCGTCGAATAGATCTGAGACCGCCTCATCTACATGCCCTAGAGCTTTAGGGAAGATGATCAATTCGTAAATGCTCAAGGCGAAGATGTCAACCCTTTTCTTCACATCCGGGTGTGCTATGATCAAGTCCCTTAAATTTCTCCAAGGGATACACTTACAATCTCCTTTTTGTTTTATCCGTGCCGCAACCCACTGCTCACTCATTCCCGTAATATTCATCAACTTTTTCAAGAAGGTGGGAACGTTAACAGGTCTCGTATAAACTTTGTCGGCTTGAATTTTTGAGCAACGAAGTAAAGCTATGTATTCTTCTATAGTAGGCACTAAATCCACTTTCCCAAAAGTAAAACAGCTATAAGCGGGATTCCAAAATTGGGCCATAGCTCAAATAGGTCTTTGGTCACCTTGATGTCGGCAGATATGGCGAGATCTCCGTAATGATGAAGAGAATAATTCCTTGATCTCATGATCCCATCGACCCATATCTCTTTCATCTCCCGAAGATTGTTTTGGGTGACACCGATACGCGTGAAGTCCCATAATTACGATCGTGCCCTTCTGCGAGGCTATCACCTTTTTCTTCTTTGCGATACGTCTTCCTACCAAACCTGCATTTACGCGTTGTCTTCCACTCTATCAAGAAACCCCTTTCCATGACAAAGCTATCTATTTGGGCAATTGAACGTGAATCAACACCTTTTGATGAATATGCCATGCAAAAACAAAATAAAGCAAATCAAGTATTTCATACGTGAGGCAAAGAATAAAAGTACCTAATTCGTTAACCACTAGGGTTTGGCATGGCTCTACCTAGGATAGGTCCCTTAGGGCTTACTATATGAGGTTTGGTTCTAGGAGGGTACTGAACCGCCAGATTCTCGATCTTCACCCATTATAGGCTCATATAGACCGAGTTCGGATTCGGGGATATATTTCCTATGGTCGCGCGGAGATGAAAATCTCACGAAGATATAGGTACGGATGTATCCGAAAGCGATCCACTATCCCGCACGGAGGTGAAAACCTCACGAAGGAGTAGTTTCTCACTCTCACCTAAAGGTGTGACCACAACGGTCATGCAATGCAATGCCAAAATTGAAACAACACGCAATAAAAGATTGTAAATTTTCAAATCAAGCTTTCAAACTTCCGACAAAAGATGAAAATAATCAATTTATGGCTTGACTCTCTAAATCATCCCAGTGGAGTCGCCAAGTCGTCAGAACCATTTTTTGAAAACAAACGGGTTCGACTTTGGTTTTGTAAATAGGAATAAAACGGAGTCACCACCGACCATTATTTGGTGTGATCGGATCACCTTTATTTTAATAAAACATTTTGTTTTACTAAAAGCAGTATTTTTGGTCCGAAGTTTTAAAAGTCGGTCCGGAGTGATTCACATACGAGGAAGGGTTAGCACCCTCGATACGCCCAAAATTGGTACCAAAATGATTAATTAGAGTCTTAGTGTCGGAAATTTTAAAAGGTTTTAAGAGACAGATCCTTTAAAAATGTTTGGATAATTAGGGCCATAATTTTGAGATTTCTTTGTTCAGGAGGATACTGAACATCACATTCAAAGACGTTAGGACATGATGCTCTAAACCTTCGTAATCAAAGCTATCTCATGTTTTTACGAAGTTTATCAAAAGGATGTTTAATTATTTAGTCGACGGAAAATCGCAACCCAAAGCACGTTAGGGCACTATTCCCCGAATTCCTAAATACAAAACATTGCCTTTATTTTAAAAATCTTTGAACAGAGTGTAATGACTTTTCAAAATGCATCGTATGGGATTGAATTTAAGAAAAGGTTTGAGTCAAAACTCGAAATTTCTTTGTCCGAAAAGATATAAACATCACATCCAAAGACGTTAGGACACAATGTTTTAATCTCTCGTAATCAAAGCCATCTCGTGATTCAGTAAAACTTCAGAAAAGGATGTTAAGTTATTTAGTCAAACGAAAAATCGCAACCCAAAGACGTTAGGGCACTATTTCGAGTTTCTAAATATCAAACATTGCCTCATTTTGAAAAATTTTTAGATGAAATACGATAATCTTACAAATGATACTTTGTTCAAAAATATTGTACAAAACCAAGAGAACAAATGTGGATGGAATGTTATAAATAAAAATACAAATAATAATAATAATAATAATGATAATACCAAGTAGTAAAAATGAATAAATAACTAAATAAATAAAGTAAGAAATAACAATGACAAAATAATAATGATGATACTTGACATAAAATAATGATGATAATATGTAAAAGAATAATATGAAATAATATATATAAAGATATATGTACATAAAAAATAATAGAATAGGAGTAACAATACGGACAAGGTAATAGCAAAATAGATAGTAACAATAATAATACAATGATCGTCTCAATCATAATATTAGTAAATAAATAATATAGTAACATGTACAATTGTTATAAGAGATAATAGTAACATGAACAAATAATAGTGGAAGTACAACCAAAATAACAAATAATAACATGTTATAATAAATAAAAGTAATAGAATCAAATAATAATGAAAATACAATCAAAATAAATAATAAAAATAATAAAAATAAAGTTAGTGAGATGTATTAATAATAAAATATCAAAATATAATAATGATAATAACAATATTAGTATAATTAACAAAAAGACTAAAAAATTTGCACAATAATTAAATTAGGATTGATTTGCATTAAAGATAAAAATTTTGGGGTTAATTTGAAATAAAACAAAGGAAGGGACTTATTTGAACGCGTGAAAGAAAGGGGATCAAAACAACAATTAACCTCTTTTGTCAAACGCATGCAATGACGGGGGACTTAATCGCAAATCAGGGCAAATTATAGAGCTAATTTTAAATTATAAAGACTTGATCGCAAAATTATAAGAATGCGGAGGGACCCCACGCGCAAATAGACCACTTTTTCGGAAAAACACGCGGATCCTCGGGTAAGCGGGTCGGATTCGGGTCGGATGGGCAAAACGACGTCGTTTTGGGGCTTTTGGACGCCGGCCAAAACGACGTCGTTTTGATTCGGCTATAAAAGCAAATTTTTTAACAAAAATTTCATTTCTCCAGTTCCCTAAAAAAAAAACTGATTTTTGTTCTCTTCTTCCTCTGCAGGTGAGGGAATTCCGTGAGGGGTTGCCTTTGTCGTGGCCCGTGGCGAGCTCTACCACCACCAGGTGTAGGAAAAGGTAAAAACTCGATTTTTTTTGTTTTTTTTTTTTTTTTATGTATACTTTTAATATAAATCTATGTGTGGATTTTAAAAACAATCTTTCAAAAAAAAAAGTCACCTTTGCTACATTTTGTTTTGCTTTTGTGAATCTCCTTTTTTGTTTTGGATCTGCTTCTCCTTTTTTTGTGCCTTGAAATTCTTCTCTTTTTTTAGTCTATTTCGAAGGAAAAAAAAAATAAAGAGACTTTTGCTTCAATCTTTCTGCCCTTTTTTATTGGTTTCCAGAGAAAAGAAAAATCATCCTTTACAAAGCCATTCTTGACCTCTTTATAATAGAATATGTTTTTTGTTGCTTCTTCGCCTCGTTTACATTACTGTGTTGTCTTTTCTTTGCAGGCGTGAGGAGCGGATGGAGCGGTGGCGAGGCGGCAGTGTCGGAGGTAGGTTGGCGGTGGGTGATGTCGGGTGAAGGGTCGGTGGGGTTGGTGGTTAGGGTTGCAAGGCTAGGGTTCTCGAAAACCTAGCTTCTTTGAAAAGAGGAAGGTGGGCCTATTGGGCCCCGTGAGGTTTGGGCTTGGTTTATTTATTTTGGGTTTGGGTATGGGTTCGGTTTGTAATTTATATATATTTATTTTTTGTAATTGGGTTTATTTTAGTAATTGGGTCTGGATTTGGTTGGGTCTGGGGCTGTTGGGTTTGTGTATTAGTTTATTTTGGGCCGGGCGATTTTGGGCTTTGTACAATATAGTTTTAAATTCTTTATTGGCTAAGGTTCAAATGTACGGATAACCCAAACATTATCTTTCAATTATACAAATGGGGTTTCGGGGGATATATTCTTTATGCAAAGCTCATTAGTGTCAAATATTTCCATTAAATGCAGAAAGGGTAATAGATAAGACCCCTAGAGAATGAATGGTGGAAAAAAACAGTGCCTTAATTTTAGGACATGGACATCCATATTTGTATACACAAAAGTATAGGCTATGGACCATTAAACACAGTAGAGTCTTTATATCTGATGTACAAAATGGGACCCCTTTACGGAAAACTTAATCTTTGCTCCACTCAATTTCTAACCACCATTTTTAAGTATGGTGCATTTCATCGGAAGGACTGCCATTGTTATACTATAAAATAACCACATTTAAGTTTTGCCCTATTTGCTATAATATAATTTGTGTTTTTAGATCATAGTTTAAGATTAGAGACAAAATGATTGTAAATGTTAAGATTCAAGTTTTGAATTTATCCGTAATAAAATACTCCACTCTTACTCACTAAATCCTTGATTACCAATACCAATATTGCATCCTTTGAATCCAAAAACAGAATAAAACTCTGAATTTTTTTTTTTTGGTGAATTATAATAACAGGGCAAAGCACTTACAACAAACGCACCTAGCGTGACTCGAAATTTTAATTAGAAAAATTAAAGTTCAATCTCTGATAATCTTGAAGTTTCAGCCCAATCTAATGCGATAATCAAGTCAAATGACTCTACCATGTAATCAACACTTGACATTGAAGAGGACCCACCATGGGATAAACATAACAGCTCATCAATCCATCTTGAGAATGAAAACTGTGGTAAAGGTTGGCATTGAAAATAACATCCACCTCCGTGGATAAACATAACAGCTCATCAATCCATCTTGAGAATGAAAACTGTGGTAAGGTTGACATTGAAAATAACATTCACCTCCGTGTCTTCATTCCAATGTTGGAATATTTTCAATAAGTATAGTGCAAATGAAAAGTTATAAATATCCAAAAGTTATGCCATTTTATTATTAACAAATAGTCATAATTATTTTAAATATCTATTGAATAATTGTGTTTATTGCTAAAGATATGACTATCTATTTGAGTTGTGATTAAATTATTTACATTTGATGGAAAATATTAATATTGTGATTAATTATCCTGAATTACTCATTTTAGAAACTGATGGAATTTAAATTGCTCCGATTTTTTTAAGAGACCCCAATTTGCTCAATACCAAAATTGATCAGAGAGACTGGATAGATTTTTTACCAGCAAGTATGCTTGCCTACATTTATTTTAAATATAGAATCGAATCAGTTTTCTGACTAATGGTCTATTTGTTTGTATGCAAAATATTTTTTGTAAAATAGTTTCATTGTTTGGTGGAAAATGAATTACTAAAGGAAATCATTCTTCAAAAAAAAAAAAGGTAAAATCAAGACTTTTTCAAAGAAAATATCTTACCGATTTTTTTCCATATAAGACATTTTCCAAACTAATATGACTATATTGACTATCTTCACTGTCGAAGAAACAAAAAGGGGAAGAAGATGAAGGCATGTGTCATCACCTCTGAAGGTTAAGAAAACTTAATGCATCATTTGACGAGAAGAATATGAAGAAGATGCCATGAAAATGTATGGATTGTGAGATTAATTGAGGAAGAAGAGAGGAAAGTACACAAAGGGAGCTTTGGCATCCTAGTATTAAATGACAATGAGAATATGAGATTTAACAAAGGCAACGACTGGAGGAGATTAGCTAATTATCTGAGCCAAGAAAATTGTCACTCTCACACTTTCCAGGAATGACAGTCTTCTTTATTTGTATCTTTTACCCACAAAAGTCAAGGTCTTCCAATGGGACAATGTTAAGCAAATGGTTAAATTCTTAAAAGAGTCCTTGAACTAGTTTACTTTTGTTGTACCCAAATAAACCCCTATATTTTTATTTGTGTTTAAATTAGCCCTTATTTCAAATGACATGTTAATTTAAATAAAAGCTGGTGATGAGGGGAGTGTTGAATTTCAACATCTACTTATAATCACCATTTAATATATTGAAAAATATATTTTATTCGTGTTTATTGTTGTGCAAAGCTTAACTATTATCTTCAGTTTTTAAAAACCAAGTTTAACTTAAATCTTTTGTTAGTTAAAAGGATAATAAACCTCGTATTGCTTAAGAACAAGGCACAAAGAGATTACGAATTTATATAAAAGCCCATATCTCACATTTTTTAGAAAAACAAAAGCAAAAAGATTTTGAGTTTATATAAAGAACCATATTCTAAGCCTTAAGCCTATATATTAGTTTTCTGGTGATGTGGACTTTGATGAAGAGTATTAAAAGGGAGTTTTGACGAACAAGAAAAATTGTTCCAAATGATGATGATGATGATGATGATGATGGGTGTTAATTTCCAAGTCAAGGTCTTCTACTGGGAGAAATTTGTTACGATTAAAACTTCTCTAGATACAAGTTAAAGAATTTCTTTTTGGTTGTGATGAAATTTCTTACGAATTTCCTAATAAAAATAATGACTTGAACAGACTTTGTCATTTGGGTCAATTAAACTGAAATTTTGTATAACTTTCTTATGAATAAGATTCACTTTTAGGCAATTTTATGTGAATTGAACTTAAATAATTCCTACCACTTTTTTGAAGAATAATTTTCACTTTTCCCCTCTAAATGAAAAGTATTTGGAAGGAAGGGTGTTGTGTTTCATTTTCCTGGGTGAAATAATGATAGATTTTCTTTGTTAGCCCTTTCTAACGTAGGGAAGGCAAGGTTGGGTAAAACGACTTGTTTAGTCTTTCTTATTTTCAAAATTGAATAAATTGGTCCCTTTAAAAGAAGAGAAATTTAATCTTTGTTAATTTTGAAAGTGAACAGCTAAGGATATTTAACTACATCGTTAATGTTTTCTATCAAATTCATATAATTTTGATTGGTATAACAATAAATTTAGCCCACAATGTTTGCATTTACAAATTAATAAAGTTTAAAGGCTTATTTGGGGTATGATAAAAGTACACGATTATTTAGATAATGTGATAAAGCTTAAGGGCATATTTAATATGTTAGTATGAGTAACCAAACGTATAACTTAAAAAAAAAAAAAAAAATCACTTTTAGACCATTTTAAGCCAATTGAACTTAAATTTCCTACCAGTTGAAGAATAATTTTCACTTTTTTCCCCTAAATGAAAAGTCTTTGGAAGGGAGGGTGTTGTGTTTCTATTTTCCTAGGTGAAATAATGATAGATTTTCTTTGTTAGTCCTTTCTAACGTAGGAAAGGCAAGGTTGGGTAAAACAACTTTTTTAGTCTTTCTTATTTTCAAAATTGAATAAATTAGCCCCTTTAAAAGAAGAGAAATTTAATCTTTGTTAATTTTGAAAGTAAGCAGCTAAGGACATTTAACAACATCATTAATTTTGTTAATTTAATCTTCTATCAAATTCACATAATTTTGATTGGTATAACAATAAATTTAGCCCTCAATGTTTGCATTTTTGTCAATTTGATCTTGATTCTAAAAAATCAACAAATTTAACATTAACATTTACACATTTACACAAATGTAGCGGTCTGAATTTGTTAAATCAAGGCAAATTAAACATGAATTCACCTAAAATGCTTAGCAACTGATTTAGAGCTTGGTACACTTAAGATCAATAGGAGATACCATTGTTATAGAATAGTAAGTCTTAAAAGCAAATAAATACTTGGATTTGCCTACCCCTTGAGAGCTTATATTTGATCCCTTGTGTGATATTTAGCAAGTCTTTACAGTGTGTAATTATTTAGATATTTGATGGGTTTCTATTGCTCTGCAAGAAAATGAAAACTTGAGCTTACCCAATTATCTCTCACTCAATGTGCGTGTGGACCTTACAAACCCATCAGATTCTATCTTTTGAAAAGCCTTTTAACTCTGCTGCCTATCATCATAAGATTACTTGAAAATCCGATCCACCCCGTCCTTGGCTGATATGCCTTGGCAAGACATTTACGAAAATTGATATCTTTTACTTGAAGGATCAATTGATTAGCTCGAATACGTCCCCCAAAGTATCCGAGGTTGAATTGATACACAGTGAAACTGTCATGCTTTATTTCGAAGCTTCAAGCACAGTATAATAGCTCGAATCACAGCCACGTTTTACGACTGCTGGAATTCCGGTACCCCCTTAACATCATTCTCCCAAAGCAGTGACTGTAAATTCACAACGACGAATCACCGTATGCAGCAAATGGTTATGGAAAATCGCATCGTTTGTTTCAAGACACAAACACCACACTGCAGCCGCATAACATGTTCAGCTAAGATCAACACCTACAGATTTGTGTAAATAATGTAATATAAAATAATCAGAGTAGTATAATTTGTGTTTTTTCTTATAGAAAAATCATAGTTTAGGATTAGAGAAAGTGACTGTAAAGACAAACTTTCGAAGCTCATAAAATTGACTGCATGAACCAAATGGATTAAATCCAAATTATATGAAGAACAAAAGGTGATAGAATAGTTAATGCTTACTGACTAAAGTCCCTGATTACCAACTCCAATATTCATCAGAAACTCTGGAATTTTAATCATAAAAATCAAATCAATGTTCAATCTCTGATCATCTAAAATACAAAAAAAGGAAAATTAATTCAAATTTCAGCCCAAACTGATCTGATAATGAAGTCAAATGGCTCTACCTTGAAACCAACTCAAACTAAACCCAAATCATTTGTTTTTAAAAAATCAGATGGCCATGAGGGTTGTGAAAGATCACAATGAAACAAAGGTAATTAAGCTCACCAGGAAGGCTAAATTGGCAAGAGCATATGTCTCCTCCAAAGCTCCAACAGCCAGAAAGCATTGAAGCAAAGTTGAATGATATCAACTAGGAAAATCTGTTAACAAATTGCAATACAGCCTCGACGTCTCAATATATGGCAATAACTCAATAGAAGAAATTAGAAGCTTACTCATCTGCCATTAATGTCTTCTTGACTCTCTGTTTCCTCATCTGCTTTTCTTAAACCAATCACTGACATCTTCATTCCCTTCAAAGTAGCATATTTAAAAAGTCAAAGCTTAATCTCTAGGTTTTGGCTGACTTATACTACATTGCTTTAAACTCTGCAAGTAAAAAGCACATCTATAATGTGAGATAAAAAAGATTAGGCATAGGGCACAACCTTGACATTAACACTAGGAATTTTGTGGAACTTGTTTTGTTGGTGAGAAAGAAGATATCAAACCCACCCTTAATCTGCAACTGCAATTTCTGTATAAATAGACATGAACCATAGACCAACGAATCAAGATATCATTGAAGGAAAATGCAATGAGTATATTGAGATACCAGATGATTAAATCTCTACTTTTCAATGAAGCTGAATGAAGTCCACCACTGATCCTATGGAGTCAACTGCCAAAAAGAATAAAGCATGAATCTTAATATCTCCTCACCACAATGCTGCTTAAACAACTTGAATGGCAATAACATACAAAGAAATTTCAGCCCCAACTGATATGATAATCAAAATCCAAGATAAGAAAATAATCAAATTCCAATGGCTCTACCATGAAACCAGCTCTTCACTTCAAACTAAACTCAAATCATTTAAGTTTTTTCCAGTATCTTCGTGGGTTCCTCAATGGGATAAACATAAGCTCACCAATCCAACTTGAGAATGATAACCGTCAAACGCTTGCCTCCAGCTCCATGTGTTCATACCACAAGATTTGAGATACGAGCAACTCTCGGAATTTCTAAATTCATATAATCCATTGATAGATATGGAGAAAATAAGCGTTAGATGAACCTAAAATCATAATAATAAGTCAAAGGTAACTTACTTCTCCGCCAAGACTGAATTGCCAGAGCCCAGAAAAGGTACTCAAAAGATCACTTCAATTTTGTGTTCAACCATCATATGAATAGAATCAAGAAGGCCTGTTGACAACTTGCATTGTCACAAAATATCAGTTCAAACACATAAATAAACTAAGCATCAAGTAAAAGAAATTGAAGCTCTTACAGCTTAGGTGTTCCTCCTTATATGGCTAAAGCTCCAACTCATTATTGGCTAAAAATATTTTGCATTGGTCACAAACTTGACTTCAATACCAGAAATTTCATGGGAACTTGTTTCGTTGGTGAGAAAGAGGATATCAAAACCATCCATAATCTGCAAGTTCTCTTGAGTATCGAATCTCACAACAAATAGGAAACACCTACTCCTAAATCAACATAAAATCAAAGGTTATAAGAGAAACCAATCTTTCTAATTTACGTGAAATCATGAATTGATAATATATGAGCATTGATGTTAAAAACTAAACAATGAGGCTGAATTATGTCCACCACTAATCCTATGAATTAGTAAATCCAACCAATCCAAAAATAATTTGAGTATGAATCTTCATATCTGAATTTCGGCACGTACCACAAACCCCTATGGATATTTTTATCAACCCCAAAGCAGGATCTTTTTGCTACTGTATTGAAATCTCCAGTTGCCATTCAATTTTCCTCCAAATTAATTAATATGGAGAATTTCCTGCTTGGACAATACACTCTATACCTACAAAAAAAAACAGACACAACAGGGGAATGGATATGAGAAAATTAATAATAAGCAGCAAACTATAGAACAAATTTCCATTTTATGTTCATAAACTATGCTTTTAACATTTACAATGTGGAACTACAATTTTCAGGTTCTCAAAGACGGTAAAAGCACCTTCTAAATGACAAGCAATTTATGAAACAGAGCAAGCTTGATTCATCGTGGTTCGTTTTAATCGTTTAGTTCCCATTTCTGTAGCATCAATATCACTCTCTGCATCCACGTAAAATACATGAACACCACATCTCTCCACGAAATTCTTTTCTCCGTCAGCACAATTTCTGATGTAGAATTCAAATGATGCCTCCTCAAAATTCTGGTCTTCTTTAACCATGTCGATGCTAGATAGAATAAACACGTGATCACCCATGCACCACTCTGGCACAGGAAGCTCAAACAAAGATTCACTTCTTAGCTTTTCATAACCACCACCACCATTGCCACCACCAGCAGCTGTAAGTTGGTACTCACAAATACATTCAAGTAGTTGAAATTCTTCAAGTAATTGAAATTCAAGGCAGCGAGTGAGGTCAGCCACAAGGCAAATAGCAAAAACCAAAAATCTGCTCCCACTACCCCCATTTGGGGCTATCTTCAAACTTAAGGAAGAATTCATGCTCTGACACTTGAACTTATTTGCTGAAATTTTGTTCCCTGGGAAACAACAAATCAAACTTCGAAACTTAACCTCGTAAAACCAATCATACCTCGCTACCCATTCCTTAGCTAGGGATCCAATTTTAAGCATGGCATTGGCCTCAATGTTATTAGTTGACTCTTGATTCAAGTTGAAACAATCCCAGAATATCATAAAAAACATATCATCATCATTATCATCATCAAATAAATCAAACTGATATAAATTTTGATCTGCAAAGGAAATTTTTCTAATGATTTGCAGCGATGTACATTCAAGTGGTGCAGATATGGTGGAAGCTCTGAGAGTAATTTGAGGCTCTTGCAAAGATCCATACGCATGTACTTAAGGCTTTTAAACCTCAAGCTTCGTGAGGGCACATCAACAGTTGGAAATTTAACGATTGGACAACCACTAAGATCTAGAGCTTTAAGGGATTTCAACTTTGAAATATTGCTTGATACATCTTTTACCATTGACTTTGTCAAGGTCAACCGTTGAAGTCTGTCGAGATGCTCAACGAAATCAGGTACTTCTTTTATTCCGGTTTCTGATAAATTTAACTCATAAAAGTTACTTGGGATCTCTGGAAACTTATTGAGACTACGGCATCCGTCAAGGTAAAGGGTTTTAAGTGATGTCAAATGGTCGAGGCAAGGAAGTTCAACCAAACTTTCACAATTTTCACAGTCAAGTGTTTCAAGGTTGACGGCTCCTAATAAATTAGGGATCTTCTTTAAATTTTTGCAACTAAAAAGGTTAATTTTCCGTAAATGAACAAGCTCCTGCACATGATGAGAACATAAAGTAGTTAGAGCATCATATACTTAAACTCTATCAAAATAAAAATTTATATTTGATATATTGTGTGTATTAATTCACCCACCATCAATACATTCCTTTAAAAATAGAAAAAAATCTTTTATATTTATTTTTTAAAATTTAATAAAAATATGTTATAATAAGATTAAATGTTATATCACTTATAAACTAATTTTCTTAAAAAAAATTCTTGGATGAAGAAAGTATAAAAGTATGTATACCTGATGACCTTCGTTCCAAAGTTGTTCCATGTTTCCATGTGGTAATTCCAATTCAACAAGGTTTTTCGGATTAAAACTTGATGATAAAGATTTGAAGGGGTAATAATCCCATCCAAGATATCTTAGCTCATCCGGAAGAAATACAATATCAACTTGGTATGTAAGTAGCTTCTTATAATCCTCATGCTCTTTCCAATTTGACAACAAACTCGAAGGAAAATAGAAGAAAATATATCTAAGATTAATCATTCTTTCAAAAACAAAAGGTTGGAATAATAGGTTATTCATACGTGACATGTCTAACTTTATTCCTTGAATTCGATCAGTTCCCTGATAACAAAAACCAATTTATCAAATATTAGCATGGAGAAATTTATGGACATTCCATTAAATAACTCATAAAAAAATAATCATATTAGACTAATTGAGCACTTTTAGGAATTCTTTCATGCAAAAAGTGTTTTCATTTCATTTCTTTTTTATTTTTTCAAATCAATGCATTAAGTATTTAACTAAGTCATAAACCTTGACCAGATTCTATATTTTACCTAAGACATAGTCATTATATGTCAAGTATGACGATAATTATTTAATTTTTAAATACTAATTTAAAAGGGATAATACTTGATCAAATGTATAGGTTTATATAGTGTCATTCAACCAAATGATAATATCTCATTAAAGTAAATGAAAAAAAATAAAAGAATATAAATGCAATTAGTGCTTACTTTATTATATTTGAGCACTTCTTCCACGTGTTTAAGATTCCATAGTCTACTGCACTTACCTAGGGTTTTAGATTCTTGACAAACAATGTCCTTTCCCATCTCTTCAAGCGTATCATGCATATAAATTTTCTCTAGCAATCGCCAGCGCGTTGTAGAACGAGAAGATGAGACATTGATCAGGCATTTGTCAACCAATTTGTTTATTCCACACTCTACACCCTTATAACAACCACTTAGAATTTGTTTTGTTCTTTCTATGGGTTTCCCTTTAAAGAAGCATGCAATGTCAAGAAATATATTCTGCTCTACAATATCTAGCCCATCATAACTACTTTTCAAAGCCTCTGAAATTTTTTTATCTGGGGAACAGTCCTTTAGCTTCTCCACCTTACTTTCCCAATAATTTATACTTCTTTTATTTAAATCAGAACCCAAAACTTTAAGAGCAAGTGGATTGCCTTGGGTGTACTTTACAAACTTACGGGATAGATCTGGAAAACCAACCGCGGGATTCAACTGCTTAAACGCAAAGGTAGAAAAAAGTTGAAGAGAATCGTTCTCATTTAACCCTTTCACCTCATGTATTGTGTCAGCTCCTCCACTCTCAAGCACTTGTCTATCTCTTGATGTTATAATGGTTTTACTTCCATAACCAAAATGTTTAACACCCATATAATCTATTTGGTCTAAGTCATCAACATCATCAAGGACAACAAGTACTTTCTTCTTGTTGAGTCTCTCTTGAGTTAAAGTGGATCCTACGGATGGGGTGCCTATATCAACATTTGAGTTCAATAATTTCGAAAGAAATTCATTTCGTAAAGATTCCTGCCCTTGTTTTTTTATTTCCTCTCTAACATTTTGAAGAAACCAATGACTTTCAAACTCTGAAGAGATTTGTTTGTACACAGCCTCAGCAAGGGTTGTTTTGCCTTGACCACCCATTCCCCAAAGTCCTAATACACGACAGTCTTTTTGCTTAATCAGCTTCAAAATCGCATTTTTCTGATATTCTATTCCAACCAATTCTTCAGAAGCACTTTCAAACCCAATATTCGACAACTTTTTTATAACATATTCGACAACATCTTGAATGTACTCGGTTTCAGCTCTAGAAAACAATAAAAAATGTAAATAAGTAAAATGAAATCTAAAACAAAGATAAGTTGAATATAACAAGATGAGAAAATTATTGTTACCTGTCAAATTTGCCTCCTTCTATATGCCACCCTTTTAATTTACCGACCTCTGCAAAAGCAGATTTCCATCGTTGTACTGTATCAGTTGGTTGCTTTGATTCATGCTCTTCGAAGGATGTCTCAAAACTCCCACCAATATTTCGCACTTTGGAAGGATCAACATGATAAAAGATGGGAATAACAGTATGTCCATGAGAGCGCTTGCGGATCATGATGTCAGAGAGTTCAACCAAGCATGATTTCGAAGAGGCATAGTCTGCAGACAAAACGATGATTGAGATATTTGAGGCTGCAATTGCCCGAGAAAGTGCTTGTGAAAGCTGTTCCCCTTTTTCCAGTTTTTCTTCATCAAAGAAAACATCAAGTCCCTTGCTTTTCAAAGCCTGAAGTAGATGACTGGTGAAATTAAGGCGCGTGTCTTCACCTCTGAAGCTCAAGAAAACATGATACTTCATTAGAGTAGAAGATGAAGAAGAAGAAGCCATGAAAGAGTATTGAACTATTGATAGTGTGTGTTGGTGTTTTGGCAAGGCTGAGCAAGCTGAGTAGCAAGCTTGTACAACAAGCCTCGTTGCTTGGTGAAGAAACAATAGCAGTAGTTTTGCTAAGAAAACAAGAACAGCAGCGAGAAACAAGAATGATGAAGCATAAATTGATTGAAATCTGATATTTTTCATTAACAACAACTTTGGCATACTGCCATTACATATATCAGACATTGACAAAGCAAATCAAAGCAAGTTTTCACCTAATACTTACCTAACGCCACTAATTACATTGAAATAAGAAAAAAAACTTAACTTGCACACATAAACTAAGCTGACTTATCAGCTCAATCACTATCAAAATCACATAAAATATCAACCTAACATAGTTCAAATGAAACTAGATTACATTGCATTAACAAAATGTTACAAAACAAACTAAATATAATCAGCTGCACATGAAAAAACAGCTTCTGCATGGCTCGTCTGCATGGCATGTATGCTACTGCTTTTGTTGCTGCATGTGCTGCATGGAAGGCCATCTTCTAACAGTGTGCTTGAAGCAAAAGAGAGAACAAATACAGCAAGTGAGTTTTGCTTGGGTTGTGGTATTATTGTGGAAAGAAAAAGTTTAAAATATCTATCATCTTTGGTATCCTTTTATTAATGGGAACGAGATTGAAGGCTTTTTTCTTAGGCAAAAGCACAGGCGACGATTCAACACAGTTACTCACTCACTTCACTTGTCACATCACATCAGGCAATCAGTCCTCTTTATTATCTTTTACCGACAAAAGGGAGAGTGTTTTGATGGTGGAGGCGCGTAATTAACTAATAATCATTGTGTGTGTGGACCACTTACAAACTGCACCTCCCAGGAAATTAGCCAATTCGGAAACAGTCAAATTTTGTTTCAGGTCCCTCTATTATTCTCAAATTTTACATTTAGTCCTTTAAAATGATCTATTTATTTTCATGTTGTCATTAGTTAATTCAAATAGGTAAGGTTGTTAACCATTCAGGTTAAAATTTTAGTGTGGATGAAAAAAAAACTCTTTTATCATAAAAGATTCTTGTAATTTTAAGGAAAAAAATCATGTTATAGTATTATTTATTTATATTAATTAATGATACGAAAAATTATTTAAAAATATTTAATCACAAAAGAAATTCCAGAAAAGGTTGAGATAACAAGAAAAACATGTGGGTTATCATACATGTTTATCATTTTCACTTTTTTTAAAAAAATTATTGTGTAATTTTCATTTTGGGTTATCAACCATGTTTAAAATTTTAAATTACTAAAATATTAATTCTCAATTAAAATTTTAATATTAGTAAAGTTAAGCAAAACATTTTACGTCAAGATTTGATTGGAGAAGTGGTTAAAATCAACTTAATTGAACGTGACTAATTGATCAATGTGTTAAAACGATTTTTATTGATAAATAATATATTTTATCAATTATGAGAGAAGTTTAATTCTTAATTAATAATTTGACTAGGGTTAGTTTATTGTTTGGGTTTAGTCTGGCCTGATGTGGGTTTTGGTTTGGGTTTTATTTTGTTTTTGAATTGGGCCAAAATTGGCTACTATAACGATGAGAACATAAAGTAGTTAGAGCATCATTTACTTAGACTCTACTAAAATAAAAATTTATATTTGATGTATTGGGTGTACTAATTCACCCACCATCAATACATCGAATTGTTTCTTTTAAAAAATAGAATAAAATCTTTTATTTTTAAAAAATTAATAAAGATATATTTATTAAATGGTAGCCAATTCGTCCTAATCCAAGGCTAGGATAAGAAAAAAATTTAAATTTTTTTCCTAAACTTATTTTTCGAACCTCATTTTTTTTTACCTAAATTCTCTTATATTTTAGATTAACTTTCAAATTTAAACAAATATTTCGGCCACTTGAATAAATCTACTCTCGATTTACATATTGGCAGTAGTACTTTTTAGTCTAAACCCACCCAAAATATTAGCTTAAATAAATAAAACCTTCAATTTTGTCTAAATTTAGTTTTTCTTATTCAAATTCTCTTATATTTTGGATCTAACATTCAAGCTTGATATTTTCGTATTGTTAGTAATACGACGCACAATTTTTATGTTTTGTGGGTGATAAAATAAGATACATTAAACACCTATCATCCAGTTTGGTTTTCTATCATATAAGATTAAATTGTGGATGCAAGCACTAGCTAATTTGTAATGCTAATGGACCTGAATTTGTGTAATTACTGCAATATAAAATAATCAGAGTTGTATAATTTGTGTTTTTTCTTATAGAAGATCATAGTTTAGGATTACAGAAAGCTTCGAATCTTGAACTTGTTGGATATCATCTCATCAAGACCAATGTACAAGCCAATTCCAAAACAGAGTAAAACTCTGGAATTTTAATTACAAAAAGGGAAAATTGATTCAAGTTTTAGCCCAAACTGATGTAGCAATCAAGTCAAATAGCTGTACCATGAAACCAACTCTTCATTTTGAAGTTCCAACTAATCCCCAAAATCATTTGGATTTTTTTTTTCCAGGTGTTTATGTTGGGTTCCTCTTTGGGGTAAAACATCAATCTAGCTTGAGAATGAAAACTGTGATAGGGTTGGGATTGAAAATAACATCCAGGCTCCATGTGTTCATTCAACGAGTTTTGAGATGAGAGCAACTCTGCCGAATTCTGCATGCCATTGATAAATCAGGGGAAAAGAATGCCATGAGGATACTAATAATCAGAATGAGTCAATAGTAATTCACCCAAGAGCATATGCTTCCTCTCAATGGGATAAACAAGGCAACTCTGTTGACAAGTTGCAGTACTGCTTCAATATCTAAGTCCAACCACAATATAAAGAAATCATTCAGTAGAAGAAATTGATCTTAAAAGCTTACTTGTTACAAACATCTGTAATTTATTCCCTTCAATCATTAATCTCTAGGTAAAAGGGCACATCAATAAATGTGGATTTTGTTGGAACTTCATTTGTTGGTGAGAAAGAAGATATCAAAAAACCACCCATAATCTGCAACTTCAATTCCAGTAGAGTATTGAATCTGTGTCTGGCTTGACTTTCATGCAAGTTTTATGAAATCTACAGATCACAGTCAAAATAAAAAAATTGAACATAACAAATAGAAAATACCTACTCCTAGATCAATATAAAAGCATAGGTTATAAGATTAACCAATCTCAAACATATGTTGATTATATTTAGGAATAGTTGGTAGGTTTACCTTAGCTAACATGAATATAAATTAGAAATCATGAACTGAAATTATATATATATATATATATATATACCAACTTTCAAGGGAAATATGAAACATAAATCAATGGGTGAACAAATCATTGAAGTAAACTGCAGATAGTATTGAGATGCAATATGATTAAATCTCTACTTGCTGCCTATGGCATGAGCACCAATGGTGGAACCTAAACAATTAAGCTGAATGATGTCCACCTCTGATCCTATGAATCAAAACCAGCCAATAACAAGTCAACTGTCAAAAACAATTCAAGTATGAATCATTTTAATCTCTCCTCACTACAATGCTCAAACAACATGAGAGCAGTAACATACAAAGAAATTTCAGCCCAAACTGATATGATAATCAAAATCCAAGATAAGAAAATATCAACTCCAATAGCTCTACCATGAAACTAACCCAATCTAGCTTGAGAATGAGAACTGTCAAAGGTTGCCTCCAGCTCCATGTGTTTATCCCACAAGTTTTGAGATCTGTTGCAAATTCTGGATTTATATAATCCCATTGATAAATATGGGAAAAATGGTGAGGATGCTGAAAATCATTCTATGAACCTAAAATCATGATAATAAGTCAAAGTCAAAGGGAACTTACTTCTCCACCAAGACTGAATTGCCAGAACCCAAAAAGGGGCTCAAAAGATTACTTTGACTTTGTGTTGACAAATCTGTTGACAACTTGCATTGTCACCAAATATCATTTCGAACACTTGTATAAAGCAAGCATTCAGTAAATAAAATTGAAGGTCTTACAGCTCAGGTGTTCCTCCTTGTATGGCTAAAGCTCCAATTCAGCAGTGGCATTCTCAAAGATTTGTCATTCCCTAATCTTACCTCAACACAGAAGCAAAGGATATAAGAAAAAACAATCTCACAAATAACCAATCTTTCTAATGAATCAAGATATGATTGAAGGAAAATGCAGCAAGTATTCAGATACCAGATGACACCAATGCTAGAACTAAACAATGAAGCTGAACCGAGTCCACCATTGGTCCTATGAATTAAAAAAAAAAAAAACCAACCAATAACGAGTCAACTGTCAATAAGAATTAAGTATGAATTTTAATATCTGAATTTTGGTACTCATCAAAATCCCCTGTGGATATTTTATCAACTCCAAAGCAGAACCATTTTGCTACTGTATTGAAATCTCCAGTCACCGTTCAATTTTCCTCCAAATTAATTAATATATATGGAGAATTTCCTTCTTGGACAATATACCCTATATCTACAAAAGAACACAGACACAACAGGGGAATGAAGATGAGAAAAATAATAGTAAGCAACAATCACATCTGTTGAACAAACTTGCAATTTTATGTTTCATAAATTATGCTTTTAACATTTACAATGTGGAACTACCAAGGTTTCAGTATGGTAAAGCACCTTCTAGAAGACAAGTAATTTATAAAGCAGAGCAAGTTTAGATTCATCCTGGTTGGTTTTAATTAATTAAAGCACTTCATTTTGTGTCACTAATTTAAAAGTTGAGAATTTACTATTAACAATTGTGGAAAACAGAAGTATGACAATATGAAAAAGAAATGAAAAAACTGAAAATTTTATGATAATATGAAAAAATGAGATGAAATGAAACCCTTACCTTTGCATTTGGATGACATAATTGAGAAGTTGAAAGTCCTCAAAAGCAGAGCCAAAGATGGAAAGAAATACAAACTATTTCAATCTTTTAAGTCCTCCATCCCCTTCTTCCCCATCATGGAAAAAGCTTCTTTTGTTCCCAGCAACTCTCTTTTCAGTAGCATCCACGTAAAATACATGAACACCACATCTCTCCACCTTGATATAGTATTTTCCATATTCTGCCATGTAGAATTCAAATGTTGCCTCCTCATAATTCTGGTCTTCTGTAACCATGTCGATGCTAGATAGAATAAACACGTGATCACCCCTGCACTCGGCTGTCTTAGGAAGGTCTGACAAAGATATTTTACTTCTTAGCTTTTCATAACCACCACCAGCGGTTGTAAGTTGGTACTCACAAATACATTCAACTGATTGAGTCTCAAGGCAGCAAGTGATGTCAGCCACAAGGCAAATAGCAAAAACCAAAAATCTACTCCCACTGACGCCATTTGGGGCTATCTTCAAACTTAAGGAAGAATTCATGCTCTGACACTTGAACTTATTTGCTGAAATTTTGTTTCCTGGGAAACAACAAATCAAACTTGGAATCTTAACCTCGTAAAACCAATCATATCTCGCTGCCCATATCTTAGCTAGGGATCCAATTTTGAGCATGGCAGTGGCCTCGATGTTATTCGTTGACTCTTGATTCAAGTTGAAACAATTACAGAATAGCATCAAAAACACATCATCGTCATTATCATCATCACAGTCATTATTCAAGTGGTGCAGATATGGTGGAAGCTCTGAGAGTAGTTTGAGGCTCTTGCTTGGTGAGGGCACATCAACAGTTGGAAATTTAACGATTGGACAACCACTAAGTTCTAGAACTTTAAGGGATTTCAACTTTGAAATATTGCTTGATACATCTTTTACCATTGAGTTTGCCAAGGTCAACTGTTTAAGTCTGTCGAGATGCTCAATGAAATCAGGTACTTCTTTTATTGCGGTTTCTGATAAATCTAACTCATCAAAGTTATTTGGGATCTCCGGAAACTTCTTGAGACTACGACATCCCTTAAGGTGAAGGGTTTTAAGTGATGTCAAATGGTCGAGGCAAGGAAGTTCAACCAAACTTTCGCAATTTTCACAGTCAAGTGTTTCAAGGTTGAGGGCTCCTAATAAATTAGGGATTTTCTTTAAATTTTTGCAACTAAAAAGGTTAATTTTCCGTAAATGAGCAAGATCCTGCACATGATGAGAACATAAAATAGTTAGAGCATCATTTACTTAGACTCTATCAAAATAAAAATTTATATTTGATGTATTGGATGTATTAATTCACCCACCATCAATACATCAAATTGCTTCTTTTAAAAATAGAATAAAATCTTTTATTTATTTTTAAAAAATTAATAAAAATATGTTATCATAAGATTAGATGTTATATCAATTATAAATTAGTTTTCTTAAAAAATTTCTTGGATGAAGAAAGTATAAAAGTATATATACCTGATGACCTTCGTTCCAAAGTTGTTCCATTTTTCCATGTGGTAATTTCAATGCAACAAGGTTTTTCGGATTAAAACTTGATGATAAAGATTTGAAGGGGTAATAATCCCATCGAAGATACCTTAGCTCATCCGGAAGAAATATAATATCAACTTGGTATGTAAGTAGCTTCTTATAATATTCCTCACGCTCTTTCCACAACAAATAATTTATATACGATCTCAAAGGAAAATGGAAGAAAATATATCTAAGATTAATCATGCTTTCAAAAATAAAAGGTTGGAATAATAGGTTATCCATACGTGATATGTCTAACTTTATTCCTTGAATTCGATCAGTTCCCTGACAACAAAAATCAATTTATCAAATATTAGCATGGAAAAATTTATGGGCATTCCATTAAATAACTCGTAAAAAGAATAATTATATTAGTATAGACTTAGACTAATTGAGCACGTTCAGGAATTTTTACATACAAAAAGTGCTCTTTTAATTTCTTTTGTTTTTATTTTTTCAAATCAATGCATTAAGTATTTAACTAAGTCGTACACCTTGAGCGATTCTACATTATACATATAGTCATTATGTGTCAAGTATGATGATAATTATTTTATTTTCTAAATACTAATTTAAAAGGGATAATACTTAGATATGATATCAAATGTATAGGTTTATATAGTGTCATTCAACCAAATGACAATATCTCATTAAAGTATATTAAAAAATAAAATAATAAATACAATTAGTGCTTACTTTTTTATATTTGAGCACTTCTTCCACGTGTCTAAAATTCCATAGTCTATTGCACTTACCAAGGATTTTAGATTCTTGGCAAACAATGTCCTTTCCCATCTCTTCAAGCGTATCATGCATATAAATTATATATGGAAATTCCAAATGGCGCGTTGAATAATAACGTAAATAATCAAGAGGAAAAGTACGAGAAGATGAGACATTGATCAGGCATTTGTCAACCAATTTGTTTATTCCACACTCTACACCCTTATAACAACCACTTAGAATTTGTTTTGTTCTTTTTATGGGTTCCCCTTTAAAGAAGCATGCAATGTCAAGAAATATATTCTGCTCTACTATATCTAGCCCATCATAACTACTTTTCAAAGCCTCTGCAATTTTTTTATCTGGGGACAGTCCTTTAGCTTCTCCACCTTACTTTCCCAATAATTTATACTTCTTTTATTCAAATCAGAACCCAAAACTTTAAGAGCAAGAGGATTGCCATGGGTGTACCGTACAAACCTACGGGATAGATCTTGAAAACCAACCGCGGGATTCAACTGCTTAAACGCAAAGGTAGAAAAAAGTTGAAGAGAATCGTTCTCATTTAACCCTTTCACCTCATGTATTGTGTCAGCTCCTCCACTCTCAAGCACTTGTCTATCTCTTGATGTTATAATGGTTTTACTTCCATAAC